>CM031960.1:32172252-32607252 GCA_018749465.1 Paracanthobrama guichenoti
GCAGACAGTGTGTATCAAGGCATATGCTGAAGAGGCAGCAAAACTTAAGGATTTGAATAGAGAGAGAAAGCTGTTGTCAGGAATCAATTAGATCTCCATCTCAGACACTATGAATGGCAAAGTGCGAGGGAAATCGCTGTCTAATTCCCAGAGGTGCTCTGTCAGTTGATGGCCTATCAATTGTGCATCCACTCTTGTCCTCCAGTAAATGAGGTGTAGATGACTCAAACAGTGCTGGAAAAAAAAAAAACTAATTTAGCAAAACATCTGCTTGTCAGGTAAGAAATCATTTGACAGACAGTAAGTGGAACTCATCAATTAAAGGAATGAGTAGACATGAGCAGATAAAATGTCCGGCATGCTGATTATTTATTAATGCATGTATGCATGAATGTATCTGTTCAGTAACATAGGCGCATTGGAAAAATAGGCCTCTATTTTCGCAAAGCTCAAAACTATAGTGGCAATAAAACACCAAAATTTTGTATTCCTTTTCACACACATTGATGAATATTTTTGCATGGTTCCTTTCAAAACTTTTTTCTTATCATAGAGAAAATATAAAAATCTTTCTTTTTATTTTTGTAATATTTAATTATGAAATTAAATATTATATTAGTTTAATACATATTTTAAAAATAATTGTTTTATTGATGCAATGCAAAGTTCTAAGCGATTCTAAGCCAAAAGCAATTATTTTAAAATATTATAATTTTGTAATAATATAATATTTAGTTTTATTTGATCCCATTAGCATTTATAGCATTCATAGTACTATGAATCCATGCAAATCTGTAAATGCAAATACCTATTAATGAAATCTATTAACCTACATTTGATTACATAAAACATATCACTGTGGTAAACTGAATTTAAATATGACACAGCCAGTGACAACTTGACCACAACAACAATATAATGGCCGAATAAACAACATTAAACCAAATTAAACATCAGTCGGTTCAAGTCATTCTGGCCTTTAACTGGCTTTGCTGTTTGGTTTAATGGGTGGGGATTGACTCACTAAGACCACAGCCGTCCTTGACTATTAATGTGTCACATTGAGTGGGATGAAAAATAATAGCAGTGATTTTTCCAGCCAGAGAGGTTAGAAGGAACACAACACCATTTGAATGTCTGTCAGCTCTTTAATTAAATATTCTGTTTTGTACCATCCATAATTATTCTCTTATGCTGTTTTAAAGGGGACAGTCACAAGCTGGCACAGCTCAAGTAAAGCCATTATGGCTTACAAAACAATGTAATTGTTTATGACGTCAGAAACAGAACAGTCCAGAGAACTGAGCATTTAATGAAAGTCTCACTAAAGCACTATTTTCAAATTTTAATGAAGTCTGTGCTGCAGAATAACAAAACTGTAGAAAAACATGAACACTCATCTCCTATTCAAAATACCATCATTGCCTCTGACTGATGCTCAACAGAATGGTAAAGTTGCCTTTAGGAAAAAAAGTTATTATCCACCACATTGTGACTGAATATCCAAAGAATATTGATGGATGGATGGATGGATGGATGGATAAATAAATTCGTACAAATTAGCCACCTCATATTAATACGTACGAATTTGTTGTGAGATAGCGTTGGATAAATAGATCCAATGGGACTCATATTCATGGATGAGCTAATATATTAAAGATTTATTAACATTACTGTAGAAGGAAGCAGGGTGGGGCCGACAGCTGTTGGAGCTGAATGAGGCCACTGGAGCAATTGCTAATGAGAGACAAGTGCGACACACTACTCGAGAGCAGTTGAGCTTTCATTATGCCACATAGGACCGCTTCCTCTTCTGCTTCCTCCGCTCATGCGTATGTGGGGTAACACAATGCTGTTTTATCATATTAGATATATTTAGCGTGATGAAAGTTATTTTATAATGCTTCTCTGTGCGTTCGCTCTGTGGCTATTATGAGACACTTGTTGCACACTGCAGTAAGCTGGATCAATGTTAGGCATGGTAAAACATGGTACTCGCGGTAAATCAAGAAAACCAAGAAAACCTCAACTGTGTTGAGCTATATAACAATGATTTGTTTTCTGTCGATGAATGTATCCAAACAATTGCTCACCTGTCTAATAAAATACATAATATATTGATGTGTCATTGGTGTTTCCATGATTTCTACAAAATAAAACTGGAAATTGAGGGTAACGCGAGTATGATGTCATTGATAGGTGACACACGGACGTGGTCCATGTCCTGGTTAAAACTGCTTATTTCTCTGGATTTAAACATTCTTGGCAACATTTGGGACACAAGTACACAAGTCAACAAAATATATAAGATTGTTCTAGTGGTTTCTGGATATTTTAATCCAAAAATCGTACATATTGTGCCTTTAAAGTACACTTTAAGTACTTCCATAACACAGCAATAACTAATAAAGTTCAAACATTATTAAAAACAAGTGAACAAATACACTAATTATAATAATAGGTAAATACAGTAAAACAAAGCTACAAATAAAGTAAGATCTAATAGTAGTATTCTGGTACAGAAATGTAAAATAACACTAGTGTTCACTGTATAAATTAAATATTGATTAATCTTTGTTAAAGCTTTTGTTGTTTGTTTAACATTGACACAGATTGCAGCAGGTATTTATAGGCTGCTGTCACTTTAAGAACTAATGCACAGATCCAATATGTTGACACATCCTATTTCTTTATCAACTGTTTACGTTCACTTAAGACTTAACCGACTGTGTTTCCTAGAATGCTTGCAGAGATGGGTATTTTGCAGTTTTAGTTGTCTATTCAAGTGCAAGAAGACGTGAATCAATTCGATGTTCACATGCTGAAAAGTGTTTATCTTTGTGTGCACACTTTGAGTGTGTGCAGCTGTGCAGACAGATAACAGTGTGCATTCTCTTTTGCCTCTTCTTGCGCTTGAATGGTTTAAAATCGCTTGAATGTGTAAATTGGCCAGACAAAACACATGCAAATGATAAACTTTCACTCTGTGATGGTTAAACTTTAAAATTAATCTGTGAATCACTTGCGTGCCAAACCGTGGGGCCTGATCCGTACGGATCACGGATCAACTACGATCCGTTGTATCCCTACTCTTTATTCAGCAGTAGTAGGCAGTTGTCTGTCTGCGTTCCCATTGGTTGCCACCGCATTGCACCATTGTTCATTTGCATAAAGTTGAACTCTGCTCAACTTTGTTGCATTTTCAACATTATCTTCCTCGTCACCTCAAACTCATATTGCATAGGCTTTATTGCTTTGTTGTTGCAAATTACTGTCATTGTGAACACACCTTTAGGGTGATGTTTGGGTTAGAGTATGCGTAATACACGTAATGCTGTTGGCTCTTGTACAACTCACTTACTATGCACACCTGCATATCCATTCTCTGAAATTCATGTAAATAATGTTTTCTTATACCCTGAAATACGAATGACAAATGAGAACAAGCCATAATACAGACTGTTGTCATTCACAACTTTAAATTGCAACCTGGAAGCAGAACAGCGTGGAGTTTTTGCATTAGCTCACGACTTGTAGACAGCATTTGTGTGGTCTTGTTAAGAGCAAGAAGGCTGTTCTGCATTTCAGCATAAGTCAATATAATGTGACTGAAAAACAGTAATGTCTGTACCACAAGAAACAGCTAGAAGTCACTGAACCCCTAAAACCATGTTTATAGTCATTTGAAATGCAATCACAAATTGCTGGACATAAATAATGCAATAAGAGCTGCTATTACCCTGGTGTAACACAGTAATAAATACAGAAAATTGCACTAATAGTGTGATCAGAATATGATTTACAGACACACTTTCAGCAGTTTCATGTAACTGACTTAATTACTGAAGAAAGCCATTGGATCAATACAAAAGCATAGACTATTCTCCTTTAAGCATTTTGTTCCCCTACCACTGTAAAAAAAATGTTGATGTTTCTTATAGACATCGTAGTTGAGGTTTGAGCTGGGTGCAGGCAGTCAATCTACACCGATAAGGCATAACATTATGACCAGTATGACCTAACATTGTGTCAGTCCCCCTTTTGCTGCCAAAATAGCCCTGACCCATCGAGGCATGGACTCCACTAGACCCCTGAAGGTGTGCTGTGGTATCTGGCACCAAGATGTTAGCAGCAGATCCTTTAAGTTGTGAGGTAGGGCCTCCATGGATCAGACTAGTTTGTTTAGCACATGCCACATATCTCAGCCTAGTTATTGTTAGGCTGCATTAACTAGGTCAGGACCAACGCATCCCTGAAATGTCTGCAGAGAGCATGTCAATTAATTTCCCCCCTGTAAATGCAGCATCGACACGACACCCTCATTAAACCCGTCTCCGGCATGAATGACTCCAATCTTTCAAATAATCTTACGACTATCTATTGATCTAATATGACTTCTGACCTGTAATATTGCCAGAATCATAATCATACACTGTTTGTTCGTCGGCCAGAGGAGAACAAACTCACGGTACCCCTGGTACCCCGACTGAGCCTGGTTTCTCCCAAGGTTTTGTTCTCCATTCTGGCCCTGAAGGAGTTTTGGTTCCATGCCACCATTGCCTTTGGCTTTTGGCTTGCTCAGTTGGGGACACTTAAATTTCAACTATATTACTTCCTGCATTGACACTATATGATAATTGACCACCGCATTGACATTATAAGATAATAAAAAAACAAAAAAAACAATAATGCATTTATTTGGGTATGTGGGGCAAGTTGTCACAAATGGAACCTTTAAGTAATTTATTCTGTGAGGTAGTATAAAAATCACTAATATATACACTGTAAAAAATTAGTTACACTTAATAAAAGCATGCAAACTGATTGCCAAGCTTACAAGAGTTCTATTAAGTTGAATGATAAAGTTTGTGTGTGACTCAAGCATGGTCAATTACAAGATATTGTCACAAATATAGAGGGATTATATCAACCCAATTAAAAGTTTCACAAGGTGTTTATGGCACAAGTGTTAGCAATACAATTTTAAAAGATCATACGACATGAAGGGGAGTAATAAACAGGTTGCTTTTAAAAGGTAACCTAACTTCTGACTAAATCATAATGATTTAGTCGTAAGTTAGGTCACCTTTTAAAAGCAACCTGTTTATTACTTTCCTTTTTGAAACTGAATAACTGTGATTTCTTGTTGCATCCCTGCATCAATAGGAAGAGAATTGCAATAATATAAAAAAAGTTCCAAGTGCCCAACCAAAGCGAACACTGATCACCATAATGGTGAGTTTTTTGTTTTGTTTTTTGGACAAAATGGGACTCAAACCAATCAATTAATCTTAACGTGGGTTTTCTGCGTAATCAAGGTATAGTATGTGAATAGTACAGATTAATAGATTTTACAATTAAATGAAGACATTAAGGCCCAGTCTCACAGACAGGGCTTAGATTATGCCAGGATTAGGCCTTAGTTCAATTAGGACATTTAAGTAGCTTTTATAAACATGCCCTAGAAAAAAACACTACTGGTGTGCATATTTTAAGACATGTCAGCGCAAGTTGCTTTTTTTTAGTTAAAACAGCTCAAAAATGCATAGTTTGGGACTAGGCTTAAGTTTGGTCTGTGAAAAGTGTTAGTTAGAGCAACTGTTGGATTTTACAGTGTAACTACATACACTGTATTTACTCAAAATAAAAATCACACTTTATGTTAAGGCAGCGGCTATTTGCAAGTGAAAATAGTGATATATTTTATTTACACCATGTAAAAGTAGCAGTTCTTTGCAAGTAGTGTAAATAGTAATTAGATGCTATTTATACTTTATTTTGGAAGATGCATGCTATTTGCATCTCAGTATTGTTGTACATTAACAGGATGCAATAATAACATAGACTGTAAATGATTATATTTATTCAAATTATTAAATGGATACCACCTTAATGGGACAATAAAAGCCCTCCCTACACCTACCCCTACCCCTACTCAATAAATGCTTTCATTGTTATTAAACATTTTGTTAGGCATTTTATTTCCACCTTTAGAACATTTTCTTATTTTTTATTGACAGTAAATGCCTTTCCGATGTGATATGTGATGGGAAAAGGGAGAAGAGCGAGCTCAGCAAAGGTGGATTCGAACCCGGGTCGACCACATCAAAACCTAGTTCCATGAGCCTTATGCTCTACTGACTACACCACTGATGATTTTGAAACACATGCATATTTTCTTTTAATCTTGTGTGGCCCAAACAGGCATTGTTGGTCCGAGCTAGTGTAAATAGCGCTTGCCAACAAGGCGCTATTTGCACTTGGTGTAAATAGACACTCCGTTATTTTAATGTGTAATTATACATTTAAGTACTGAGTAAAAATAATTCACTTTATGTACATACTATAGGGTTAGGGTTAGGATTAAGGTTTGGTTTCGGGTTATTTGCATGTAATTATGCCTAATTTATAGGCTAGTTATTACTATAGCGAATACATGTAACGTGTAACAAGGACACATTAAAATAAAGTAAAAATAATTTGTACACCTTTTGACAAAAATCTGCCATCACACTAGACCAATAATCTAGCGGTTCTCAATTGGTTTTAGTATGGATTGCTAAAGTTTGTTTTAAATTATCAAACAAAACATTACACAAACTTATAGTTGTTGAGATATAGCCCATGTGACAGTGTGTCTGGTCTTCCCTTTATTTTGTCTTTAACCAGCAGAACAAGAGCAATGGTGCAATTTGAGCTTTAGAGTAAGTGAATCCAGAATCCACTCAGTGCCAGCACTGGAAACAGAATCATACTGGATCAAGACACCCAGACACGCGCCACTAACCATCCAACTGTGTAATTAAATGGAAGCTCTTCTGCATATGGATAGAGAAACAGAGAATGGCCCAATATTGAAATAGTGCACTTATAGGCATATGGAATCAGTAAAAAGGATGAACTGAATTTGTGCAAAATGTAATACATTTAAAATGAATGTTGAAAAAAAAAAGAGATAAAATGAAAAAGAAAAAAATGCATAGTATCGATTCTCTGCCTTTCTGAACCAAGATAAGGAAAATGAGCTTTACTCTTTCCTCTAAGCGGATTGAGAAAAATCACCATCCTCTTTCCTTTTCTCCCAAATGTAAGTCCTATTATCGAACCGGTGTTTCCGTGCCTCGTTCGCAGTATTTGCTCTGTGAGCGTGTTAGGCTGATTAGAGGTCTGGTTCTGAGGTTAAGCCTGTTTTATGCAGCTGGAGACTTGTAGTATCACACAGGTTGCTCTGCCGCTGGTGGAAATGTGCACGTCCAGACTTGATTGACACAGCCAGGGCTATCAGTCTGAATAGAATGTTTATGTATGCTGACTAAAGAGACTTCAATAAACATTCACCCATTTATATACACAAACACACATAGTTATTAAAGGAATCATATCACAAGAAATAAAATGTTCCTTTAGCTTTAAAAATTAGAACGCAGAGAGTCAGTTCACCTAAAAATTTGATAGTTTTTTTCTGATTCTTTACTCACTCCAATTTCCTTTCTTTATTCAGCTGAAGAGAAATTAAGGTTTTGGAAGGAAATATTCCAGGATTTTCCTCCATCTAATGCAAGTGAGCAGTGCTTAACGTTTTTGACGGTGCAAATGTTTGACGGTCCGAAATCCATTATGGTGTTGTGTTTGAAATGATCAGTCATTTTCAGAAAAAAATGTATTAGCTCTGAGAAGCACGTTCACGAGACAGTTGAGCTCATGTTGATGAAGTGTGGAGAAGGAGAACTCCAAAACAAATGGTCATTGCTGTATATTAGTATTTGTTTCCTTTAACACATACGTTGAAGCTGCCTAAATATGGATTTTGGACGTCAAAAATGGTCTTCATTCAAATTCACTTGCATTATGCCTGCTACACATTGTTCAATTTTGTGCAGTCCCAGGCGAAAGATGATGACCATGGTAGTGATTTCTGTGGTCGTGGCTCCTAAACAGCGGTCGAACAGTGAGAAAGATTCAAAGACAGTCGTTGTCACGGTCTTGTGACCAGAGAAAATCTGTGATCGTTTGTATTTGTATGATCATCTCAGAGTGTGTTTGCTGCTACAACCTGTTTACTAAAAATGTAACATGATATGGCGTTTTGATCAATGTGACACTAAAACTTAAAACTACTTAACTCATTCTCCATTTGCAAAATTGGCATGCCAAGTTGTCCTCTTTTCCCAAGCCATGACCACATCCATATTCTCCTCTTTCTCTTCCTCCTCTTTTTTCAGGGCACATAAAAAAGTGTGATTCATCTTGCTCTATTTGTTTACCAGTAGCGCATGCGGATGACGTTTTATTCTTCTATACTAATTTGCATCATAGCCTATGCTTTAATAGGTGTCATCATCGTACAGTCTACATACACGTCTTACACAAGTTTATTAGATCCATGTCATACATGTCATTAATGATCTTACAGGATTGCCGAAATCGCACAGTCTGTAGCAGGCATTAGATGGAGAAAAGGGAATGTTTTTTTCTTCCAAAATCTTGATTTCTCTTCGGCTAAGGAAATAATATAATAATAATTTGTTACGATAATATAGCGATTTTCTGGGTACTCAAAGCGGTTTATATGGAGGGGAGGGGAGGGGAGGGGGGTGTCTCCTCAACCACCACCAATGGATACCTGGATGATGTGACGGGAGCCATATTGCGCCAGAACGCCCACCACACACCAGCTTATTGGTGGAGAGGAGACCAAGTGATGAAGCCAATCGGTATACAGGGATTATTAGGAGGCTATGATGGACAGAGGCCAATGGACAAATTTGGCCTACTCTTTTTCCGAAGGATATCCTGGGACTTTTAATGACCACAGAGAGTCAGGACCTCAGTTTAACATCTCATCCGAAGGACAGTGCTCTTTGACAGTGTAGTGTCCCCATCACTATACTGGGGTGTTAGGACCCACACAGACCACAGGGTGAGCACCCACTGCTGGCCTCACTAACACCTCTTCCAGCAGCAACCTAGTTTTCCCAGGAGGTCTCCCATCCAGGTACTGGCCAACCCTGCTTAGCTTCAGTGGCGAACCAGTCTTGGGCTACAGGGTGATATAAAGTAAGGAAAGAAATAAGGTAAGAAAGTCATATACATCATAAATAATCAAGAAATTGTTGGGCGAACTATTTGTTTAAGCTGCAAAATTGCAAAGAAAATGTGATATGTGAAACTACATTATGATTTGGTGTGTTAATCTAAGCGCTGTCTGTGAAACCGGTCCATGATTGATACCCCCCACCCCCACACATACTTAAAAAAAAACTGAATGCATATACAGACAAATGTAAAACACTTTTTAGTATCAACTGTCCATGAAACTTACATAAACAGTTGAAAGGCTTTCCACAATCACAAGTGCAATCTATTTCCATCACAGTCGTCTGTATTGACAGTGTTCATCTGGCGAGTGTTTGGCTATGATTAACTCTTCACCCATGCCAGCAAGCACCTGCCAGTGTTTATTGAGCCCTGCGCTACAAAAATGACAATGTTCTCGCCTGAAATAGCTTTTGAAAGCTTGTTTGATAGAGCCAAGATTTCCATTTTCTTGTTTCTGTCTCACTCTCGCTCTTTCTCTTTTGAAGACAATAGCATCAAAATGTCATCTGTTCTGGCAGCCTGGGAGAGGACTAGCATGCTGCCCTGACCCTGACAACAGTGGATACCGGCCCGCTGCCATGCCAGCTCCCAAGGATCAATGGGGAACCAAAGTTAAAACAGAGGTTGAGGGTTTTTCTTTTATACCCATGGTGAAAGAGTCAAGCAAAACTGAACAGAATTCATCCTCCTTTGGTACAAAACATGAGTTAACATCGGTCACAACACAACTATTCTTTTTAGCATGTCCTCTGGCTTGAACACAGAGGACTACATCAGTCTAGTCCAGTTACTATATAGTTGACTGTCTCTAAAATTACCGTACAATTAATTGTATTTCCTCTATTTTAATCAACTGCTTAGCATGTCTGCAGAATGAGGATTGGCAAAAACAAATGAAGGAATCAGTAATCAATTTACTAATTACTAAACACCATTGTTCAAATCATAAAACACTTTTGTAACTGTAATATTGTTTATTTAATTGTTTGAAAAACAATTGCACATCAAGTAAACAACATGATCACGTATAGTTAATTCGTCAATGGAGCATGCGATGTGCACTTCCCACATGTACACTTTTTAAAACGGGCAAATAAAAAAAAATATGACGAAATAATGAAAGTAGAAATTAGTAATTTACACAAGCTGCTAGCAAATATATACAGTTATAGTACATAACGTTACCCTTTAGCTGCTCCTCTTCAATTTCAGCCTCCGGATCAGATTCTGGATCATATATGTATGGCTGAATCTGATTGATAGCCATCGTTTATTTAGGACAACATTTTTTTCCACGTTTTCTAATTATGTCGAAACTTCCAGACGCTCTCAACACAATAGCTGCGCGCGCTCCTGACCGTTTAGCTCCGCCCACACGATATGCCTCCAGCCGCTCGGTTTTATTCGGAAAGACACAGTAGAGGGTTTTTATAAATATGATAAAACTAAAGATTCGGAGATATGAAGGATACAATACTACTCTATAGATACTCAAGATTGACATGATATTGACATAAACTGTGTGTGACACATTAATAAAGATAGTGTTGTTTTGTTTTTGTTTTTTTGTTTGTTTTTTTACATTTATTCAAAAATAATAACTAAAGAATTAAACAATATATATATATTACAAACCCGATTCCAAAAAAGTTGGGACACTGTACAAATTGTGAATAAAAACAGAATGCAATGATGTGGAAGTTTCAAATTTCAATATTTTATTCAGAATACAACATAGATGACATATCAAATGTTTAAACTGAGAAAATTTTAAGGGGAAAATAAGTTGATTTTAAATTTCATGGCATCAACACATCTCAAAAAAGTTGGGACAAGGCCATGTTTCCCACTGTGTGGCATCCCTCTTCTTTTTAGAACAGTCTGCAAACGTCTGGGGACTGAGGAGACAAGTTGCTCAAGTTTAGGAATAGGAATGTTGTCCCATTCTTGTCTAATACAGGCTTCTAGTTGCTCAACTGTCTTAGGTCTTCTTTGTCGCATCTTCCTCTTTATGATGCGCCAAATGTTTTCTATGGGTGAAAGATCTGGACTGCAGGCTGGCCATTTCAGTACCCGGATCCTTCTTCTAGGCAGCCATGATGTTGTAATTGATGCAATTCCAAGAGTTTACATTAAAGTTTATGTTCTATTGTCTGATTCTTCAGTTTGTTCCTGTGCTACCCAACTGTTACATACAGGTTTTAATGTCGCATTTTGTAATATTTGCAGTGTTTTATTTTTGCAATATCGATTATTTTCTCATCGTTTTTTTTTATTTTATTTTTTTTATGAGGAGGCACTGCCTCCCTTGAATCCTTGGAAGAAACGCCCCTGCTGCCTACATAAATGAAATATGTGTCTCAATAACTTTCTTATACCTCATTATGGACATTATTACATCACCTCAAGTCGTCTGCATCTTTCTCTCTTTCAAATCCAAACACCTGTTCAGCATACATGCAAGTACACAAGAATGATTTGTTCATGACCAAAACGCCATGACTTTCCACCCAAACATCAAGGTTTATGTTAAGACTGGATAACTTGGGCTTTACAATCTCCAGATACAGAGAGTGGGATCAGAGAGTTCAGTTGAATTCATCTTGGGTAAGAGGATAATACATGAACATGCTAGCAGATATCATGGAATTTCCTCATCTGTAGTGGTTAAATCAGCAGATCCGTAGTGCTGAGTAGAAGCAGACCTTAATCAATATCATGTAATAGCTGTCTTATCTGCAAAACCAGATGTCTGTCCTGTTATTTATAGTTTTGCTTCCTTCTTGTCACATTAGGGTTCAAATACAGCTGTTGTGGGCCAGGAGGAAATATCTTATTGCTTAATAACTACACAAGGCGGGTTTTAAAACCAGGGTCGAGAACTGATAACCTCCCGCTGTGTCTATAAAAGCCATTGTTCAAAGTTACAGCAAGTGGCTTGGGCCACTCAAACACCAAAAGATTAAGAAACTTACTTACTCTGCATGGAGGAGGATAGTGATCTACAAAATCAGGGGAACTGTTGACTGGGATTTTCCAACAAGTGTCATAGTTCATCTTCTCATGTAATCTGATGTCTGAATTGCTGTTATCAGTGGAAACAGACGTTGTTGGGGAAATCTGGGATGCTGAGGTGGACAGAGTGCTTATTAATATGGAGTAAAGTCTAGGACATTTTTGTCATTACATCCCAGTGACACTCCTACTCTGAGACAGACCCCTGCTGTAAGATATGTAGAAGAGCTCATTGAAATTCAGATGCTTGCCTCGCATTCGCATTCAATGATAAATCAGTTCACTCTTGAGACATGGGACAAAATGTCCTACAACTTTACCTGCCATTAGTTATAAAAAATAGCATCGTCTCCACTTTGTAATTCATCAGAGATGATCAGATGTTCCATTTCAGTTTTGAGTTTATTTTAAAAATAAAAATATCACTATCATTCACCACCCCTAGAACCTATGGGGCCAGATTTACTAACAGCTTGCGCCAGTGCAAACCCTCTTTTGGCGTTAAAAAACTACTGTCAGGATTTACTAAAGTGATAAATTAGTGCTGAAAAGGCATGAATGGTTATTTTTGTGACTGACCTTATTGCATATGCATTTGTAGGAGTTTCACTTTCAGGCACAAAATTTATTGGAGTAGAGTATTTAATTGAATCATTTGTGGTGATTTACAAAGGTTTGCACTCGTCTTTTTACTGGTGTTTGTGCCATTATTTACCGCCCAAAAAAAGCGCGTCCTAAACCAGACACTAATGGGTAAATTGCATTGGTCATTATGGAAATTATCAGAGTGTGTCTGTGTTCATTAATTTGCGCTTTTTGGGGCTCATTTTAACGATCTGAGCACATGGTCTGAAGCACATGGCGCAGGTGCACTTAGGGTGCATGGTCCAAAAGGGTTGGACCTAATCTCTTAATGAGTCGTGGGTGTGTTTTGGGTGTAACATGCAATAAACCAATCAGAGTCTCATCTCCCATTCCCTTTGAAAGCCAGTTGTGCTTGCACCATGGCGGATTCGCTATTTACATGGCAGAAGTTGCGAGCGGAAAGACTGAACGCTTCTCCAGAGAGCAATCATTTTACTTTAAATATTTAAAAATGTTTATGTGCTGCTGCGCGTACTAATGTTCCCTTTAAATAAAACAAAAAAATACCACGCTGTTGACTTTAGACCAGGTTTTTGTTGGTCAATGGTGCAGTCATTTTCAGTTGCCTCAAAATAGCAACGCGCAAACAATGCGCCTGAACACACCTCGTTTTCAGACCAGCACGCCCATGGGCGAACAGATAGGCACGAGTGCATTTGCTATTTAAACAGCGTGATGCTGGAAGTGAAAATGATAACTGCGTCAGGCTGAAACTATCAAAAAATGTCAAATGTCGCATTGCGGCTGGTGGATCATAGGGCCCTATATCTCTAATGCCTTTATTGCAGCATGACTTCTTGTAATTGTGGATATTTCTCATAACTGTATCTTTATATTAAGCAATGTGACTTTATATCTTGCTATTGCGACTTTGTTTCTCAAATGGGGAATATTCTTAGAATGGGACTACTTTGTATGTCACCATGTGACTTTATATCTCGCAATTATAACTTTATATCTTGCATTTGTGACGCTATATCGCAAGTCTGTTGTGATTGGTTTACCACTTACAGCACGTGTCAGAAGCCAAACGCCCATTACCATAACTGTACTTCAGCTTTGGAGGCTTCCACAGTCCTCAGCGATTGTACACACTGTAAAGACAGTAACGATGACACTGATTTTATCATATCAGTCCGAGCATGAGTCTGATGATGAAACTTTGGGAGAACTGGTTATTCAACCGAAACCTCCATTGCAAGGACGACTTGAGCAGGATGTTTCTCAATGATCATTTGAGGTACACTATGAGATGTTGCAACTGTATTTTCTCACCATCACCATTAACAAGAGTATGTCCATCAACAAACCCATGTGTATATTTCTACTTTACTGCAGTGTACGTGTGGGGAACTCTATTAACTGTATCAATAATGGTGCATATGTTAGCCCAGCACTAACATGAATGACTGATGTAACATTAATGATTCTTGCTCCACAAATCTTGCTCCATCCTTTATCTTTACTCAACGTAGTAAGAATGACAGACAATCTGCATTAATAGACACAGTTTTAGGTAATAGTGGCACACAGCTTATTAGCAGAAGTATTTCAGTAAGACAGTAACAACGTAAGTTAGCTGGAAACTTACACATTATAAACCACAAAACTAGCCTGTAGAAAATATATACATCAATTCATACTATTCATACTCACAGGTTCTGATTCTGAGGAGCAAGCCAGTCCAAATAAACTGGGTACTGACCCAATTTTTTTTTTTTTTTTTTTTTTTTTAATCACACCTTGAACTCGTAGAGAAGCAGTAGTCAGTAAAAAAATGACGTGTTCAAAGGTGGGTTAAGTTGTTCGCAGGCAGACAACATACAACATAGGCAGGCATTATGCAAATGTATTTTCTATTGACGTAGAACTGTCCTGCAGTGGGATTCGAATTACAAATGACTCGTATAGGTGGTTCAGAGTTGATTTCTTTCTTCTGGGAGACAATATATTTATTTATCATGCACTTGTAGCAGAGCAGTCGGAAATACTGTTTATTTTTGTATTTTTGGTGAACCTCACAAGGAGGCGTGTTAATTGAGAAGCAGCGTATAAAAAGGGAGCGTATACCTAGAGCGCGCTGTTTCTGAGACTGATTTCCTGTGTTGACGTGATGACGTAGGCGAACAAATGACGGATGACTTGAGGTTCCGGTTTGTTGCTTTCAAATGTGCTCCAGTGAGTTGGAAGAGAAGTGATTGTTGCACTTGCCTGTACACTGTTCATTCAAGCCTACTCCAGACGAGGCGTGTTGGCACATCGGCGGAAACAGAGATATCCAAAGGGTTCACGTCAAAGACCTTTCATCGTTCCGTCTCATAGCACTCAACACTGAACCTGTGATATGCACCAACCTGGTCAGTGACTGCTCTCCACACTCATTCACACATGTGCTCTCCATTCTCTTACACATACCCTTTAGCTACCGCATACGCAACACACACACATTCTCACCCACACATATTTACGCCATTTATAAACACACACACATTAACATATGCATCCATTCTTACATTTAAAGCCTTTTTTCTTTTCATGTACACTCACCTAAAGGATTATTAGGAACACCTGTTCAATTTCTGTTGCTTCAATGCATTTAGGGGTGTGGTCCTGGTCAAGACAATCTCCTGAACTCCAAACTGAATGTCAGAATGGGAAAGAAAGGTGATTTAAGCAATTTTGAGCGTGGCATGGATGTTGCTGCCAGATGGGCCGGTCTGAGTATTTCACTCATCTGCTCAGTTACTGGGATTTTCACGCACAACCATTTCTAGGGTTTACAAAGAATAGTGTGAAAAGGGAAAAACATCCAGTATGCGGCAGTCATGTGGGAGAAAATACCTTGTTGATGCTAGAGGTCAGAGGAGAATGGGCCAACTGATTCAAGCTGATAGAAGAGCAACTTTGACTGAAATAACCACTCGTTTCAACCGAGGTATGCAGCAAAGCATTTGTGAAGCCACAACACGCAAAACCTTGAAGCGGATGGGCTACAACAGCAGAAGACCCCACCGGGTACCACTTATCTCCACTACAAATAGGAAAAAGAGGCTACAATTTGCACAAGCTCACCAAAATTGGAAAGTGGAAGACTGGAAAAATGTTGCCTGGTCTGATGAGTCTCGATTTCTGTTGAGACATTCAGATGGTAGAGTCAGAATTTGGCGTAAACAGAATGAGAACATGGATCCATCATGCCTTGTTACCACTGTGCAGGCTGGTGGTGGTGGTGTAATGGTGTGGGGGATGTTTTCTTGGCACACTTTAGGCCCCTTAGTGCCAATTGGGCATTGTTTAAATGCCACGGCCTACCTGAGCATAGTTTCTGACCATGTCCATCCCTTTATGACCACCATGTACCCATTCTCTGATGGCTACTTCCAGCAGGATAATGCACCATGTCACAAAGCTCGAATCATTTCAAATTGGTTTCTTGAACATGACAATGAGTTCACTGTACTAAAATGGCCCCCACAGTCACCAGATCTCAACCCAATAGAACATATTTGGGATGTGGTGGAATGGGAGCTTCGTGCTCTGGATGTACATCCCACAAATCTCCATCAACTGCAAGATGCTATCCTATCAATATGGGCCAACATTTCTAAAGAATGCTTTCAGCACCTTGTTGAATCAATGCCACGTAGAATTAAGGCAGTTCTGAAGGTGAAAGGGGGTCAAAAACAGTATTATTATGGAGTTCCTAATAATCCTTTAGGTGAGTGTACATCATATACACAATTCACCAGCTATATTGCTAAATGTACATGATTTTTCATATCAACAGAAAAATAACCTGGATGTGTACATCAGTTGCTTGAAGTTATATGTATGTTTATTGATATGACGTTTTATTTATTGATTTGATTTTTTTTGTTTGTTTTTCTTTTCATGTTGAAAAGGTGCTGTTTGCATTCTGTCAATGAGGAAAGACGTCCATAGTTTCTGGTGACGAATGTTGTAACTTTGTTTCCCTTTCAGTCGGTCACGTTCGACGTACGTCGGACGTCACCGATGAATTGGGATCACTTCAGGGAGCCCCTATCAGCTTCGAGATTTAGAGAACAGGCCAATGAGAATTGGCATGCGAGATTTGCATCTCGCGCTCCGCCCGCAGTGGGTATAAACGCGAAGCGAAATGCAGCGCACCTTTGTCATTCACCGGGCGAACACGGTGTTGATGAAGAAGACTGTTCCTGCTTCAGCAGAGAGAAAGAGAGAACGACAGAAGAAGCTTCTTTGAGTGCTGAGTGGGATGGCACGATCAGCGGCGGCCGCGAGCTCCCTGATACAGTGATAAACTGCTGTTTTCACAGCACTGTTTGGTCTGTTGGTTCGGTGAGGGCGTTCCCAATGGTGAGTGCATACACAGGCTGCACTACTCTCCTGTGTTTTGCCGCGTCGTTCCTGGGTGCTTCAGCACATTTAAAAGAGCACATTTTCTTCTAAAAGAGCAGCGTGGGTGTGACACTGCATCTTTTTCAAGACGTCATTCCACCCGTGCGTTTCTGGGTGCGGTTGTTTCCTGTCCTTATTGACGGCCACGAGCCCTCTCGCATAACTATGTTGAGATTGCGTTCGTGGGTGGTCCATGTACTCTCAGGAGAACGGGATCACGTCGGCACGCTGTTCGTCTCGCCTTCCCCGTGAGGGTTTGAGTGTTCAGCGCGCCGTGTGCCGTCGAGCTGCCGCTGACAGCGCGGGTTGTCACGGCAACCCAGCGCGCGTCACTCGGCGCTCTAGATGCGCGGTCGAGACTATGAAACCTCAAGCGGGTCGAGTCCGCTTCGCTTATACCCGATCTAGTGTCTTTTCTGGTGCACCAGAAAAGGGGCTACTTTGGCTGATAAGCCTGGGTGATCTGAGGATTACAGTGGGGCTTCCCTGCCGAGCACATCTCCGTGGGCCCCCCACTCCTCTAGCGCATCGCAGCATGCTGAGACTGTGTTCGTGGGTGTTTCATGTTCTCTCATGAGAGCATGACCACGTCAGCGCGTTGTTCATCTTACCCTTTTCATAAGTGTTTTAGTGTTCAGCGCGCCGTGTGCCGTCTCACGGCCACGCTCACTATCTTGCATGCCTGCTGGTAGCTTACAAATGGGATTGCTGGTCCTAAAAAAAAAAAAAAAAATGTAAAAAAATAAAATAAATAAAAAATAAATAAATAATTAAAGGGACCTAGCGTTTCATTTGGGGCTCTAGCAGAGGACAGATGTCAATCGCTGCATCGGAGAGAGGACTGTTATGTGTTGAAAATGAAGATTGGGCTGAGATTCCCACTATAATAGTGGATGTTTCATGCTGAATCAGATTCATACTTGACAGTCATGCTTCCCCGGGTGGCTGGGGCACAGCGCAACGCATAAATCGCCTTGCCCGCCCCCTTGCCTTTTTCCCGGATGTGCATTGGAAGGCTTTAGCAGTGTGGAACCGCTTGGCACCAGAAAATGGAACGCCAAAGGGGCCATAGCCTGTATAAAGTTTTCCTCTCTCTCACTACCCTCATCAGGTGGGGTGGCAGTGCCACTGGCAGGCTGCCTCCGCCCAGCACTCTTCGTGCATAAGGGTAGTTCTGAGCTGAGGTTGAGCTGCGCACAGTGGCTTTTATATTTAAAGTCACAGCGCTGGCCCTCGGCCAGGCGATGTCCAGAAACACCATCGGCGACCCCTCAGTCTGCTCGTCGCCATGGGCACCCGGATTTGGTTAAGAGCTGCTCTTCCCCGGAGGAGGGCCGGGAGGAGAATCATTGGTAAATTCTGTTCCGCCACTGGTGTCAAATACAACCAGTGGTACCCAAATTCTAAAGAGCAGTTCTAATACCTCTGGGTGCCAGGAGAGTGTGCTCGGCGGTGTTCGACGCTTCCATGCCTCGTCACCCTCAGGCGCCTCTCCTATCGCCAGCAGGGGGTGCCGGCTGTGTCTGGGACGCACACAAGTGGCCTCCCCACATGCACACAAGTGGCCTCCCCACACGCACCCCCTCAGCGGAAGCAGGTAAGTGTTGCACAGCACACTCAGACCCCACCTTGGGCTGCTCCCATGCCGTCCGTGTTGGGTCCCTGCATGCCGCTGCGCTGCCCCACTGCGGGCACGTCTGTGGTGCCGTTGGTCCCGCTTGCACGGTTCTTGGGAGCCTGCCTAGCGCTCCAGCCCGTCTTGCTGGGTCATCCGTACCATCAGACTTGGCTATGCGATTCGGTTCGCCCGGCATCCCCCCAAGTTCAGGGGCATCCACTTCGCCTCCGTGTCGAAGGAGAATGCCCCTGTGCTTCAGGCGGAGATCGCGGTCCTACTGGCGAAGGATGCGATAGAGCCGGTCCCTCCAGCCGATATGAAGAATGGCTTCTACAGCCCGTACTTCATTGTGCCCAAGAAGAGCGGCGGGTTACGGCCGATCTTGGTTCTGTGACTTCTGAACCAGTCCCCAGGCTGCTGTTCAGGATGTTAACGCAGAAACGCATCTTCAGGTGCGTCCGTCCCCAAGATTGGTTTGCAGCGATCGACCTGAAGGACGCGTACTTTCATGTCTCGATTCTCCCTCGACACAGACCGTTCCTACGCTTTGCATTCAACGGACGAGCATATCAGTACAAGGTCCTACCCTTCGGGCTGGCCCTGTCGCCCCGTGTCTTCACAAAAATTTCGGAGGCGGCCATTGCTCCCATGAGAGAGCGTGGTGTTCGCATTCTCAACTACCTCAACGACTGGCTGATCCTTCCCCAGTCGCGAGAGCAGTTGTGCGAACACAGGGACATGGTGCTCCGTCACCTTTGCCGGTTGGGACTTCAGGTCAACTGGGAGAAGAGCAAACTCTGCCCCTCGCAGAGGATCTCTTTTCTCGGGATGGAGATAGACTCGGTCGCCCGGACGGCGCGCCTCACCGAGGAAGCGCGCCCAGTCAGTGTTGAACTGCGTGAACTCGTTGAACGCAGGATAGCGGTACCACTGAAACATTTTCAGAGGCTCCTGGGGCATATGACATCCGCAGCCGAAGTAACGCCGCTGGGATTGCTTCATATGAGACCGCTTCAACGCTGGCTCCACGACCGGGTCTCGAGATGGGCGTGGCGCAGCGGAACTCTCCGTGTCCAAGTGACGCCGAGATGCCGCCAAACCTTCAGCCCGTGGTCGGACCCTTCATTTCTACGGGCAGAAGTGCCTCTAGAACAAGTGTCCAGGCATGCTGTTGTCTCCACGGATGCCTCATCCACCGGCTGGGGTGCCACGTACAACGGGCTTGCAGTATCGGGTCTGTGGACGGGGCCCCAACTGCAATGGCATAGCAATTGCCTGGAGTTGTTAGCAGTTCGTCTTGCACTCAGCCGCTTCAACGCCGCTCAGAGGCAAGCACGTTCTGGTCCGTATGGACAGCACTGCGCCGTTGCGTGCATCAACAAACAGGGTGGTCTACGCCCCGTCGTATGTCACAACTCGCCCGCCATCTCCTCCTATGGAGTCAGAAGCATCTGAGGTCGCCGTGCCATTCATATTCGGGCCTGCTCAATCGATGCGGCCCACGAGAGCTCTCACGTCAGCCAGTGCTCCCGGGAGAGTGGAGACTCCATCCCCAGGTGGTCCAGCTGATCTGGAGTCGCTTTGGGGCCGCGCAGGTAGATCTGTTTGCCGCCCCGGACTCCACCCACTGCCAGCTGTTCTATTCCCTGACTGAGTGACCCTCGGTTCGGATGCGCTGGCACACAGCTGGCCCCGGGGCCTACGCAAATATGCGTTTCCCCCAGTGAGCCTTCTTGCACAAACACTGTGCAAGGTCAGGGAGGACGAGGAGCAGGTCCTGTTGGTCGCTCCGTACTGGCCCAACAGGACTTGGTTTTCGGAACTAGTGCTCCTCACGACAGCACCTCCTTGGCCCATTCCTCTGAGGAAGGACCTCCTGACTCAGACGGGGCACCCTCTGGCACCCGCGTCCGGACCTCTGGAAACTCCATGTCTGGTCCCTGGACGGGACGCGGAGGTTCTAGGCGGTCTGCCACAAGCTGTGGTAGACACCATTACTTCCGCTAGAGCGCCCTCTACAAGGCACCTCTACGGCGTTGAAGTGGAACCTGTTCGTCGAATGGTGCTCTTCTCGCCGAGAAGACCCCCGAAGGTGTTCGGTCAGTTCTGTGCTTTCCTTCCTACAAGACGGGTTGGAGCGAAGGCTGTCTCCCTCCACCCTCAAAGTCTATGTGGCCGCCATCGCCGCCAATCATGACTTCGTGAGGTGGAAAAAAATAAAATCCTTAGAGAAGCACGATCTGATCGTCAGGTTCCTGAGGGGGCGAGGAGACTGAATCCGCCTCGCCCTCCTCTATACCCTCTTGGGTCCTGTCTCTGGTGCTGACCGCACTGCAGAGGCCTCCTTTGAGCCTTTGCAGTCAGCTGAGTTAAAAATTCTGTCTCTGAAGACAGTACTCCTGACTGCATTGGCCTCCATCAGGAGGGTAGGGGACCTGCAGGCATTTTCGGTCGACGAATCGTGCCTGGAATTCGGGCCTGGTAACTCTCACATAATCCTGAGACCCCGGCCTGGATATGTGCCCAAGGTTCCCATCACTCCCTTCCGGGACCAGGTGGTGAGCCTGCAAGCGCTGCCTTCGGAGGAGGCAGACCCAGCCCTAGCTTTTCTCTGTCCCATCCGCGCTTTGCGGACTTACGTGGACAGAACGCAAAGCTTCAGGACCTCAGAGCAGCTCTTCGTCTGTTATGGAGGACAGCAGAAGGGAAAGGCTGTCTCCAAGCAGAGGATGGCCACTGGATAGTGGATGCCATCGTCTTGGCGTATGAAACCCAAGACGTGCCCTGCCCGCTCTGGTTAAGAGCCCACTCCACCAGTGGTGTAGCTTCTTCCTGGGCGCTGGCTCGTGGCGCCTTGCTGGCAGATATTTGTAGAGCTGTGGGCTGGGCGACACCCAACATGTTCGCTAGGTTCTATAGCCCTACGTGTAGAGCCGGTATCTTCCTGTGTGCTCACTTCCCATAGTCAGTAACACCGAAGTGCCCGTTCTAAAGTGTCGGCTTGCTGCGCCACTCCCTTCCCTATGGAACGGATACGTGCGCTTATATGCTCCAGTCGAGTTCCCCAGCATGGCGAACCCTGTCGAGTCCTCCGCAACCCTCAGCAGTCGGACGTGGCGGAGCGTCCGACGCCAGGCCTAACGCTCGTATGCATTGGTGGAACTTGTGTTAGGCTGGGTTCCATATGTTGTGACCCCCACGGCGGTCCCATATGTGTATTCCCCACGGTAAGTCTCCCTTCGGCGAGCTCGTGTCTTTCCCTCTCAGTCTCAGTGTGGTGTGGACCCCCGCCTAAAATTGGCCGGAGCCACCCCTGGGACTTCCGTATGTAGCACTGCCCACGGCCAGTCCATACGTGTATTCTCCACATGGTAACTCCCTCCGGGCATGATGTGGCTTCCGCAGCGGCCCCCCGGGGCACGCTTTCCCAGCGTTATCCAATAGTTGGCTGAGTGGGTCTTGCGGAACAGCAGCTGACTCTCCCTGCGTGAATTTCCCCGCCCGGAACAGCCGGGGTCTGAGGGGCTTTCCCAGGGCACTGGAAGTGGTAGCAACTGTGGCGTGTTCCAAAGGGATCCCAATTTCGTCGGTGGCGTCCGGCGTCGTCGAGCGTGACCGACTGAAAGGGAACGTCTCGTTACGTATGGTAACCCTCGTTCCCTGAAGGAGGGAGCGGAGACGACGCCCCGTCGCCACAATTGCTGTACCATCACTGCAGGCCGAGTCAATAGTTCAGCTCCTCAGTGAAAAACAAAGGTGCGCTGCATTTCGCTTCCGTTTATACCCGCACTGCGGGGCGGAGCGCGAGATGCAAATCTCGCACGCCAATTCTCATTGGCCTGTTCTCTAAATCTCGAAGCTGATAGGGGCTCCCTGAAGTGATCCCAATTCGTCGGTGACGTCCGACGTACGTCTCCGTTCCCTCCTTCAGGGAACGAGGGTTACCATACGTAACCGAGACGATTTCCCATTGAACAGCCTTGTATTCGCATGAACTGTGTAACAAACTCTCTCAGCTTGAACTATCTAGTAGGCCAGTCACCGAATTAATAAACTGAGTTGTTGTTGCATTCAAAGTTCTTGTTTTTGTTTCTTTTCTCTAAGCAAACTTTTGTTTTTCTTCCTTTTGGTTTCTATTAATGCTGCAGTCCGTAGTTTTTCCTCTTTGGTCAAAACTTAGTTGTTTGATTAACATTAATGACTGACAGGTATTTAACTGTGGCTGCTGAATGCATGGACGTAATATTCTGACACATATCCAGTTATTACCCACCTGTTTACGTACACTTCAGCCATAACTGACTGTTCATGCGAGATACTCCACACGATGGACATTTTGACATCTGTGTGCGCGTGTATTTGACTATTCAGGCACAAGGAGAACTGGCGTAAATATGTTACTAACGCCAATATTGATCCAGGAACATGTTGTACTTCTGTTGTACTGAAATCACATTCCCCTGGCTGTTACTTTGTTTCTCGTATTTGCGACTTTATATTTTGCAATAGCGACTTTACTTCTCATAACTCTGACTTCACAATACCTCACAATATGCCTTTATCTAGCAATATGACTATGACTTCCTCTCTTAGTTGCGAAATTATTTATCACAATAACATCTTATTTGCTTGTAATTGCACATTTTATTGTGACCCTGTATTGAATCTATTTTGTGAAAAAAGGTTAAAGACCCTTCTTGTTGTAGACTGTTTTTTTCTGAAAAGAAATAGAAAGCGTAAGGCTATTATTTTGTTTACAAATTTTTGCGCACCAATTTTTCACACATATAAGCAGGGCTTGACACCCGTCAGCCCGCCAAATTCGGGTAGATTTCAGCTGTGGCAGGTAAGGCAGCCACTCCCATTATCCACTTTGGTGGGTTGAATATAATTTCAGCCTACAGCCAAATGAAATGCCAATGCATAAGTCTTATCACAAAATTACAATTCAATTACAAATCGGTTCTCCTTGCGCCTGAATAGTCAAATACACACGTACACAGATGTCAAAATGTCCATTGTGTGGAGTATCTCGCATGAACAGTCAGTTATGGCTGAAGTGTACGTAAACAGGTGGGTAATAACTGGATATGTGTCAGAATATTACGTCCATGCATTCAGCAGCCACAATTAAATACCTGTCAGTCATTAATGTTAATCAAACAACTAAGTGATGTTAAATAAATCTATACATATTAAATAAACCTACTGTATCTGATTTTTTTTTATTTTTTTTTATTTACTATTGTTTTTGTAATTTGCTAATTTGCTTCTATGCTCTTTTATATAGCCTAAGAAAAATAACTCCTATCATAATACATTTCTCATATTAGCCTTTATGCTCATATTGCCCACCTGCACATACCAGCTGATATACAATGTAATCTTGATTTGGGTGGTCACTCTGCATTTAAAAGTTTGAAAGGGTTTTTAAATCTTCTAAAACAAGTAAAATGACTCAAAATCAAGTAATTTAAGCAGGCCAAAGTCAACTTTAATCATATAAAATGTAATTTCCAAACAGCAAAATTGTGGCCAGTGAAAATGCTGAGTAACTTTGGAAAACCACTAGTCACAGTGGCTGGTGAGCAAAAAGGTTAATGTCAAGCCCTACATACAAGTATGACTGAAACATGAGAAAAGGCTGGCAGAGGACATGCATCAATATTAATTACGAACCTCATTCATGATCACGGCAATCACTTCACTGTTAATTCTTCAGCACAGGATATCAGTCATTTACCTAACAAAGGCTCTAAAGATCAATGATGGGTGTCCAGGAGAGAATGGTGACAGTGACGTGACATGCCCACAGTATTCTAACAGATACTCTTTCCCTGCTGGAGGCTCTTGCCTAATAGAGGAACAAAAGCAGAAAGATAAGAGCGCCACATAAATCATGTCGACTCTCTCAAACCACTGCAGTGTCCTCAGGAACAGGGCTGGAACTGAAACAGATTACCACTATCAAAACCTGTGATGAAAACAATTAACACCTCAGGCTTCTGACACACTCAGCTCTGTGATCGGGACGGTGTTGGTGCAGTTAGGTAATGAATTTACTTCATTGGCGTCAAAGCTCTCGATTTCTCACTTAACTGTTATATAAAGTATTGCCTGCTGGCAATTTCAAACTGTGTTGCTTAATAGTTTCTTGATTGGCCCGCTGGATTGCAAAAAAGTATAAGAAACAGATTTGCGGAAGTCAATTATACAATTATTTTGCACCAGAATCCACTGATTTACATAAAAAAATAGACAAATGGCTTTGACAGACTACTGGCTGGAAGCACATCACATGTAATTAACGTCTGTGAGCCTCAATTTGCCTGTTTGTGAACGGAGCGCATGGGACCATCATAGAGCCCGGATTGTCCACTCGGCACAGCTGTTCATGGCTAGGAAGCATGTGACACCCTCATGGTCACTTTCACTCTCCATTTGCACCAGGTCTGTTGAACTGTCATTGAACTGAGAGTCTATCTATTTGCACACTGCAGAAGCAATTTTGCTCCACGCACTTTCATGCCAAGAACACATACTCTGTGACATCTAATATGCTTCTCCTGAGGTTTGAAACAGCAGAGAGACACACTTCAAAGACAATCCTGAATCTCAGGAAGCTAGATGTAAATAAATGCTTGATTGGTTCCAACTCAAAAGTCAAAACCTTGCTTCAGTTGCAACTTAAATTGACTGATATTAAACAAAAATTTAAGAAAGCCTTCATGTATTATATTACATAACATTATTATATTATATTAATTATATTAATTGTGATTTATTTTTATTTATTAGCTAATTTGTTGTAGGTTTGTCTTCCGAAATAGTTAATAATTATTCAAGTATCAATGCACATTTTTCATCTCAACTTCATTATGGTTGATTAAATATATATACAAAACTGATTCCAAAAAAGTTGAGACACTGTACAAATTGTGAATAAAAACAGAATGCAATGATGTGGAAGTTTCAAATTTCAATATTTTATTCAGAATACAACATAGATGACATATCAAATGTTCAAACTGAGAAAATTTATCATTTTAATGGAAAAATAAGTTGATTTTAAATTTCATGGCATCAACACATCTCAAAAAAGTTGGGACAAGGCCATGTTTCCCACTGTGTGGCATCCCCTCTTCTTTTTATAACAGTCTGCAAACGTCTGGGGACTGAGGAGACAAGTTGCTCAAGTTTAGGAATAGGAATGTTGTCCCATTCTTGTCTAATACAGGCTTCTAGTTGCTCAACTGTCTTAGGTCTTCTTTGTGGCATCTTCCTCTTTATGATGCGCCAAATGTTTTCTATGGGTGAAAGATCTGGACTGCAGGCTGGCCATTTCAGTACCCAGATCCATCTTCTACGCAGCCATGATATTGTAATTGATGCAGTGTGTGGTCTGGCATTGTCATGTTGGAAAATGCAAGGTCTTCCCTGAAAGAGACGACGTCTGGATGGGAGCATATGTTGTTCTAGAACTTGGATATACCTTTCAGCATTGATGGTGCCTTTCCAGATGTGTAAGCTGCCCATGCCACACGCACTCATGCAACCCCATACCATCAGAGATGCAGGCTTCTGAATTGAGCGCTGAGAACAACTTGGGTTGTCCTTGTTCTCTTTAGTCCGGATGACATGGCGTCCCAGTTTTCCAAAAAGAACTTCAAATTTTGATTGGTCTGACCACAGAACAGTTTTCCACTTTGCCACAGTCCATTTTAAATGAGCCTTGGCCCAGAGAAAACGCCTGCGCTTCTGGATCATGTTTAGATATGGCTTCTTTTTTGACCTATAGAGTTTTAGCCGGCAATGGTGGATTGTGTTCACCGACAATGTTTTCTGGAAGTATTCCTGAGTCCATGTTGTGATTTCCATTACAGTAGCATTCCTGTATGTGATGCAGTGCCGTCTAAGGGCCCGAAGATCACGGGCATCCAGTATGGTTTTCCGGCCTTGACCCTTACGCACAGAGATTGTTCCAGATTCTCTAAATCTTTGGATGATATTATGCACTGTAGATGATGATAACTTCAAACTCTTTGCAGTTTTTCTCTGAGAAACTCCTTTCTGATATTGCTTCACTATTTTTGGCCGCAGCATTGGGGGAATTGGTGATCCTCTGCCCATCTTGACTTCTGAGAGTCACTGCCACTCTGAGAGGCTCTTTTTATACCCAATCATGTTGCCAATTGACCTAATAAGTTGCAAATTGGTCCTCCAGCTGTTCCTTATATGTACATTTAACTTTTCCGGCCTCTTATTGCTACCTGTCCCAACTTTTTTGGAATGTGTAGCTCTCATGAAATCCA
Source organism: Paracanthobrama guichenoti (assembly GCA_018749465.1). Taxonomy (NCBI): domain Eukaryota; kingdom Metazoa; phylum Chordata; class Actinopteri; order Cypriniformes; family Gobionidae; genus Paracanthobrama; species Paracanthobrama guichenoti. Next base: position 32,199,340 of record CM031960.1, read on the forward strand.
AAATGAGCCAATATTTGGCATGACATTTTAAAATGTCTCACTTTCAACATTTGACATGTTATCTATATTCTATTGTAAATAAAATGTGTTTATGAGATTTGTAAATTATTGTATTCCTTTTTTATTCACAATTTGTACAGTGTCCCAACTTTTTTGGAATCGGGTTTGTATATTTAGTCAGTATTATAATCTATATCTTTTGGTAACACTTTAATAACTGCATGAATCATTAGTTAAGCATTAGTAAATAGTTAATTCATCATTTATAAAGCATTAATAAGCAGTTCTTGATTTTTAAGCATATATATAATGTGTTTAGTAATTGTATTGTCATACTTTATTAATGATCAATTCATAATTTCTAAATTAATTATTACCTTATTTACAGACCAGTTATTCAGGAGTTGTCAGTGGTTCATAAGATCATTTAGAAAGTGTAAGTAAATGATTAATTAACTATTTAAATGTATATTTATACATATTATTTAGACATATAGTAATAGTTACTAAGTGTGTTAATACATTTGCATGTAAACTTCATTATGGTTGATTTTTTTTTTTTTTTTTGTCAGTAATTTTGTTGATGAAATTATTGAAGAACAAACCTTCTATATCTTTTTCTTCTATATCTTTTGGTAACACTATAATAACTGCATGCTATGAATCATTAGTTAAGCATTAGTTAACCATTAGTTAATTCGTCATTTATAAAGCATTCATAGACATAAATAAGCAGTTTATAAATGCAGCTATAAATGCTTTATTCTTGATTTATAAGCATATCTATAACGGGCTTAATAATGTTCATACTTTGTATTTTTAATACATAATTTATCATTTCTAAAGTAAGTATTACATTATTTACAAACCAGTTATTTAGGGGTTGTCAGTGGTTCATAAGATCATTTAGAAGCGTTTTTATTTTTATTTTTTTAGTTACCAGTCACCGCCAGGGTTTTTGATAATTTTCACAAAAAATTGAATGACTCATCGAATATTTTGTTGTATGAATTTCTGAACATGCAATATATCAAAATAAAGAGCTGACCCTCTACTTTTAAACAAATAAACATTTATTCTAGCTTCATGCATGCCTTTTTTTATCAACAAGTTTCATTAAAAAAAGCAACATTTTGAACAAAAGGCTGAGAAAATCACGTTTTTGTCAAAGACTACATCCAGAGCAGATTCAGAGCGATGATCAAACACAGATGGAGTGGATTGAGCCCATTAAAACCCCTAATGCTTGCACAGCCCTGTAGCTCGTCCTGGGGCGACATTTCATTCTGTAACATTAGATAGTTTTGATTTATATGATGTTTAATGTTGATGATCACGTTATTTTACATATGCATCTGCTGATATATATTAACTTGTTTTACTCTGTCTTCTTTTTTCCTGTGTTTTGATCAGGAGATTCAGTACTCATTCAAAAGATGTGTAATAGCACCCCCTAGCGTATAACAGTGAAAACATGGAAACCCGGAAAATTCTGTGTTTGGCAGGGAAGCGTTTTCTCACAAATTCTGTGTTTGGCCGGGAAAGAATTAATAAACTATTTAAATGTACATTTATACATATTATTTAAACGTATAGTAATAATTACTCAGTGTGTTAATAAATGCTTCATTAACACATACTCTTACTGTAATTCATGATTAATTATAGTTAGGTAGTTATAAAACATTTAGTAGTTGTCATTTAACTATTTGTGTGAGCTTGTCTGAAGTGAGGACTATTTATGCCTCAAAAGCTTTTACAAAGGAGATTTAAAGGCTATTAAATGTTTTATAACTACATTACAGTATTACAGTAGGAATATGTGATAATAAAGCTTTTTTTTAACACACTGAGCAACTATTACTATATGTCTAAATAATAAGATGTAGAGATCATGATCCATGAAGATATTTAGTACATTTTCTACTGTAAATATATCGAAAAAAATATATATCATTAGTAGTAATATGCATTGCTAATGAAATTTTTTCATCTCAATTTCAAAAAGTGACACTTATGACTGGCTTTGTGGTCCAGGGGGCGTACTACAGAAACATCATAACTTTAGAATCCTATCTTATCTGTTACAGATTACAGAAGCATCCTAACTCGACAAAAAATCCTAAAAGCTGTCTTAACTTTAGGACAACCCCACTGATGTTCTAACTTCAAATCTTTTTGAAATCCACTGTAAAAATCACAGTACAAAAAGCCTTTTTCAAAATTGCCATTACATTTATTGATTATACAAGATGAAGAGTGACGTTTGATGGTGGAGAGACTTTTGGAGGACCCAGAGGATGTGCTGCGCTTTGACAATATACACTCTAGGTGAGTGAGGATTATTAGGAACACCATACTAATACTGTGTTTGACCCCCTTTCGCCTTCAGAACTGCCTTAATTCTACGTGGCATTGATTCAACAAGGTGCTGAAAGCATTCTTTAGAAATGTTGGCCCATATTGATAGGATAGCATCTTGCAGTTGATGGAGATTTGTGGGATGCACATCCAGGGCACGAAGCTCCCGTTCCACCACATCCCAAAGATGCTCTATTGGGTTGAGATCTGCTGACTGTGAGGGCCATTTTAGTACAGTGAACTATTCAAAAAACCAATCTGAAATGATTCGAGCTTTGTGACATGGTGCATTATCCTGCTGGAAGTAGCCATCAGAGAATGGGTACATGGTGGTCATAAAGGGATGGACATGGTCAGAAACAATGCTCGGGTAGGCCGTGGCATTTAAATGATGCCCAATTGGCACTAAGGGGCCTAAAGTGATGGATCCATGTTCTCATTGTTTACGCCAAATTCTGACTCTACCATCTGAATGTCTCAACAGAAATCGAGACTCATCAGACCAGGCAACATTTTTCAACTGTCCAATTTGGGTGAGCTTGTGCAAATTGTAGCCTCTTTTTCCTATTTGTAGTGGAGATGAGTGGTATCCGGTGGGGTCTTCTGCTGTTGTAGCCCATCCGCCTCAAGGTTGTGCGTGTTGTGGCTTCACAAATGCTTTGCTGCATACCTCGGTTGTAACGAGTGGTTATTTCAGTCAAAGTTGCTCTTCTATCAGCTTGAATCAGTCGGCCCATTCTCCTCTGACCTCTAGCATCAACAAGGCATTTTCGCCCACAGGACTGCCACATACTGGATGTTTTTCCCTTTTCACACCATTCTTTGTAAACCCTAGAAATGGTTGTGCGTGAAAATCCCAGTAACTGAGCAGATTGTGAAATACTGAGACTGGCCCGTCTGGCACCAACAACCATGCCACGCTCAAAATTGCTTAAATCACCTTTCTTTCCCATTCTGACATTCAGTTTAGAGTTCAGGAGATTGTCTTGACCAGGACCACACTCCTAAATGCACTGAAGCAACTGCCATGTGATTGGTTGATTAGATAATTGCATTAATGAGAAATTGAACAGGTGTTCCTAATAATCCTTTAGGTGAATGTATAAGATGAGATAAGATAGGATAAGAATCCTAAATCAATTTAAGATTTGCTTCTGTAATACGAAATTGTGAAAAATCTTAAGTTAAGACCTAAGAGAAATTTTCTGTAATACACCCCCATTGTGACATATTATCTCACATTGTTCATTGTGAGCAAATGCTCATTGGAGTATCTTGGTGACACTTGCATGTTGTTTGGGGTGTTTCATTCTACAGCAGGACCCTCTATGTTAATTCCTAACATCACGACGGCCTGTAATCACAGTGTGGACAAAGTGCACTGTTGCATAGTTCAACTCTATGGTTCTCTTTTTGGTAATTTTTGGTTTATTTTCCTCTCCTCGCTCTTAGAAAGCATTTACTTGAAGAGGTCTGTGAAGTTGAAGGACTGATATGGGCTGAAAGGAATGGCCAGGGTACACCGGGGCGTGTGGCATATCTGTAAATCTTTAATTTGAGGCTGAAGCTTCAAAGGACCCACTGCAAGGAATGTGTAAAGTGGCTAACCGGGTGGCCAGCGACACATAGCTTGTCCTATCTTCTGTATTTGTGAAAAGGAAGAAAAATGGCAGGAGTGATGGTCTACTAATGATGCACTCTGAATTATACAGTCACTTAAAGCCAGAAAGAGGGGATGAGGTGATTTAGAGAGATGTGTTTGGCTGTCCACGCACTGTATGAGTTGATGTTACTGTAGAACTTTTGGTTTGTGTAGATTAGTATTATTGAATTTCATGGCATCCAATCTATCTTATAAAGAACATAGAATTTTTCCTGATTTGTTGTTCAAAGCTACTTGTTAGAATGTTTCCTAGTTTTACGGCAGAACGACTTGCATGCATCGCGGTGCTCACATGAACAGCGTCGACCAATGGTAAACCAGGATTTTGGAAGCACTGCACTGTTTACACTACATCAACATCATAAGAGTCTGACACAGACCTGAAGAAATTGCTGAATAAAGTCGTTATTTTTGTTAGTTTTTGTGCACAAAAAGTATTCTCATTGCTTCATGAAATTAAGGTTGAGCCACTGGAGTCACACAGACTATTTTACCGATGTCTTTATTACCTTTCTGGGCCTTGAAAGTGTTAATTAAATAGCTGTCTATGGAGGGTCAGAGAGCTCTCGGATTTCATCCCTTTAAGTCTTTTTTTGCATCAAAATTAAGTAAGTTTATGATTAAAATTAGAAGAGAAAAAAAATATATCTGCCAATAGTGCAAGAAAAATAAACGTAATTTAACGGAAAAACAAGATTATTGGTAACATTTTACAATAAGGTTTATTTTGTTAGCATTAGTTAATGTATTAACTAATGTAGAGTTCACGCTGATTTTTGGCCTGATTTAGACTCACGGGCAGGTTTTGCAAAATCACCATTAAATGCCCGAAATCATAGGCAAACCAGTGCTCGTTCACGCTCATGACAATCACGCAGTGTGAATGATTAAAGACGCGATCTGAGAGAATCGGCGATGAGTCGCGAACACCCGTGAGATATTTGGCATGCTGAATATCTGGGCCTGTCGGCGATTCGAATTCCTGCGGTGTGAAATGAGGTGTGTTCTGACTGAAAATCACATTGGTGATGATCTACAGCCAATGAGAGAGCAATTCAAGATTCAAGATTCAAGAGTTTTATTTGTCACATACACAGTTATATACAGAATATACAACCGGCAGTGAAATGTAAACAGGTCCGCTCCATGGACAGTGCAAATTCACAGTTAAAAACACAAGGAGGAAATTATAATAGAAATAGGATAAAAAAGTACTATATATATATATATATAATCAAGTCAAGTAGAAGAAAAAAGTAAAAAAATAAGAATAAAGAAGTGGAATAAAATAAGTGAGGTAAACTGTGCAGTGAGTAAACTGTAGACTTATAAATATGTGGTTAACAACTGTATAAGAGTATAATGTGCAAACAGGTTTATAACAGGTTGTTACACCGTAACAACGAGAACAGAAAGTGCAGTGCAATGTCAGTGTATCGATGTTTATCCAGAAGTGAAGTCACGTGATGTTAAGTGACTGAGTTCAGGAGTCTGATGGCCTGGGGGAAGAAGCTCCTCCTGAGTCTCTCAGTTTTGGCCATCAGGCTTCGGAAGCGCTTACCAGATGGCAGCAGCGTGAAATGAGGGTTTGCAGGGTGATTAGAGTCCTTGATGATCTTAGTAGCTCTACCTTTGCAGCGTTTGGTGTAGACGTCCTGCAGAGACGGGAGAGTTGACCCTGAGATACGCTCGGATAAGCGCACGACTCTTTGCAGGGCTTTGCAGTCATGACTGGTGCTGTTCCCATACCATGCACTGATGCACTGAGTTAATACACTTTCTATCGCCCCTAAATAGAAAGTTTTCAGGATAGCTGGTGAAACCCTGAATTTCCTCAGCTGGCGCAGGTGGTACAGTCTTTGCCTGGCTTTTTTCACCTGTGTCTGAATGTGAGCAGTCCAGGTCAGGTGCTCGGAGATGTTTACACCCAGGTACTTGAAGCTGCTCACTCTCTCTACTGGTGACCCGCTGATCATGAGAGGGGAGTATGTCCGTTGCTGTCTCTTCCTGAAGTCCACAATCATTTCTTTGGTCTTGCCAACATTCAGAGAGAGACAGTTGTCCTGGCACCATGATGTTAGATGTTCCACCTCGTCCAAGTATGCCGTCTCATTGTTGTTGGAAATGAGGCCCAGGACAACAGTATCATCAGCAAATTTGATGATAGAGGTGGAGCTGTGTGTGGACAAACAGTCATGCGTGTAGAGAGAGTAGAGCAGGGGACTCAGGACACAGCCCTGTGGAGCTCCCACACTCAGGGTGATGGAGGAGGAGGTGGACTGGCCTACTCTCACCACCTGAGGCCTGCCAGTGAGGAAGTCCTCAATCCAGTGGCAGAGAGAAGGATTCAGGCCGAGATCCAGGAGTTTGGAGGTTAGCTTGATGGGAACTATGGTGTTAAAGGCTGAGCTATAGTCAATAAATAGCAGCCTTACGTAGTTCCCACTTTTGCTGTCGATGTGAGTGAGGGAGGAGTGGAGGACATGAGAGATGGCATCTTCAGTCGATCTATTGGGACGATAGGCAAACTGAAGAGGGTCCAAAGTGTCAGGAATGTAGGCGCAAATGGTGTTTTTAATGAGTCTCTCAAAGACCTTCATGACTATAGATGTAAGAGCCACTGGACGATAGTCATTTAGGCAAGAGGGTTTACTGTTCTTAGGGACAGGGATGATGGTGGATTTTTTGAAGGAGGTGGGGACCACAGATGTAGCAAGGGACTCATTGAAGATAGATGTAAACAACCCAGTGAGCTGATCAGCACAGGACCGCAGAACACGGCCTGAAATACCATCCGGCCCAGCAGCTTTCCTGACGTCCACACGCTTGAGTGCCCTCCGAACTTCATCCTCCGAGACAGAGATCACGTGGTTGTTGCTGCTCTGAGTAATTCCCTCTGACGCGCCACTTGGCGGAGTCGCGTTGCCGCGGTTACAGTCAAAGCGAGCGTAGAAAGCGTTCAACTCATTCACAAGCGACGGATCAGCGCTCACCTCTGCAGAGGATTTTGATCCAAAAGAACAGATGGACCTCAGACCTTGCCACATGCGCCGGGAGTCGTTGAGTTGGAAATGAGACTCCACTCAGTCTTTATAACGGAGTTTTGCGGCTTTAACTGCACGCCGCATAGAGCATTGTAGGACGATCTGTATTCGGTCATATTCCCCGTTAGGAGACTGGCGTTGTAAGTGGCAGTGCGTGCGTTCACTACAGCGCGGATTGAATTGTCCACCCACGGTTTCTGATTTGAGAAGGACGTTATTGTTATTGTTTGCGTGGCTTTCTCTGTAAGCGTGTTGATGAAGCAAAGCGCCACATCTGTGAACTTGCTTACGTCAGCTGAACTTGCTCGGAACATGTCCCAATCCACATCATCCAGAGCTGCCTGTAGCGCGGTCTCTGAATAGGGCGACCAGCGCTTAACTTCCCACCTCACCGAGGGTTCCTGAACGAGCCTTTGTCTGTATTCAGGTGTGAGGAAAATGGTGGCATGATCCGATTTGCCAAAGGCTGGAAGTGACCGTGCTTTATAGGCGTTCTTAAATGGAGAGTAGCAATGATCCAGTGTGTTTGCTCCTCGTGTAGGACAGGAGACGTGCTGGTGAAAGTTTGGCAAGACTTTCTTTAGGTTTGCTTTGTTAAAATCGCCCACGACAATGTACGCCGCGTCGGGGTGTTTGTTTATGACGCCGCTGGCAACATCATGAAGGCCAGATAAAGCCAGCCCTGTGTCTGCCTGTGGTGGAATGTAAACAGCGGTCGCGACGACCGCAGAAAACTCCCTCGGAAGATAAAATGGGCGGCAAATGATTGTTAAATGTTCCAGATGAGGCGAGCAGGGGACCGCGAGAGAATGGTGATGTTCCTGGGGTCGCACCATTTCTTGTTGACCATGAAGTCCACCGCCTTTGGATTTACCGGCCTTGGTTCGGTAAATCCAAGTTCTCCGACGGCGTCACAACTGTGTCCGGGACCGCGGGCGTGAGCCATGTTTCGGACAAACAAAACATGTTACAGTCCCTCATGTCCCGTTGAAAACTTATCCTGGCTCTAAGATCGTCTATCTTATTCTCCAAGGATTGAACATTTGCTAGAAGAATGCTCGGGAGAGGAGGGCTGAATGCCCTTTTCCTCAGTCTGTTGCGTATCCCAGCGCGTTTCCCGCGGTGTTTCTTGATTCTTCAAAAACAAAGCACAAACATTTGCTTGACCAGCCACAACAGCAGCGCATTGCAAAATTATTTATTTACCTTTATATAACTCTCTTTGCAGAAGACAATCCTTGCTCCCCACGTCTTCCCAACCATTTGCTCCTCCATATAATGTTTTTTTTTTTTCTTTTTCTCCTTTTTGCTGCGAATCAGCGCAGACAATTTGGGTCGCAAGCTTCTTGCTATATTTAATAACAATTCCAGTCTCCCGCGATAACTGGTCTCAAATACGCGGAATCTTGCGTTATCACTTATCGCCTGTGTTTGGTTGTGAAACGTAGCTTGCGGACCAGACTGAGTTGTCAGTGATTCTTCCTCTTGAAAAGTCATGCAATGTGAAACCACCTGTCACCGATCCATCTACGTTGAAAATCGTGCAGTGTGAACTCGGCATAACAATGACCTAACCACGAGCAATACGTTATACTGTATTTGTTCATCTTTGTTAATGTTAGTTAATAAAAATACAGCTGTTCATTGTTTGTTCATGTTAGTTCACAGTGCATCAACTAATGTTAACAAATACAACTTTTGATTTGAATTATGTGTTAGTAATGTTGAAATTAACATTAGCAAAGATTAATACATGCTGTAGCAGTGCAGTTCATTATTAGTTCATGTTAACTAATGTAGTTGACTCCATTGGCAGATTTGTTTCTTGTTTTAAGCATAAAGTGACTTAATTGTTTTAATTAATCACAACTTAATATCATAATTAATTATAGATATTTGTACTGGATAACAAGATATTTTCTCTTGTAAAACCTACTACAAAAAAACAGTATAATAATACATTAATAAAAGGTAAAAATGAGGATGCCTGGGGATCGGATTTGCTAGGTGGTTGGGAGTTTTCGTTAAAAAAAAAAAAAGGGGATACTGTGGATGTTTATTATTTTCTCATTTGCTGTTTTCTCTCCATTAACGTCGCTAAAAGAAAACCTATGATGTCAAATCAACAGCAGACACTGTATCACATCGGTACATTTTCATGCTAACAGCGCAATTTATCCCTGTGAACATCCACATCAACAACTGTGATTAGTGTTAACACAACATGGGTATCTAGGGATGTTTCGAGCATTAACACACCAGCTTTCCTTAATCTGAATATTACTGAATCCTGTGTAATGCGCAGTTATCAGCACTACTTTAATGTGCTGCTCCTGGTAGAGCTCTCCCCTCTACAGTCGTACTCATCAGATTATCGGTGTATCCATCTTTGATAGTGCTGCTTTAATGGACCAGCAAGGTCAGGAGGAAGTAATACATTTTTGAGCAATAAATCTAAAAACTGTAATGCTGTCAGTGTACAGTATTATCATAAGCTAGGTAGCCTGTCAATGATGACTAGGACAAAATATGATATATTTTACAAAAATGTGGTTTAATGGGAGATAGGGTCATTTGAAGTCCTCTCTCTAGATGCTAAATATGGTGGAGATGTGGGTTATGGGTCATCTCTTCTATGTGATTGGTTGATCAGGGACCAATCAGTGACCAGGCATTAATCATGTTATAAAAGCTTACCAAAGGCCTCTCCATAGGCGTAATGTTTTTTATACTATACAAACTGTACATTCTATCCTCTTAGACTAACCCTACCCCTAAACCTACCCATCACACAAATCTCTGTGCATTTTTACATAAAAAAAATAAATAAATCATTCTGTATGATTTATAGGGCCCTGTTTTAATGACCTAAGCGCATAGTCTAAAGCGCACGGCGCAAGTGCAATTAGGGCGTGTCCGAATCCACTTTTGCTAGTTTAACGACTGGAAAAATTTTCAGCGTGCCAGGCGCATGGTCCAGAAGGGTTGTACCTAGTCTCTAAATGATGTTTCATTAACAAAGTTCGGGAGGAGCGAGTTCAAATGATCTATCCAATCATGATGTCATTCCAACCAGTGGTCAGCAATCAGTAATCAACATGTCTACCAATCAGCTCAAGTGGAGGATTATATAAATACCCAGTCAACTCACCAATGTTCCTTGACAGGTTTTCAGCATCCCTCCACCACTACCATCTTCCACACACTCACCTGGTTACTTTCCTAACCAGAGATATGGGGGGAGTACTCTGGTTTTGGGCTAAATAGCGAGCTTGGAGCCCTCTCCTTGGACAGCACGCCAAATACGCATACTATTTATTCTGTCAGACTTATTTGTAAGTGTGAACTCGTGAAATGAGTCATGGGTGTGTTTTGGGTGTAACGTGCAATAAACCAATCAGAGTCTCATTCCCCATTACTATTTACATAATTTGAATTTGCGAGCAGAAAGACTGAATGCTTCTCCAGAGAGTAATCCTTTTATTTTTAATATTTAAAAATGTTTGTGTGCTTCTGCGCATCCCTGTGTGTGTAATAAGCGGTGTACGTGCGATGTGGACCTGTCTGTAGGTGCATATTACTAACACGCACTTTAAATAACACAAAAAATATTGTGCCGTAATATTTTATTTGTTATTTAAAGAGCACGTTAGTAAAATGCGCCTATGGGTGGGTCGCAGTCGTTATCAGTTGCCTCAAAATAGCAACGCGCCAACAATGTGCCTGAACACACCTGAACACACCTCGTTTCCAGACCAGCCCATGGGCGCACAAATGCATTCGCTATTTAAACAACGTGGTGCAGAACGTGAAATGATAACTGTATCTGGCTGGAACTAGCAAAAAACACTTGCGTGACGCCTGGTGCCGCATTGCACCGAGTGTATGATAGGGCCTCACGGTCACACGAGTCCCCATGAGTCTGTGTGCATTCAGGTTGAAGTCCCCACTGAGATACAAAAACATGTACACACACACACACACACACACACACACACACACACACACACACACACACGTGATATCCATTCCAATGGACGCAGAGTCTGAAAGGGATATACTGTCCATTCCAGTGTAATCTGCTCATATCCATATTGGACAATATTATATACAAACATTAACATTAAAAAATATTTGTAAACGTTATGTATGAATACCACAAATACTAACAGGAGCAAGCTGGAATAGCCTATCTCTCCTGATCATTGAGCTTTGGCATGTATGGAAGCCCATTACATCCTCAGAGTAAAAAAAAAAATATATATATATATATATATATATATATATATATATATATATATATATATATATATATATATATATATATATAATTTTGAGATAAAGCTTAAAAAGTCTAAAATATTTTACTATGAGGTGGAAACAGGCTTCCATAGGGATGTTATCTGCCATGTCATCCTCTCTTTCTCAGGTGCAGCATTCATCCCAATCTCTAAAATAACAATAGTTATAGATCACATTGCGTATGAAGAAATTATGAAATGTAAGTCGAAGCCAATGAATGCATGGCAACAGAACAGAACATGCAAATAATTTTAACAATGCATTCTTTTGAATTAAGGAAATTAAAGTTCAGCCTAAGGGTAAAGTCAGGGTTGGATTTTAAATTGGTCATTCTGGGGTTTGACCATTCTAACCTAATAAAGATGTCTAAGAAAACAGGCTTCATGCAAAACCACCGGCCTTGTACAAGGACTTTTAGTTCTCAATCAGGCATTTCAGGGTTTTTATGCATTTTCATTAATATGCATGTGTATAACAGGACGTCAAAGTATTTGTAAGCTGCAGAGACAGATTGGGCTTTACAAGAACAAAGCCAAAATTAATTAATTGGAGGCACTAATTTTGAACTGAACAAAATATAAAACCTAGAGCAAACACAAAACATGTGCCACGCTTTGTATCCATATACAGTATTTAAATGCTAAGAGTGTACACAGGTAGTTTGATAGAGGCTTTGAAGTGGTCTACTGCTTTGCAGAGGGCTGGGCCTATTGTTCACTTTCAATGCCTTCATGGTGGGCCTTCAAAGACATGTGTCCAGGGGCCGTAAAGAACCATGATCTCTGGACTTAAGGCTCGATATGTTCACAGCAACATTCTTTTCCATTCTTTGCTTAGGGTTAAAATAAGTTGGGAATAAGTGAGCAACTGTATAAATGAATACTGTATGTACTGTATACGGCGAATACGTTATACAGCATTTACATGAATATGTGGATATGTTCTGCACTCTCAATAACAAAATAAACAGCAAAAATGACAGTGGTAAGAAACCAGCAGATAAGAAATATGTTTGCACAAGCTCTGCAATTCGGCACTCCAGTCAAGTCAAAACACACTTATACAGAGTGTCTATTTACACTAAGTGCAAATAGCCTGCCTTGTTGGCAGAAACTATTTACGATAACTCCTCCCACTTATGTCTGGCTTGGCCAGACAAAATTACGGAAGACACTGGACTGTCAACAGTAGCAATAGTGTAAGGGGTAAAGAGCGTGGCAGAAAGTTTTGATGCAAATCAACGCAACTTCAAATCCACCTTTTGCCGAACTTGCTCTACTCCCATTTCCCACCACATATCAGATCGGAATAGGGAATATCCGCAGAAGTGTTTTTCACAGATAGTTTGTTTCTGTATTGATTCTATATAAAAGTGCAGATACAATGTAAAGTATTTGCTCTGGCTCTTGTTTTAAATTATTTTGTTCTGTTTATTATTTATTATTATTTATTTTAGTATTTATTATTATGCTTCTTGTTGTCATCTGTTTGACGTTGTACAAGCATTATGTGGCGGTTGGTCGGTGTTGTATTTGTGCTGCCCCTCCTCCAGTGTGATTGGTTGGCTGGGTAAAAAGTGACAGTTCTTTTTCCAGTGATATTCCTCTGACCCTATCTCTTTGTAATGTCTCTCTTTAAACAGTCTTTCTTCAAATCTCCCTCTTGCTCTCTCTCCTCCCCCATCATGAGTGTATACGGTGCTTGATCCGATCCAGTGTTTATCAGAAATCATACCAGAAATCGACCTATCATACACAATGCCGTCGCAAGGCGCAATGCAAGTGTTTTTTGCTAGTTTCAGCCCCACGCAGTTATAATTTTCACGTCCAGAGCCACGTTGTTTAAATAGCAAATGCACTCGCGCCCATCTGTTTGCCCATGGGCGTGCTGGTTTGAAAACGAGGTGTGTTCAGGCACATTGTTGGCGCGTTGCTGTTTTGAGGAACTGAAAACGACTGCGCCATTGACCAACAAAAACCTGGTCTAAAGTCAATAGCAGTAATTTTTGTCTTATTTAAAGGGCGTGCTAGTAATATGCAGCTATAGGCGGGTGCACAAACATGCGTACACTCTGCTTATTACACACACAGGGACGTGCAGCAGCACACAAACATTTTTAAATATTACAAATAAAAGGATTCCTCCATGGGGAAGTGTTCAGTCTTTCCACTCGCAAATTCCGCCATGTAAATAGCGATACCATTCAACTTTATTGTCATTGCACATGTTAAGGTAGAAGGCAACAAAATACAGTTAGCGTCTAACCAGCAGTGAATTTGTAGCAGTTATTTACATATATGCAGTTGATAATAAATATGAATGATTAATACATCTGAATAATCTGAATAGCAGAAGCAGTACATAGAAAAATTATATAAGACTATGAAAATTATTAACATATGTACAAGATGATAGTCGCAGTGCGTGGTAATGGTAAGTTCAGCATGGAAACAGCTGTAGGGAAAAAGCTGTTCCTAAACCTGTTCGTCCTGGTCCAGAGGCTCCTATAGAGCCTCCTAGAGGGTAGCAGGTCAAACAGTCCATGAGCACGATGAGAATATTTTATGATGTTGTGTGCTTTCCTTCGACAACATTTCCTGAAATCTTCCAAATTTAGGAGTGCAGTTCCTACAATGCATTGTCAGTTTTCCAGTCGGACACAGAGCATCTTCCATACCAAACTGTAATACAGCTGGTCAGGATACTCTCTACGGCACATCAGTAGAAGTTCATCAGGATTTCTGAGAAGAGATAGTTCCTTTTCAGAATCCGCAGGAAAAGCAGGTGCTGGTGAGCCTTCTTGACCAGTGTGGGGCTGTTGATTGGCCATGTAAGGTCATTGGAGATGTGAATCCCTAGGAATTTAAAACTGGTGACACTGTCCACCACGTCTCTGTTAATGTGGATGGGTGTATATGCTCCACCTTTCTCCTTCCTAAAGTCTACTATGAGTTAAATTTACATACATTACAGTTTTTACAAATTTAAATTGCATTACCTGGAACATTCTGTGTAAAGGGACCTGAGGGCCCTGGTATTAAGCTCATCCTCATTTTAAAGGTGTCATGAACTGGCTTTTTAAAAAATGTTATACTGTTGTCTGAGGTCAACTTATGACGTTCATGTGGTTTTTATATAAAAATAATTAAATAAATAAATAAATAAAAATAAAAAGAATAAGTAATAGGCTATTTTCTACCCTGGTTTTGAAGCTCTCTTCTGCAATGCTCAGATTTTATGAGCGTGCTGCACTGAAGACTTGGAAGTAAATGCCCACGGTCTAGGATTGGATAATTTTTTTGTAAATATTTAATGAGCTTCGGCTTCCCCGCGAAGGGATTGTTTTGAAGCGTGTGGGAAAATGGTAACCGCAATAATTCGTCCCACAGGGCTCGCAAAACGTCTTTATCAAATAAACACAATGATTTATCTCTCATCCACCCGCGATTGATTGGAATGTTATATTTTTATTACTTGGCCTGCCCGATCAGTGGATATAAGTGCAAACCATGCATCACACACACACACACACACACACACACACACACACACACACACACACACACACACACACACACACACACACACACACACACACTCGGTCTTGATTAATTTAACCATTAAAGCAAATAAGGTAGAAACAGACATTAGACTTCCTGTTAAGGCTTTCAGTACAGTAAAGTAAAAAAAGAGATTTTGCCACCATAAAATAAAAATATCAAATATAATTTAATTAATATTAATTAAATATTTAATTTATTTATTTATTTTATTTTTTATTTTTTTATCACTGTATATAAACTACATTGGCACAATCATCGGAGATGAACCAGTCCAAAATATTTTATAATTGAATGTACATTTGTCTATTTTTTGTTGTGGGTCACATGAGGGGCTACGGAAACCCTAAAGGGACATGGGAGAGATGGGAGAACAAAATGTGAGATGGGAGGAAAAATTAATTTTAATGTTTTAGCGTTCTCTTACAAATGTTCTGCATTCCCCCAGGAAACTCTGTGTTCACTCAAATGAACACAAAACTTTTTGGGGGAACAAAACTTTTGCGAAAATGAACTGCCTCAATAAACTTATAATTACTGCTTATTAATACAGTTTATACACTTATAATTTAGTCATTAATAGTTAGTAAGGCAGCTGTTAAGTTTAGGTATTGGGTAGGATTAACGGCTGTAGAATATGGTCATGCAGAATAAGGCATTAATATGTGCTTTATAAGTAATAATAAACAGCCAATATCCTAGTAATAAGCATGCTAATAAGCGACTTGTTAATAGTGAAAATTTGACCCATTTCCATCATCATGTCCCTTTAGTGCCTCCGTAGAGGTAAGATTGTTTAAAGGAAAATGGAAAGGGATGTTTGTTTGAATATGTTGTCTTCTTTCTCTTCAAATAAAACACTTAACGTGACCCTACATTGACTCTTTCGTGTTGTTCTGCAGCCTACATTCTGAAATGTAACCCCGTTTAATGCACTGGTAATCCAGATATTCTGGTGATCCAGTCACTTTGAAAAAACAGCACAAAAGTAAGATTACCTGATCCTGGATAGCAAAACATGGAATTTACAAATGTACAAACCCGATTCCAAAAAGTTGGGACACTGTACAAATTGTGAATAAAAAAGGAATGCAATAATTTACAAATCTCATAAATTTATATTTTATTCACAACAGAATATAGATAACATATCAAATGTTGAAAGTGAGACATTTTGAAATGTTATGCCAAATATTGGCTCATTTTGGATTTCATGAGAGCTACACATTCCAAAAAAGTTGGGACAGGTAGCAATAAGAGGCCGGAAAAGTTAAATGTACATATAAGGAACAGCTGGAGGACCAATTTGCAACTTATTAGGTCAATTGGCAACATGATTGGGTATAAAAAGAGCCTCTCAGAGTGGCAGTGTCTCTCAGAAGTCAAGATGGGCAGAGGATCACCAATTCCCCAATGCTGCGGCCAAAAATACTGGAGCAATATCAGAAAGGAGTTTCTCAGAGAAAAATTGCAAAGAGTTTGAAGTTCTCATCATCTACAGTGCATAATATCATCCAAAGATTCAGAGAATCTGGAACAATCTCTGTGCGTAAGGGTCAAGGCCGGAAAACCATACTGGATGCCCGTGATCTTCAGCTCTTAGACGGCACTGCATCACATACAGGAATGCTACTGTAATGGAAATCACAACATGGACTCAGGAATACTTCCAGAAAACATTGTTAATTCATGTTAGTTAATACATTAACTAATCTTTAACTAATGAACCTTATTGTAAAGTGTTACCAAAGAAACAAATAAATCATACCAGAACTTTTGCACCTTTAATGTAAAAATGACAACCTATGTGATGCCATTGAAAAAGTGACACATTTCAGAGAAAAAAACAAAACAAACACTTGGAATAACTAACGGTATAAGTGTGCACACCCCTGAACTAATACTTAGTTAAAGCCAGGACGAGGCCAGAAACGTTCAAATGGGTGGGCCTTCATAAAACAGGATGGGCAAATCTTATTGAGTATGTAAACGGCATGCCAAATTACCAGATATAAACGCAGCACAGGTTCAAGTTCAAAGTTACAAAGGAACAAATAAGAAATAGCCTACATGAATGTATATATGGTCAGACATTTGCACGTTTCACCATATTATTAACATTTAAACAAAATCAAGCTGAATTGGAGTTTTGATGTTTTTGAACAGTGAATTTCAGAAAATGAATGTCAGAGAAGCATGCTTTGGCCATCATTAACAGCCACATCCGAGGCAGTAAGTGCATTATGTTTTGATTACAGGTTATGAAGTTTGCTGTAGCTATGTCGGCACTCAAATGTTAAAGATGAAGTGCTTTTTAGGAGAGTATTGGCTATGACTTGATGACAAATTCTACACTAAGACACTCTTCTACGCTCCTCAAACACATAAAACATTAGCCTTTATATATATAGTGTTTCTTGAGTAAAGAAAATGCTGTATTGTAAATCTAATATCTCCAATCAGCATGCGGTAGCGGTACTTTTACACACGACAGAGGCAGGGCGGAGTTATGAGGTTTGACTGACAGTTTGAAGAGCCAATGGAGTTACGAGATTTAATCACAAGCTCTTTTTAATACTTTTCATTGGTTAAATATTTCAAAACACACAGAGAGATGTAAAGGGTGACAAATAGTAATGATTTATGAAAAAAAGAGACAAAGTGAAATGCATCTATAGGGAGAGGGGAAACTACGAAACCGTCCGCAATTGACCATTGAAAACTGCATTTAATCATTCTTTTAACCAACTAAATAAAGTTATAGTGTGATAAGACTTATATCTTTTAGGAAAATTACCAACTGTTTTAGGCGGGCCACAATTCAAAGGCCCACCCGTAGCTTTGCCACTGGTTAAAGCACCCTTTTTAACTGGGGTGTATACATTTTATATTCACTGTAAATAAAACAAATAGTAGATTTACATTGTTTTCAGTATATCAAAACACACTCAGAATTTGACATAAATTATGGTAGACCACAGCTACATTATCACCTCTGCTTTGATAGAGAAGATTGCCCTTGTCACATGTTGTGTTGCCCGGTCACATGTTCCTTTGTTTAGTTTTCCCGCCACTCCTGTATCACCCTCATTATGAGTTCATTTGTCCCAGCTGTGTCCTGTTAATTAGTTCATCACCTTGTTTCCCCTGTCTATATAAACCCTCTGTGTGCCCTCAGTGTTTGCCGGTTCTCGTTTGCGTTTGTTGGTGTTTTCCCTGTCTGTTTCCCGAGTTTGTGATTAAAGTTCCAAGTTCCAAGTTCCAAGTTCCGAGTTCCGAGTTCCGAGTTCTCCTTCGCCTTTGTGAGTTTGTTCCACACCAAAACCGTAACAGCCCTATGGCTGTGCTGGCATTTGTATTTCTTGGAGGTATTGCACAAACCTCGATGTCACAATGCCCACTGTAATTAAAAAAAAAAAAAAAAAAAAAAAAACACCCTAAGTGACAGCTATAAGGCCAAATATACGAACAGTGAAGATCTATTTGGGACCCAGTCTCAGTGCCTTCTGGCCTTTGTTGAAAGGATATAAAAATCTTTGCATAATTTATTTTGCATGTAATTACTTGCTTGCTGTAAGTAGATCTGTATTAGCTGACAAACCAGGGATGATGTGTTGTCTGTTGTCTCACCTGTAATCAGAGGAGATTGTTAAAGAGTTGACCTGACAGTCACATGAGTTTCCCCCCTACAAAGTCCCAACGGGTGGGAGCTGCATGAGCTGCAGCACTGATAAACACTCAATAAAGTGATATCAGGGACGCTGAGGTAAATGCATCCCAGATGGTGGGTGGTTGAGTGGGCAGATGGCGCTGACTTCGCCTTACAGTCATGGCTAAATAGCCAGACCAACTCGGAATATGGTTTCTGTGTACTTGTACACACATTCAAGTTTAATTAATAAGCAGTTGGCATAATTCCTTAACACTGTTGTCTTAATGTTGGTAAGCTTCAATGGGATCCAGTGAGAATTGTACAATGGGCAGCATGTGTTTACATCCTAAATGTGATGTCTCTGTTCAGAAGCCTGAAAAAAGAGAAAAATATAGTAAGCGTAAGAGCCCACTGACATCAAACTAGTTATCGTTGAAGAAAATTACAGTGATCATCAGATGCACAACAACTGAACAAGTCATCTACATGCATGTCTTGTTTGCTCTTTGTTAAAACATAAAATAATACTGTTCCACAGACGGAAGGAATCAAAAATGCAGAAGTCTTCGGGATTTTGATGGCAACACTTAATGCATAATGTTATATTTGATTATTCTGACAGGAGAGAAAGAGAACAAAGAGAATGCCATTTTTTTATTATGTTTTTTTTATTCTGTCTCTAATCATAGACAATTTTCTGTCTTTAAGGCCCTGTTTACACCTGGTATTAAGATGCATTTTGGTCAATCGGATCACAAGTAGACAAGGGAGACACATACCCATTTTATCTGGGCTATGTCCGAAATTGCCCCCTATAACCTTAAATAGGGCATTATTTGAGGGGACAGCCATTTGTAGTGGTGTCCGAAACCATAGTGGACATTATTGAGTGCACTCATTCAGTCCCACAATGCACAGCGCTAATGAGTGTACAAATGATGTACGCTCAGCGGCTAGAGAATACCCATATTGCACTGACGGTCATGACGGTCATGCCGAATTAATTCCCGCATCTTGTCAGAAGATGGCGCCAGCAGCTGAATCAATCATCCATCCATTTTCCAAACCGTGCTGGTCCAGCATAATATCATACAGGTATAAATTCCTTTTTTATTTATTATTAAATTAATTACGGTTTATACATGCTAGTTTCCATGACAGAGTTCAAGATAAATCTTTTCATTGCTAATGGAGCTGCCAGTTGGCAATGTTTCAAATGATTTTTAAACAGCAAGCAGGAACTATGCAAAAGCGGCTGCCCTTCCGGCATACTCAGTGTCCAAATTCACTCACTCGTTTTCATTCACTCCTTCAAATGGACTATATTAGTGGAGTAATGTAGGGAATGGTGAATGAGGGTATATGGGGCGATTTCGAACACAGCACTGGTGTTTTAATCCTTCAACCCCTTCTGTCCTGATTTCATCGAGGGGAGGGTCTATGGGTGGGTAAATGTATGTGTTTTTTTTTCAGAATTTTGGATCTAATAACAAAATAATGCCGCATTCCAGGCAACACGTAACCCGCAACCTTCTACTCCGTGAAAGTGCACTGGAGCGGCAGTCAAACCCATGACTTCCCACCCATGAACTCGTACTAGATCGATGTACTCCCAGTTACATGCTCTGACGTCACATAGCCCGCGAAACAATGGCAGCCCCTACGGATACGGTGTTTATGAAAGTCGTACATAAAATAAAAGGTATAACAGCTTCTTTTGCCTTATGCGCCATTTTTTCTCCTCCGTTTCTCTCAAATAAGCAAGGAGTAAGCACCTTTGGCGATAGAAATTATTGTAAATTAGCATAAGCCCCGTACGGTCCGCCATGCTTTATCTACATATAGCTACCACAATTTCTTGTGCTCAGGCAGTCTAGCATGACTTTGCCTGGAACACTACAAAGTCATGAGTCATAAATTACAGGCTCAAAAACCTGCCTGGAACATAGCATAAGCATGTGCAATTTACATATGAACACACCCAGAGATGACGGAAAAACATACAGACAGCTGCAAGGCCACAGTGAACACCGTGAGTGCGCGTTAGAAATCAGAAATGGGGAGAGGACATTGTGGTTGGTAATTTTTTTCAGCCGGCAAAGTTTAAATCCCGTTTGGCTAGCACGCTTCCCATTATGTTTACGTGTGAGGTTGGTAGGTGGAGAGAAGGCGGTCTTTTGCTGCTGTTCGAACACATTTGACCACATGAGCGTTCACACTATGAAAGCAATCCTGTCGAGCGTGTTTTCGACTACCTCTGAAAGTGGTCGAAAGTGGACAAGCTCAAACATTTTAGGCCCTGTTTACACCAGTATTTACCGTCGTCCAATTGTGATCCAATCGACCAAAAGCATCTTAATATCAGGCATAAACAGGGCCTTAGTTAACATCTTTTCTGTGGCTGTATTTCAAATGTAAATGACACAATTTTCAGTACAATATCCAAGGCTCCCAGTCATTGACTTTTACATAAATTGTGTTATTTATAATCCCCTGTTGTTAAAATTTTTAGATAAAACCAGAATTTAAAAAAATGGGCATTTATACCTATAAGCGCCAGCAGGTCAAATTTACACCAATATAATTCCTTTATTTTCACGTAACGTATCAGCTTACTGTTGACAGTCACACAACACACGATCAAATGAAGATGTTTTAGCCTATTTATAAATGTTCAAACTTTGGATTAATTATACATTTTGTCGTGTATTGTTTGCTACTGTGTTGTTATTTATTCAAGTCTGCCCTTTTCCTGAAAAACAATATTTCCAATCTATGATGTAATGAATAAAACAATTTTCATGATTAACCCAAGTTTAGTGGTGTTGTTCTCTTATTCAAATTATAAATGATATAACTATACAAATGAATAATTAATTAGGTGAAACTAACGTTGTCATCCTTTGTCATACATCCTATGCAGTGCGGTGAATTATTAATGTTCTTTATTGTCTATTTAGGATATTTTAGTAATTTAAATAACAGGGGTTATCTTAATATGTGATTAATTATATTTTATTATAATATTACACCACCCAAATATGTATTTATTTCCTTCTAATTCTCGTTGTCATGCAGGCTGATTTAGCCTATTTTCACCAAAAAGTGATTATTATAACCTGCTTAAAATAGCATAAAACAACAGGACAAAAACATAGTTGATGACTAAAAATAATAATTTCATGACCTAATACATTACTTTGTGAAGACAGTGGCATATTACAGTGACATATTAAGTTTTAATATGGGGGAAAGGGGGTGGGGTACTACGGTAGTCACTGGCTGCCGAGATCTGCTTGGTTACAAACATTCTTCCAAATATCTTCCTTTGTCTTCAAAAAAAAAAAAAAAAAAAAAAAAAAAAAAAAAATCATACAGGTTTGGAACAACTTGAGGGTGAGGAAATTATGGCAGAACTTTAATTTTTGGGTGACCTATCCCTTTAATGTTGGTAAGCTTCTATTGGATCCAGGGAGAATTGTACAATGGACAGCATGTGTTTACATCTTCAATGTGATGTCTCTGTTCAGAAGCCTGTTTTTCCTTTTTGTTTTTTTGTTACACTGATATCAAACTAGTTATCATTGAAGAAAATTACACTGATCATCAGACGCACAACTGAACAAGTCATTTACATGCATGTCTTCCCTGCTCTTTGTTAATCAAAAATGCAGAAGTCTTCAGGATTTTAATGGCATATGATGCATAATGTTAGAATTGATTATTATGAAAAGAGAATGCCAAAGAAAAGAAAGGTGAAATATAAGGGGGAAAAGTTTGTTGTCTTTTAGTTAAAGGGGGTCTAATGTTATTTCATGCATTCTGACTTATTTACACTGTGAGTTTGATTCTCGTGATAAACATGGACAAAATGTCAGAAAAAAAAAATATATATATCAGTTTCTGTGCCAAATACACTCCTTCAGAATTCAAACAAGTTTTGTAAAAACATTTTTGAGTATGGCCCTTTATGAAGTCATAAAGAGCGGAATTCCTTGTATGTGCACTTCTCCCGGATGAGTGTGACCAGAGCGAGAGCAAGAGTGTCACAACGAGCTTCATTCGGGTTGCAGAAGCCATCGACAGCGCTGTCATTTTGTTTTTAGCCCACAAAATCAACAGTCACTAAGGAAGTGTGTTTCTGGTTGTGAGGGAAAGATAACCTTGTTCAGCTTCCCAAATAATCCAGCATTAAGGAAACTGTGGATGCAGTTTGTTTTTCCAGAGCAGCAACGGAGTTCTGCAAGTGTGTTTGTTTGTTCCCGGTCATGAGTCGACACCGCAGGCGGTGAGTAAAACCACACCATTCTCCTCCTTAGATTTTAGATCTTTTAATCCACTCTCATATGTTTGGTATGAATGGGAATTTACTGTAATGGCAAAAGCTGTTTGAAACCACTTATGCTTTTCTGAGGTCAAAAAGTCTTGTGTGGGGGCCCTGGAATATTTCCTTATGGGGGGCCTTGGGGGCAAAATGTTGAGAACCATATTATCTTCAGGAAATACACTGTATTTTAATAATTTCCCCAGCTAAACTAATAGACTAAGAGAGAGTTAGAGAACCTTTAAAGAACTATACAGGGGCTTAACGTATTCTTTGTATGGCAGTGGTGCTATATAGCACCTTAACCACCCCAAAGAACCGATGAAGAACCACACTGGGCTTAACAGGTTCTTTATATGGTAACGGTGCTATATAGCGCCTCAACCACTTCAAAGAACCGCTGAAGAACCCATTTTTTTTTGTGTGTGTATATACAGTGATATTACAAAAACTGTTCTGTAAGTGTATGTTGATTCAGTAGCCGCTCTCCATCAGACTGATTCAAAATGGTAACTGAGATTGTGTGTCTTTTTGAATGAATCACAAAAAGATCCAGCTTACATTATTTATATACTTATATTATATTATTTGTATGTGAATCGGACTGTGAAGTGCACTTTGCACTTTGTAAACGCTTGTTCATTGAATTTGAGAACTTGTATTCATAGTCCATGAAGTCTTTAGTGTTTAAATGTGATCCAATTCTGTTTTGCAACCTCTTTACAATGCATAAAATACATAACAGTAGTGAAAGTATCTTAAAGCAGGCTTATTGAGCACCTTTCCAGAGAGACTAATGAAGAATGTAGAAACTTCTAAACTTCTAAAACTATTCACCTCACAGAGAGAGAAAAAAAAAAAAGGTAGGCAAATGGGTGATAAAACCATAAATAAAATCAGCTCATTCTGATCTTCTGCACCGTTTTAATATAAGAAAAATGAATACATGCCATGCACATATCCATGATATTTATTATACAATATAGTTCTTTCCATATTGTAGAAGATTGGCCTGGACTGTTTCAGGGAAATAATAATGAAGAAGTATGTTAGACAGGCCTACAATAGTATTCCTAAACACCAGAAGAAGGTGTAGCAGAAGAAGAAGATATTATTGACAGTTTGTGCAGCACATTTCAGCACTTGATGTTATGATGTGATGCAGATGCAAACAGTCTGTTATTGAAGGACAGGCTGTGTGCTTACATGGTCTTAAAAGCCTTAAAGAGACAAAAACAGCCTATTTAATTAATGTATATGTACTACTAAATAATGTATGTAGGTGTAGCATATGTACTACTAAATAATATTCAAAATATTATTTAGTAGTACATATAACATTATTTGATCATTTTCTTTTAATAATAGTGCAGTGTTGTCTAATTTGAAATATGAGAGATGTAGAAACAAGAATGTAACACAGCTCTACTCAATGACAGGCATGTTTCCTCGTATCCTGAGTATCATATTGCATGTATTGAATATCAATTACAAATTCAGCCATATGCATTGGGTTTCAAATGCTGACCAAGCCACATATCTACAACACAGTATTGTTGGTCATGATAAACACTTCCCAACTCTGATGCTGTGTCCCAGAGAAATCAATTTAACAGTGACATCCAAAGTGGAAACACATTCTTTTATTCTCTAACTTCCTGGAAATCGCTCAGATCCTGACACAGTCCAGATACACCATACATCATTCTGCTCTTGGGACACCAAAATGACTAAAAGCAATGTGTGCGAAGCCTGCAGCACTATGCTCGCCGTGCTTTTAGGTTGTTTGTTGGATGAAACATTATCATTGCATTCTAAATATAAATGGAAAAGTGCATTTTATGCATTTTGATCAATATTCTTCTTCCATGGAATTCATTTCATCTTACAAAGTCAGATTTGTTGTTCACTGCCGAGTTCTAGTCTTCCTCTAGCAAGAATTTTTTTTTTCGTAAACGCAAATTGCATACTTTGAGTAGGCACTTCTTTTGAACCCCGTTCTTGACCGTTACAAATTTAAGTTCTATATAGCATGAATGTGTGTATGTAATCTGGACATACTATATTTGCCATGTTGGCATTGTCATGCAACTTACAGCGTCAGTTGTGTCAATTCATGGCAATTCACCAATTCTCTCCTGTGGCCTTATGGGATAAAGTGTTCATTGGATGCACACTTCAAGCGAAATCTTGCCAGCAGTACTAAGTATTCAGGGACTTGTGTGTCCACCAAAGCATTTTTAGCTAGCTGAAAATGGCAGGCGTTCTTCTAAAAACACAGCCTTTTTTCCTTTTTTTTTCAGTTGAGATGCTTTGGTTGCTATGATACAGAATATATGTGATACGTGGAAGAGTTTCGAGGGCTGCGACTGAAAGCCTGACTCGTTGCCTTATCAGACAATGACTTGTAAGGCAGCGTTTGTGCATGAAGGCACCTCACGCAACTAATATCGGACAGACTTCTAAGGAGAGCTTTGGTGAGAACAAAACAAATATTTAATTACTACATTAGTGATTTCTCGCTAGAAATGACATCAGAAGTGGAAAACGTTGGTAAAAAACTTTCATTTACACACAAACTGACCAGCAAACGCAACTTTCGGACCCCATCTTTTTTTTCCAGCTCAACTGTCACAGAATGGAACGCACAGGATTGTGGGATATCAAGGGCAGCGAAGGATACATAGGCCTATATGCTGCCTTCAAAAATCAATCAGATGAAGGTCTCTCAGGAGACAGGAAGTGAAGCTAACATTAGATTCGGATGTGCCTTGATGCCTTCCTACCTTAAAAATGTGTCCTCCGAAGGCAGCATTTTTCAGGTTTCGGACGCAGCTTATATCTGACTTCAAAGAAGTCTAGGAACATAGTTATAGGAACTAACCACCAGGGTGGTTCTCCCGAGAACTAAAAGTTCCCCCATGTTCCTGGCTCCATTCTCACGCTAATAAGAACTCTGAAGTGACGTAAGCCATGCCCCATGTTGTTGTGACTTTTATTTTAATGGCACGACGGACCTTTATTTTGACGACACTGAGAACGGCAGAGAACATTCTCTCCCTTCATTTGTTTACGATCTGTTTAACAGTCCTCTCTAATATGTTATTAGGTAGAACTGTTATACAAAGAAAGTAGATAGTATTTAAAAAAGCATTAGCGTTTGCAGTGTGGTCGATGTCCAGTGTTGCTAGCTGGGTAGAAATAAGTAATCATGTTTCGCTTGGTCAGTTTAAGATTGCGGAATTTACGATGCCATGGTAAACTTTATGATATTACAATATTATATTATAAAGAGGGTATGCACGTGACGTCACCGTCAGCCAGCATGACTGCGGTTACAGCCACTGAGTGGCAAAAGGAAAGGCAGCATTGGTTTTCAGCGTGAATGCAGCGAATAACATACAAAACCAGGCCTGGCACCAGAGAGGGGGTCGGGGGTGGACATCCCTGTGGACAGACCGAGGGAGACGGACTTGATAGTAGTGTGTAATTTTCTCACTCAAACCACTGCCGCCTGCTGCTTCTGCTACTGATTGCTTTTAGAGGGAAAAGCTACCCATAACTGCTGGTCTTGGTTTTCTTCGTAATAATAGCATATTATTAACGAAAAGGAGTTGTCCAAAGATCCAGTGCGTACCTGTATTTGCTCGTCAAATGATTAAATTTCCAACGTGTTTTCGCTTCGGTGAGTAATGTAGCCAATCACAGACATGTTTGTTGATTTTTACAATGCAATGGCCAATCACAGGTGTTGAAGTTAGAATCCACTCACTGCTCGAGTTTTTGTCCAGTGCTGAGTTCTGTACGCACGCAGATCCTTTCTAACAAAGTGCAGACATTATGTAAATAAGAGATTCATTGTGCACTGGTCAGCTTCACTGATTAATATACTTTGTGAGATTGCGTTCATTGAATGAGTGATAGGTTTTAATGATTATCAAGGGAGCGCTTTTTGTGCGCTGTCTAGGCGATATATATATATATAAAAAAATATATATATTAATAGGCTTATAATATATTCAGAATTTGAATAAAACTTTTGTTTTCCATTCTTGACAAGTGGCCACATACACGCTTCAATACATAGGCCCATCCGCATCCATACATGCAGGATTCATTCTCAAAATTGTGATGACTGACAGTGATAGATATTTATGTATCGAAATCAGGCTCATTTAAATGTCAGGAAAACAGGATTCCTGGCTGCAAAAGATCTCAAAGTTGTAAGGAACACAATAGAGTCCAACCTTTAGTTTAAAGTTTGATTTACTCATGTTTTCCCCTATTAACTCCAGTCACACAGCAGCTCTTCTGCCACTCGGTCCGGCTGAGGGGGCGTGTTCCGGCGGGAAAGTGACGCCGATGCATACCCTCTATTATAATGCTACCATATTTTGTGCAGGTGATTAGCTGACTTCGCTCTAAATAGAAAAGCCTTTTGTATTCTAAAAGTATTGTGGTATTCTGCCTTGTTTCTCACTGACACGCCCCCAAATCTTAAGATCGGGGCTTAAAGAATTCCAGAGCTTCCTACTCGAATTTACGACATTGTGACGGCATTAGATCCTACTCTGAAGTAGGAGCTAAATAAGTTCCCCCAAAAGGAGTTCCTAGAACTAAAATCACGGCTGGGTAAAAAGTGACTCTATCATCTACATTTTACCCAGCATAAAATATTTAAACTCTCTGTGACCAGAAGCACTCATCATGAATTAGACGCTCAGTGCTTCGTCACACTGTAGGCGTTTTTATATGTGGCGCTCCCATTGAAAACATGCTGGCCTTAGGAAGAAAACGCTTTGGTGGACACGGCCTTATTGCCTACTGTTTTATGAATAATGTGAATTTCGATATACTAGTGTGGAAGTATGCATACCATAATCATTCAATCAGTCATGAGTTAAGTAATATCCAATAGCGTGGTCCTTAGTGTTGATTCTCATAAATGAGGTTCATTGGGGTGTAAAGCTTCTGGAATTCCGGCACACATATATTGGTGCACACAGTATTGACATGGTGGCCCTGTTCAGTAACCATTAAATCATTTAAGAGTGCATATGATCCCATTCTGCTGCTGGAAATCTTTCAATGCTCAGCTGTGACTGTTGATATTGGGGTGGAACAAACCGTAATAAATATTGTGTATTTGTGATTGTTCTTGTCTCCCATGGGCGTGATATTTAGAGATGTGTGTACATACAACCTCATGCAGCTGCACAATGGATAGCCAAACTGCATGTTTGTGTGTGTCTAAACTAGCACATTTGTATTTGTGGCAGAGAAAATGGGAGGAGAAAGGAGTGTCTGTTTATTGTAGAAACAAACAGTAAAAGCTTGAACTCTCATGCAATGGGTAAACTTTACAAGTCATGTGTTTCTTTCATGGGTCATTAGAGAATGGTGCAATGGAAGGAATGGATGGCTCATAATCATTGCAGATGAAAGTTTTTTTTTTTTTTTGTGTCCCTAGTCATTTATATAGAGAACAGAGCATGAAGATCAACTGTTGCAATTGTTTTAGGGGCTCCGTATGTTCCTCTATGAGTCAAAACACCTCTATGCATCAAACACCAGATCCTACAAACTAAACAGTGTTGTTCCATCAACACTTCAGAATGAATGTTTTGATGAATAAAATCAGTCATCCCAATTTGTAAATTGTTGAGAGAAACTCCCACCCACGGTGCATGGGAAACTGTATCTTGTGCGTGCATTTAAATTAATCACCGGAGTTCAATATTGCCACCATATTTTTTAAGAATTTGCTTTCATTCATCACATGAAAACTGCATCTGTTACTAGCACTTTTTCATTTCAAGATTGCGACAATGTGGCAGTAAGGCTGGGTGGTACGGTGATATATACTGTGCAATGGTAGAATTGTGTCAGCCGGTAGATATTTTGCTGCATCATTTATACTGCTGTAGATATATTTGTGCAGCTATCAGTCGAAGAGACTGCTTTACGTTATTTACACATGATAGTTACAAAGAAACAATGAATAATGCGAAAATACAGAGCTGGATATGTCCCAAACAGGTCAAGATGACGGAGAACTTGTTATTGAAAGGTGTCAGGCACAAGAAAAAATAAGGTTTGTTGTTTATTGTGTCACCACTTGCCATATTCATTTATAATTCAATGCATGTGCAGTCACACATGTATATTGGCTATTTGCAACGGCTTTAAATGTGAAGTATTCACTCAGAATTTAAAGTCAGATCTATCTTTATAATTTAGGGTGCTTTCACACTAGCATTTTTGGTGCGCTGGGTTCTATTGACATCAGAGTTCAGTTCGTTTGGATGATGTGAACGCTGTCTTCCGAACTCAGGTGCGCACCCGTGAACCGTACCCGAGTCCGCTTAAAAAGGTGGTCTGGGGTTCGGTTCATGTGAACGCTGGTACGGTTCACTGCTGGTGTGAACGCAATCGTACTAAGTCATGGAAGTAAACCGACAGACAGACGCAAGTGCCATTATGTACTGAAGCTTTGGCAACAAAACCAACGGTTCAAAAACAAAAATATAAAAATGAGGTGAGCAATGCTATTCATTTTGCCACCTTCTCACTCGCCATCGTTACCAAGGTTGGTTCGATTGGGGGGGATCAGTTGAACTCGGGCTTGGTCCAGGCAATCGAACCAAGTGTGAAAGCACCATTAGAGTCTATCTTGATAATTTTTGACTAATAAATATATGCATATTATTGGTCATGTATATTTTTTGGATGATCCAATAAATTAAATATTTTACAAATAAAATGCAGCTGTGTTCCATTTGATTATTTTCTGTTTTTATTTGGAACTTGATGGAGGAAAATTTGGTAATTTATTTGCCAGCCCCTATGTGGTTTGGATAGATTTGCCATGTCTGCTTTTTATAAGGATTTGGGATCTTTTTGGGATCTTGGCCCTCATAACACTAAACATGCAGTGCAAACCACATATATTATGTCATTATTAATCTGTGTAGATTGTTTCTCTTTTCCTCACGTTTTTGCCTCAAATGTCCAAATTTAGTGTTTTATCAATGCTTACAATGCATCAGATAAAAAAAAAAAAATAGAAAATAACATTTTAAATGTAAGACTTTTTGTATCTTGGGGGAGTGTAGCAATGCATGCTGGAAAATAAATAAAGTACTAAGAAATGTCTGCCCATTTAAGTTATTCTCTTACCTTCATTATAAACAGCTGAATGCAACAGTAGGGCTCTTTTGGTGAGGAAAGATTTGTATTGGTCTTTTTTAGACCAGGTTGCTTGTTTTCTTGTACATTTCAAAGTAATTTGCGTTAGGTACATTCATGCAGAAGGTTTGTAAAGACATGATTTCACTCAGTAATGGTAAACTCCCACACTGCTGTCTAATTCTCTATTTGGTTTACCCAGAGGAGCTCACTGAGTCATAAGAGGGTGACCAGCAGAGGGAAGTATTCTACTACTTCCACTCAATCACCTCGCATTCTGTCACACTGACTGTCCTACCTGAAATCAATTTATGAAATGGAAACAGGTACAACTGTTAATAAATTATAAAGTCGAATGAAATATTAATGGATACATCGAAGCAAAGCAAAGCACTGACTGCAAACCTCAGCGTTACACCGGCAAAGTCCCTCAAAGTCTTGAGTGTTACTGCCTGGCTCGTTAATGAAAGTAAATAGCTGGTCATAGACACAAATTATCATTTGGGGAGTGAAATAAGTTGTTCCCGAACTTGTATCTAACATATGATAATACCATGTTGATATCTTCCGGTTTATCATGTATAAGATCTCTTTAACCATATCTTTATTTGTGTCGTTTCTGTCAATTTAATCCTCCCCTCAGTTAACTTTGCGCAATGGCGACTAAATCAGTGTTGCCAGATCTCACTCGGGAAAACAGGCAACATGGTCTGACAAAACACAATAAATGCGTCATGTTGCTGCTTATTTACATAAAGTTGTGCTCTACTTGTTGCATTTGTTGGATAATTTTTTCACAGACTGTGATGGCCATTTTCACGGTTAACATCATACATATGTTATAGCCTAACCATTTTAATGACCATATAAATAATATATTGTGTGTTTTATATATATATATATATATATATATATATATATATATATATATATATATATATATATATATATATATAAACTAGCTAATAATCACAATATTACTGTGCTTTCAGTATTCTTGATCAAATAAATGCAGGTTTGATGAGCATAAGAGAGCTTTTTTTTCCACTTTTGGAAACTGTGGATTTTATCTTTTGCTATTGGATCAAATGGGAATGCCAAAAATATAAGATTACTCAACTATGACGACTTCCGCTTCTGAGAATCCCAAAAATTTGAAAAGGGTACATGGTCGCTGTCGCTCGCAACATCAACTCTCACTGAAAATGAATGATGTCCAGTAAATTGTTTTGTCTCTGCAAGTCACACCGTTTGACGGCCCTAAATACGAGACAACAGGGGAAATAGGTTGATTAATAAAGTCGTAGAGTGTGGCTATGGCTATCTCTATATGCACTAAGCAAACCCCAGAAATGTGATTGTTTATGTGGAAATAAGACACGAAAACTTGAGACCACCATTGCCAATTAAGCAAGAACAAGGCACCGAGTCGCTTTTTGTCAGCGGACATGGCAACAATGGACTAAATCCTACTCGCGCTTCACTCTATAGTGGAAGCCCCGCCCTTTTTTGACGTCACCCTGATTCGGATCTCTCCTCGCGCTTGTATCAGCTACACTAGAACAGTTCAGGTTGTGGCAGCAGTGCCTGAAGTGCGCCAAACCACGGAATTGTTGCCATATTCTGGAGAATCAGTCCGTTTTCTCGGGGAAAAAAAAAATAGTTCGGAACGGATTTCAGGTCCGTTGAAACATCTTCAGCACCCAACGAAAATAATCTGATAATCCTCACACTCCCAAACTGAGGGAACAGACCGGGACCGTTGGGACTTATAGGACATATTCTGCTTACTACTGCGCAAAACAAAGTACAGAAGAATCTTATTATCCATACTTGTATTGTGGAGCAAACGGATCGGATGCATTAAACGCCCCGTTATTCAGGGCACCGTTAAGCTTCTGTTTTGAGGCTGGATTCAACGCTTGGGATGCGGGATCCCTGAACTTGTCTGCTTCTTAACCGCCTCATCGAGCGGACTTTTCATCTGCAGAATCAGATTCGATCAGCAATCTTGCACGGGCTTTGGATGTGATCTAGATTCCTGGTTGTACTAAACTCTTCGTTGCACTGAATGCAGTTTTAATAACAGTTGACTTTCTATCGTATAGTGAAGGGTGGACAGAAGTGGATTGTGTTGAAGTTGCATGAATCACCGGATCGCTCTTTGCAGATCGTGTATCAGATCGGATATTTGGCGCAAGGCGTGAAGCGCGATGGCGATGTTGGCGACTTTTTGGATTGTCCTGTTGGTCGCGTTAAACGCTCCAGGTAAGTCCACGAGCTCCACTGAAGGATGCTTGTCAGTCATATATGCGCTTTTGTCTTTTGTCAGACCGACATCCGGCGAGACTCGGCAGATCTATGTGTTCATAACTGTGTAAAGTTAGACTAAAGCCTCTGATGATATAATGTTGGCATCATTCAGATAAACGGACTCGAACTGAACGCATGAAAACATGAGATGCAGGCAGATGGCGATAGTGATGCTGCGCTAGAATATGTGTGCTGCGTGTTAATTGTGAGTTATTGGAAAGCTCAGGTAATATACGGGAAAAAAAAAAAAAAAAAAAAAAAAGTTTTCAAATTAGTTTAAGAGATCAAGGATATTCATGTTTACATATAAAAGTGATCATTTATTTATTAGTCTTTGTTCGACAATATCGTTTGACGCCAGATGTCAAACGAGCGGCGTGGATGGAGACGGGTCAAGTAACCCATAGCGATGAATCATTCACATCATTTGTATCAAGCAATCTTGACATCATCTCAGGCATCCTTATTTGCGAGAATGCATCCATAAATGCACTGTAAAAAAGCAACAACGTCAAGTGAACTTTTTTTTAAAATTCGAGTAGACATAACATTTATTGTGGCAAGTTGCAAACAAAGATATTTAACATTTATGTTAGCTGCATTCTCCTTTTCCCCATGACTCAAAAATGCCGTTGTTTTTTGTAATGAGCAATTAGTTCTGGCAATTAATAAGATTAGCAAGGTTCTAAGGTGCAACAGCTTTTTTTTTTTTTTTTTTTCCTAGTCAAGTATTAGTTGGAATTAGTAAACTTTCCTTTGGCTGTCAGATTAAAGCTCTTGCTTTGTCTGTGAGTGATATATGGGTGTGACCCCTCTGTGAAGATCAGAGCAGCCGCCCTCCCTCTTCGTCCTCTGTACCCGAACATCCTTCCTGTAAATCAAATAGATCACATGGAGTGACATAATAACCTATAATTCAAACATACAGTTCCCCATTAAAAGCATCCCTTTCCCTTATCAGCAAGAGTATTCAATTCATGTGCGCTCCCCAGAGTCTCTGACAGTACTACTATTGGCTAAGCGTTAGGTGTCTTTTAATAAACTGCTCTTGAGAGTATATTTTCCAATCAATACTGCACTGCTGACCTCTAATGTTGTAAACAAACTGTCTGATATATTGGCTGGTCTTAGAACGCTTTTCCGGCCTGCCCCTAGTGGCTCTGTAGAAGGAGCTAAGCCAGTCAAAACAGCTGTTTGGGGTCAACTGAGTGAAAGGCTTTTGTGATAACCCTTGCACCTCCTTTCATTGGGTGATTCTTCCCTTTATTATCTCGCTTTTCCCACTCTTATGTGATGAATACATCCCGGCATCCTTGATTAAAACATTCAAAGCAAGCATTTCAAGAATATTCTGCTGCTCTTTGTAATGATAGAATGCTTCACTAATAGTTTTGCAAGTCTCAAAGAATGCCTAGATCGTACCATAAGGAGTTGATTTTATCGCTAAGCTTCATGTAGTATATGGCACCTTGTGCAGTTGCAAATATCTTCGAATAGCTTGAGCATGTTGCCTTTGGCGTGGCTCCAGAAACAGAACCACACAGTGTCCAAATGTTTGTGTGTCTGTAAGGCTGCTTCCAGATTCAGTTCCTGTGGACTTTTTTTGTGTCATGTGATCTAATAAAACCCAATGACTCATGGCAAGATGATGCAGGAACTACAGTAGAAGTAAAATTGTCGATGGTGGCACACCAAGAGTCAGCATTTTGAGCATTTGTTCCTGTGTGTGAGGGATGACTAAAGAAATAATTAATTGGCTTGCGTTTCTCACCATTAGCAATGACTGCTAACTTAATGGAGCAAAATATTTAACTTTCTTGACAGTAATGGTATGCATAGAACTAGCCTATTAATTTCTGTGCAGGGTATAATTTGAGACTTCAAAGTCACAATATATAAAAATGGTGGGAGAGGTTATGAGAGCATACAAAAAGTCTCAAAGATCCGTTCAGACGAGATCCTTGAGAAAACAAACCCAAGCATGCTCTGTTGACAAGACACCTTGAAAATCTAATGATATACACAACCTGGGCGTAGTGAACACATCCCTCTTTGTTCACCTCTGTTCTGTGTTTACTAGACACTTGCCATGCAATTAACAGCTGGAATGGGGGTCTTAGAAGACATCTGCTTATTGTTTCTCTTTCTGAAGCAAAGCAATCACTCAGCATAAATCAACTCTGCGTGCATATGTGCATGTCAGAGCCGGTAGGGCTGCCCTCCTTCACGTACAGCTGAATGCTTAGTGGTGCTGCGATGCAGAGTAAAATAATGAAGCGTAATGAATTATATGGATGTGGTTCTGCTTGCTGTGATCTGACGCCCAAGGCTCTCCCATTGAAAAGCATGGGCAGGAGTATCGTAATTTATAATGTTATCTCCTTTGAGATTCACGCCCCTTTTTTTTGCCAAGTTGGAAGTCGCCAGGCTAATCTATTAATAGGGTAATTTGCAGCCTGTTGGTTGTAATGCGGCCTGAGGAATCTCTCGGGTGTTCTGATCTATTGATAATGCCTGAAATGGCTCAACGCTAGGCCAGATCAATCAATAGATTGAGCTTTATTAACTCACAGGTCTGTATGACTTTTTCTTGTGTGGAACATAATGGTCTGTGTTCATCAAGCGGCAACCTCCCGCAGTCTCTCTTGAAGCCAACACAGAAGTGACTTAAACTGCGACTGGCCGCTAGAGATCAAATCTGTATCTCCCTCATGTTAAAATGGCCAACTTTACAGCACTCATCCGTTCAAATTATATTAAGCCTTAAAGTTCTGCATAATTAAGGGCGTGGCCACTTAAGTGACAGGTGGATTGCCACTATGGTTGAGCTAGGTGGGTATGGTTTCAGCAACCAGTGACCTCAGCTCCACCCACGTCCTGCCTCTTTGCCCATTTTCAGTTATCCGGGAATGACGGGCTGCCAAGAGGACTGTTTTTTTTTTACAGTCTATGGTCACCATACAAACATTCTTCAAAATATTTTCTTTTGTGTTCTGCAGAAGAATAATCAGAATGAAAAATTTACTAACCCATATGTCATTCCAAACCTGTATAAAAGTCAATGACACAAGGGTGAGTAAATGATGACAGAATGATCATTTTTGGGTGAACTATCCCTTTTAGTTCATTCATAGCGCTCTTCCATTTGGTTTTACTCTAAAAACATTGAACATTTCTACATACTGTCTTGTACAGTGAATTTCAACAACACATGTTGGGCTGTGATACAACATATTTGTGCTGCACTTCTCCTTGTTCATATAAAAACACAACAGATGTATAACTCTTCTTTGTGGCTAAAATTCATTCAGCAATGCAAAGGATGAAAGGGAAGAGTAATGGAACGGGCTGTGCTGTTTGATAGTGATTACATGACTTATAGCTGTCCCTTTAGCATGAAACAGATGCTAGATGGATCATTTCTCCTAACCTCCAGTGTTTGGCAAACCATCACTGATTCGTAAATCGTCATTTCCTCCAGTGATACCTTTTTAGCAATACTTTTTTCCATTAACGGAATGGAAAACTTTTTAAAGCTTCAGAAATAAGCATTCATCATAGTTTTTCTCGATTTAAGGAGCATTTCGTGGAGGAGTTTAAATCTATACCATAATTATTTGAGCCCACCACAAACATCAATTTTCCTAAGAAAGCTGTTTCAAGGTGAACTACCTAGGAAAGTGGTTTGTGTGTACGTGTCGGAATCACTCGGGTTAATCTGAGGTAGAAAATGGCTGAATGCCCAAAATGCTTTTTCACCTGTATTAAAGCACTTTCAGCTACTGCATGTACAATATGGAAGGTGCTTTATCAGTGAAATTTATCATTTAAAATATAGAGGATCACTGTTTTTTTTTTCCCTCTGAAATTTATTTTATGATTTGTACAACTGCAAATGGCAAGTTTCAACACATCAAGCTGTTTTTTTCTT
Organism: Paracanthobrama guichenoti; assembly: GCA_018749465.1. Taxonomy (NCBI): domain Eukaryota; kingdom Metazoa; phylum Chordata; class Actinopteri; order Cypriniformes; family Gobionidae; genus Paracanthobrama; species Paracanthobrama guichenoti. The sequence goes on from CM031960.1 coordinate 32,235,678, forward strand.
TCAAAAATAAGAGGGATTTGTGAAATGTCAAAACGGAAAAGTCATTTATTTTTTTTAAAGTAATGTGTGCAGATAAAATGTTCACAATTAGACAAACTGTCAATAGAGCGAAAAATTAATAGGGTCAATTCAGATTTTTAGGTCGACTTAATATTGTACTAACCAGAATGTCACAGAATGGAACAAATACCCGGTTGGCCTTGTTACCCGTGAGTCCTCTTTCCGCAGAGCGCGACAGCTGATTCTGTGCGTTCTGCTCTTTGATCACAAAGTCTTGCCTGATTTGTGTAGAGATGATCCTGTGGTTCATGTAAAAGATCAGGATTATTTTCCTGGCTGGAGGAATCATGTTTGAATTTCGTTTGAAGTGGTTCAATCAAGAGAGAGAAGAAGAACATCTTGTGATATTCCCCCCCTTGCGTGTTTTGATTATCCCGTTGACTGTGAAAGCCATATTTGAGTGGCGTTTTTAATTTGTGAGTTTTGCCAACGCTCTCTAAATTGCTGGGATGAGCAATATCAGATCGCCCAGGGTCTTTCACGGATGTGCACTAGAAAGATTACAAATGCTTGAAAGGGGAAAATATACGTTGTTTGCTGCAAAAGCTCGGCTCCCTTTCACGTCAAATGGCTTTACTCTTTCCTTTATGTGCAATGACAGGAATTTGGTCATTCACTTTGAGGTCAAAAGGTGACCCTATTAATGTCAGCCTTCTTTGAAGGTCTAAGTGATATACAAGCTGTTGTGACCCCCACAATAGATGGTTTTACACCCACACGCACACACACACTTGTTTGCCAGCTAAACCATCACTTGTTCCACTCCACCCATGAGAAACAGGGGTAAAGTCAGACAGATGGTTAACACTCCTCAATTGTATTTCCAAATGTGTTGAAAATCAGTTTTATTCCCAAATAAAGTGTTCATTACTTTTGCATTAGGTTACTTGCCTTGACATGAGTCCCATAACATTTTAAACCATTTTCAATTCACATCAGAATATATTGCGTGAGCTGAAACCGTTTCGGTGGAGGGACCTGTTTTTAGCAGTTGCAGTCATGCTTTGATGCCGTTTAACACTTTTAACCGTTTTTCTTTGACGGTGTTTAACAATGTGTTGCATTAAAAAGCCAGTTTCTATTTATTGATTTTATCTGTCAGTGTGCCCATTCATTGAACTGGTGTTTAGTCATGCATTTTAAATGAGTTGAGATGGTAGTGTTCCGTATTTCTTTATTTTTCATTTATTTTTCAAAGGAGACTTGTGTTTCTCCCACTAAACTTGATTTCATACGTTTTAAGCAAACTGTTTTTTTTTTTTTATATATATATATATATTTTTTTTTCATTTAAAGTGCCATTGTTCAGTATTAAACATTCTTTTTCACAATCCTGTACTGAAATCTAGTTATCAAATGCATCAGTTTGCTCTATTCAATGCTGCAGACTTGGCAAAGACACTGGCTCTGTTCCAAAACCTTTTTAGGCACGATTTTAAGGTATCATAGGTGAGCTCCCGACATGAAGGCTGTTCCAAAATGTAATTATGTTGCTGTTTTTTGTTTTTGTTTTTTTATAGCTAAAAGGGAGCATCACATATATTTGTGGAGGCAATCCCATAATGCATTTTGACCAGCTCAGTTAAAAAAAAAATCCAATATGGGGCATTCAAATTCATTAAATATCGAAACATCTTTTCAAAAACATGGTTCCCACTGAACACAAAGCAGTGCTGTGCTTATAAACAGGCATTTTATGGAGGTAAGAGGAAAAAAAGAAATGGCATCAAGTTTGTGTGCAAGTCCAGAATAGAGATCAGCCAAAATATACTGGCCGGTTTTTGCTTTAAACACATGATCGGCCACCGGCCGGTTTTGATTTATGGCCAGTAGACCGGTGCATCTCTTGTTAGCAGCATATTAACGCCAAACTCTGTTGAAATCAGTGTGAACTGAGTCTCCTGTGCACTTTGCTACATTTATAATGCACAGAAATGTTGTCTATGTAGAACGGTCTTAACTATTTACTTAATGAGGTTTCATTTCACTTAGTAGCTATGCCACCTTAGAAAGCAGCGTCCTATGTAGACAGCAAGGCAGCTCACTAAGTTTTGTAACCGAGCCACTTTTATTGTTATCTGTTTAAATATAGCTTTTCATTACTGTAGTGTAAAACAAAGTAATATGTGATTTACAGGTAAGAAAGCAGGAGAGGTTATCGTGTACCCCTCATCACCAAGCAGAAGTGATCTATGGGGTCTGCCCAGTCATTCTTGAAATTAACAGTGTAGAAAGCTATTAACATGAGCCTTCCACAGCGGTGCTTAAGATGAAATCGACTGTGCCAAGCAGCAGCATACTCAGTCCACTCAAAAACACTCAAAATACGTCACATCAGTTGGTTGGTTGTGTTATAGCTGCATCGATGGGTAGGCCTAATTGCTGCCAGTCCGTCATCATGATGAGAATATGGTCAGAATGACGTTTTATGGGGTTATGGAAAGTGTCATTGGCGACACTTTCGGATTCTTCAGATACTTGCTGTGTGTGGGGTTGCAACACCCTGTTTCCATAAACTAGATTTCTGTCATTATTGATAGATCAGGGCCAGGATTTGACAAAATGATGACTTTGTTCATGGACCCTGGTCATCATTATCACCTCTCATTCCCATTGTGACCTTGAAGTTGCAAATGGCTTTTTTATCTTCCGAATTGCGACCACAGTGTCAAATTCAAGGCCAAATATCCTTTGCAAAGGATATGAAAATGCATTGTTCTTAAAATGCATATGTGTAGAGTTTATTAAGTCTGACCCACTTAAAATATTATGATTTGTCTGGTAAATCATAGTGTGCATATTAAATGTCTGCTTGGTACTTTTTTTTCAGCAACTTTTTCAACAAATTAAAATATAGAATAAGGTGTTTGATGAACTCATTTGAATGGTTCCTATCTACAAAAAAAAAAAAAAAAAAAAAAAGCATGTGTATTTTTAAATGTAAACAATAGGTATTACTTTATTATAATTTTTATTACCAGACATTATTCTATTATATAAAGCTTAAATGCTGTGCTACTTATATCGATCACTAAATGCTGCTTAGCATCATGATAATTTCATCTTAAAGCCAGCCCCCCCATGCTTCACTTCCTTTCTCATTGCTCTTTAATTGTCTTCGCTGTATTGTGCGTTCTGAGGATGGGGGAGGCTGGGACAGGTCTGTGTGGTATATTCACTCATATAGATCATTGCCTTTCAGGCTGGTTAAAGCGATTTTCTCAACTCCAAATCCCCATCTTAGTTGGATTAAACATTTTGGGGGAATGAACACTTCCAATGATGGATGAGCATCAACCACAGAAATGCAATTATTCAGAATGTGAATTTGTCTATAGCTCTGAAATGTAATCCAAGTAATAACTTGGCACCATGCAAACTTGATTCTGCAAAATTTGAATAATTTTGCTTTCAGACACCTTCGGTTCTGTTTACCCAGCAGGCTTGTTGCTTATTGGTGCTTACAGTGTGAAAGACTAGCTGTGGACATTCTGGTATCCACTACATGAGGGATTTACTTGGAGTAGTTTCTCTTCTTTTTGGTTTTTGTAATATTTATTGTATTTACTTCAGCCAAAAAAACATTTTTCTTGATTAGCTCATTTTTATTTGCTATTTTCAGTTGTTTACAATTGGCTTGTTCAGAGTGAAATTGACCTCAGTGGTCTACAGTTTAACGTCTTTGTGCTGATTGGCTTTTTGCATGCGCCTGTAATTGCAAGACAGGGATGTGTTCTTATTTGAAGTGGATCTTTTGAAAACCAAAAGCCAGATGAAGCAGGGTCATAAAAGTGGACGTTGATCAGAAGCAGGTGTTTCCCAAAGGATCATGGAGCTTGTATGGGTGAAAAACCTGCAGAACTCATCAGCCAAACCTCAATAAGTGCTGCTTAACCCCAAGAGGTCACATGTAGGCCAGCAAAAGTCTTTTATTGCATGTCTTTCGGTCTGTTTGTCTGTCCTCCTTGGAGAGAGATAGTCGTAACGGCCTGACAGTGACACATGGCACAGCGTTTGGCGGGGGACGCTCACCGGATGGAGTTCTGCTGTGAAAGTGATTATACAGACATTTGGGTTGGATGTTTAAACATTAGCATGCAGATGAGAGCTCCATCCAATTCCCTTGGAGTATAGCTGGGTTTATTTGGTACCGGGGTGATGCATGGAAAGCTGCCCCAAGCTAAGGAAGAGCAGTGAGAGTGACAGCCAAATAATATTACTGTGGTGAATTTACCTCATGGACCACTGCTAGCAGCCCCTGCAGACTGCTAAAGCAGCATTTGAGTTGGAGCTCCAATGTTGTGCACAGTGGGGATTTTGATGCAAGCGCTATTAATTTTTGTATCTTATTAATATGGGTTTGTCATTTTCAAGACTTTTTTTTTTCATCACAAAAACCTGCATCTTATTCCCCAACCAACCATAATCCAGTTTAAACAAATGCGTTGTCATTCTTTTCACCACAGATTCATGTGAACAAGGCTCATCGTAGAATGTATATTTGTATTGTAATGTATTTGTCATTTAAACAGAGCTATCTGTATACCATTTTAACTGCAAAAGTTATTAATTTTTCAGTAAAAAAAATATATGTAAAAAAAAATGTAATGATGCATTTACTTGAAGCATCACTGCTTAAGATATTAAAGGGACAGTTCACCCAAAAATGAAAATTCTGTCATTTAATTACTCACCCTCATGTCAATCAAAACCTGTAAGACTTTTGTTCATCTTCGTAACACAAATTAAGATCTTTTTTTATGAACTCTGAGAACTTTCTGTCCCTCCATTAGCAGCTACGCAACTACCACTTTGACACTTAAAGTCCATAAAGAGATCATAAAACTAATCCATATTAATTGAGCAGTTTAATCCAAATTTACTGAAGAGACACAATTGCTTTATAATATGATCAGATTGCATTTAGGCTTTTTTAAAAAAAAAAAATTAGGCAAGTTCAATCGACATGCAAGAACCTGAGGTTCATTCTCATGTTACGCAGCACGTTTGAGCTTCAACAAGAACCAATGATGTTCATTCTCGTGTTATGCAGCACGTTTGAGCATCTACAAGAACCAACAAGGTTAATTTTCGTGTTACGCAGCACGTTTTAGAGCTTTCACAAGAACCAATGAGGTTCATTCTCATGTGTTACGCAGCACGTTTGAGCATCAACAAGAACCAATGAGGCTCATTCTGTTGTTGCACAGCACGTTTGAGCTTCAACAAGAACCAGTGAGGTTCATTCTGTTGTTACGCAGCACGTTTGAGCATCTACAAGAACCAACGAGGTTAATTTTCGTGTTACGCAGCACGTTTTAGAGCTTTCACAAGAACCAATGAGGTTCATTCTCATGTGTTACGCAGCACGTTTGAGCTTCTGTAAGAACCAATGAGGCTCATTCTGTTGTTGCACAGCACGTTTGAGCTTCAACAAGAACCAACAAGGTTCATTCTCATGTGTTACGCAGCACGTTTGAGCATCTACAAGAACCAACGAGGTTCATTTTCGTGTTACGCAGCATGTTTTAGAGCTTTCACAAGAACCAATGAGGTTCATTCTCGTGTTACGCAGCATGTTTTAGAGCTTTCACAAGAACCAATGAGGTTCATTCTCGTGTTACGCAGCATGTTTTAGAGCTTTCACAAGAACCAATGAGGTTCATTCTCGTGTTACGGAGCACGTTTGAGCTTCAACAAGAACCAACGAGGTTCATTCTCATGTGTTACGCAGCACGTTTGAGCTTCTGCAAAAGGGTTGTTCTCAAGCATCAAACAGGTTCGGCTGATCTTCTGTTAATGTTCGCGGATCAAAGTTTATATGTGAATAAAAGTCTAAATTCAATCTGTTCATCATATAAAGTGATTGTGTCTCTTCAGAGAATTTGGACTAAACCACTCAATTCATTTGGATTTGTTTTATGATCTCTTTATGGACTTTTTGAAGCGTCACAGTGATGGTTAGTAAGCCGCCAATGTAGGGACAGAAAGCTCTCAGATTTCATTTGTGTTCCGAAGATGAACAAAAGTCTTACATGTTTGGAACAACATGAGGGTGAGCAAATGACAGGATTTTTATTTTTGGGTCTATCCCTTTATGACTTGTTTTCATAGATTGTATTGCACATATATGATTATTTTATTATACTGCAGTGGCACATTTGAGCTCATTTATTCTTAAAATGAAGGCAGGCGCTAAGAAAAAAAAAAAAAAAAACATTCACATTAAAGATACATTCTGTGAATGTATATATCTAGCCTAAATAAATTATTCATTTCTGCTTCTCAAGCATATTTATTTAGGAAGTTTTATGAAGTTTTAACATTTTAACATTGATTGATTCCATACCGTTGCTGTGAAGTATGCCAGATTATGGTAGTCTGCGAGATGGGGAATTGAAAGCTGCATGCCTCATGCATTAGTATGTGATTTGCATGTTTTGCATTTGCAAATATACAACACTGTCTTTTTGTCTACCCATAATTCTAAATAGTTTCTTTGTTACATAAATGGTTTCACATAAAAAGTGGTTTCCTTTTGTAATACAAATGCTTAATATGTAACATTTGCAGGACTTCCACCACTTCGACTGAGTCTGTAGTGCACATTTAGGTGGTGCTGTGCATCTCTGTCTAGATGTGGCGTAGCCACTCGCTGATGAATTAAACATGAGTGAGAGCTCCTGATCTAAATAATAGAGTGGATGTGACAGCGCAGAGTGTTTCTCCACTGCACAGCTGACTGCACAAATAACACTAAAAACAGAGTAAGTGCTAAATTAACACACACATGCGCGCACACACACGCAAGCACTTCCTCCTTCTCTTTGTCTGTGGAGGGTCTTTAGGTAGGCCTGTGCAGTGTGTTAATGGGAGCGGGTTTTTAGCATCAGGTTGACCTGAATGTGACTCAACGGTGGGAACTTTTAGCCTCAGTATCCTTTGGATGAGGGTTTATACGTTGTCTCGGCGCAGAACGTATTTGTCTGCGTGCACCTGCGACTGTCTCTGTGCGTATGCGTACGCCGCTGGTACACACTTGTTTTCCAGGTCCCTGATCACACAAACCTCTCCCTCCCATCCGTCCAAATGGAGTTCTTGTTTTATCTGCAAAGCGCAGCTGCAATTTTCTGCTTCAAACCCCTGAAAATCCTGTTCTGTTTCGAGTCGAAATGCCTGAATCAGCCGACTAAAGAAAAAGGAAATCAATAAATGGGAGCCGATCTTGCTTGTGCCGTTCTGATTTGGTATTAATCTGATTTAGCGATTCTCATCTCGATTTAGAGATTAAATAGTTAAGCCCACCCATCCTCCCACCCTTGGTTTTCCACTCACTGAACAGATACTTCAGCTGTATTACTGCAGTATTTTCCCCTCCTCCCTCGGTTGGCTTCTCCTGTTTTCTCTGCTTTTTCTTGCAGAATTTCAAGAATTGGCTCCCGTTCAATTTGTGAGTAGAAATTTAAATTGAATTTGCCACAGGATGATGAATTAGAATGACAGGAAAAAGAGTCACACAAGAGAGGATACTTTCATTACAGTATTTATGAGTTAATTCTGACTAATTATTCCCTGATATGTAGAATATAGGAGACCACTATTGAAAATGCTTTTGTTTCAACACCTTTTATTCATTGCAAATTATATTACTAGCATAACAAGACTGTGCAGAATCTTAAATATTTTTACTTTATATTCATTCAAATCTTTTTTTTTTTTTTTTTTTTTTTTTTGACTTTCAGTTTAGCATCCTGTTTCTTACCTCAATTCAAATAATTTCAAATTCAGCAATTGAATGTGAATTCTCAATACATTCTCAGTTCAGTTCTGAATAGTTCACAATACCGGCTGTGCCATCCATGGATCGGCTCATTAGGATTCCTCATTTAAATGAAATCCTCTCAGAGGTCAGTGTTAATAATCCTCAATTTCTCTCTCTCTGTTCTGTCTGTCACTATCATCTCTCTTTCTCTACATGAATGTCTGAACTTTGCTCAAACTCATGATCTTCCCAAGTTTTGACAGTATGGGGTGCCAGGCCGCCCATGGCTAGTAAATGGTCTTGGCTACTGCATCCACTATTGTTAACTTCTGTATAAAAAAAAAAAATATCATATTCTCAGAAAACAGAAACATTTCTTTCATGTCTTAAAGTATTTAATCATGCTGCTACCATGAAGATCAAACAAATGGTTACATATTATTGAAAATTCTAAAATGTTCGCTGTAATCCCACCAGATGTTACATTATTTTGTTAAATATGCTTTTAGCACATACTAAAACATAGTTTTTAAATATCATCGGTCTGACTAGGCTACAATCGGAAGCAGATAATATATCTTTTTATATCTATTTCAAACAGTACACACTTTCTATGCCAGGTTTCAAAAGGACTAAACACTAATCCATCATTTTATAACATAGCTTATAATGTTTTAAATGTATTGAAACATGATATTGTAGATTTAGAGTAAATACTGTTAAAACAAGGCAAGTCAAAATATGTATAGATATGATTTATATATCTAGACATGTATTTGACATTTCATGAAATATATACATAATATAATATACAAATTACCTATTATAATATACATAATTATACACACACACACACACACACACACACACACACACACACATATTATGTATTGTGTTGTGTATTGTGCAGATTTCTGTATGAGTGCTTTCCTATAATAAATATATTTCTGGTGTAGGAGAGCTTTATACCTGTCAATCAAAAGCCTATATAAGGGTTTATGTTGAGTCTTTATCAAGTCTTCCACTTCACAGGCTCCATTTGAGATAAACCAGTGAGGGTTCTGCCGAGAGGCATCCAGCAGGGGTAATGGTGTCACGCTAGAGAAGTGGGGCGGTTAGTCAGAGCACTGATCTGGGATTGAGCGATTGGATAATTCCAGGCCTTCCGTTAAAATCCTGTGTATGCCTCTGAAATAAAATATATCAGATTCTCACACATGTACGCACACACAAAGGCCCCTCAGACTGAACAAGTCAATTTACTACAGGCAGCTGGGCTGATGTGCCTCCATTAAAAGAGACATGCACTGGCGATTACTGGCCTGTGCAAAAGCGTCAGTCAGGGGAATAGAGAGAAGGAATTCTGTGAATATGGCTGCTGTGCTCCTGTCTCCTCTGTCTCCAAGGGGACAGCAAATATACAGATTGTGTATTGGAAGGATGTGTGAGTGTGTATGTTTGTGTGTGTGTGTTATTGGCAAATATAAGTTTGGATGAAGAAAAGGCAAGGACTGTGGTTGCTAAGCAGATATACATTTACATATTAAAGTCAAAATTGCATCTATTGAAACTCGTTTCAAGTTATGATTTGCACAGATAGGCAGACAGACACAACGAACAGGACCATTGACAAAAAGGTCTGTGTTGAAGGAAATTGTTCTTCTTTCTAATTATGCTAGGTAGTTTTATATTCCAGGCTGCGGACTTGTTAGGAGTGTAGGCCATGCTTCAAAAGAACACTATAGTTGTAGTAGGAAAGGGAGGAAGAATGGGTCCGCTTTAGAAAGAACAGAAAAAACAAAAACAAAAGAACAGGTTAAGTTATCCTGCTTGACAGTGCGGGTCCGCTCCCACTGCGTCCTGCTAAGATGAGCGAGCACTCGGATAGACCTCCCTAAGATCAATACCTTCTCAGCTATCTCCAGCGGCTCTGAAATCCTAAACTAGCTACTGATTGAGATGTGAAATTTGAAGGTGAGAGAATTTTCTTTCCTATATCCGCTATGACCAAATATCTAGATCCTTGTTCATTGAAAGGCTGTCTTTTTGCATTACTCTCTCTGAGATGGAATACACTTTCCATTCATGCTGAAATTGTTCTGATTGGCTGGACAGGTAGAGATATAGACAGAGTTGCAGAGTGAAAGATAAACCGAGAGATGACTTGCTGTTTTGGCATTGATCCTGTGCTGGCCTGGCAGGCTCTGATGCCAGAGTAACTAATGTAGTCTGATATTGATTCACCAGTTTCAGGCATGGCTGCACAGCTTCATGTCACTTCTTTATTTAAAGAGGGAAAAATTCGGCCCAAATGCACCCACACATCCGTCACCATTCTAGCACTTTGTGTTTCACGTGTCTGTGGGTAGTGGGTTCATAGCACATTTAAACCTTGTTCTGTAAGTGTGGGGTTTAGTATAGGTGCCATTGTAGCTCTGAAAACTCACACTAGGCACGGTTGCCTTGTACCGTGCCCACACTACATGTGTACCTCGTCTGAGACCAATTGAACCGTGCTCTGGCCCACCTCTTCCAAGCGGGCCAGTGACAGCTAAACGAACCGCGTCCGGGCACACTGAACTAGCTGAACCGGTCAAATGAACTAGCCTGGGGGTCAAGAGTGCCCGGGCATGGTTCAGATCACCTAGTGTGAGTAGTTAAGGTAAATTCCCAATGGAAGTGGAAGCTGATGAGATACTTGTTTGGTACTTTACTCTTTAAATCATACAATTATTGCTCTTTATGCATAGGAGACCGGATTAGCATGTTGCAAAGCTAAAAGCAAAGAAAATTTAAATAAAGAATGCACATTATTGGCTAAAATATCTGGTATTTACACTGAACTATCAATACTTTTTAGTATTATGGTACATGTTTGGTGCACTCCTATGATGCTACAAAATGCTGCCTACGTAGATAGCTAATTCAGTTTTTTAAACCAAACTTGTAACTTACAGATAACTGAGAAAGAACAGAGTGAGGGAGAAGCTTGTAGATTCCATCCTCTCCTGTGGAAGAGAATGAAGAGAGAGAGGTGATGAAAAAAAGTGAAGAATATTCTGTTGAGGCATTATGATAATCTTGGAATAGACTACAGACATGTTCCGCAGCACAAATGGTTGCCCCAACACAGTTGGTCAGTTAATCCTGACTTGCCCAGGGCAGTTCTTACTCTTGGCCCAGGGGTGATTCTTTGTCCCTGAATGCATTATAAAGCCTGCTGTCTCACCTGTGATTAAATCACCTGAGTGCCACCTGCGACAGGGTGTGGTTCCTTTCTCTCACAATAATAGTGCATGTCCCCTGTGTCTCAGACAGCAGTGTGCACTGACATTAAAAGCCCTGAAATCTGATCTCTTGGATCATTTTATTGCAAGATTAGTGTGTGATGTAGCTAAATGCCCCAAGTAAAAGTAAGGTGCATTCATCCTAATGCTGGAGTCACATTGGCTCGTGTTCATTTAGAAAATTGGTAATTGATGTTATGAATCTGTGCGGGTTATATGTGCAGTGTAATATGCTGCCACGTTTACATGCATCAGTGGTGGCCTATGTCTGGTAAATCTGGTAAACAAAAGGTTTTATGTAGTAGTCAAGGTTGTACCCATAGCTGGTAACCCAGAATGTTGCTGGATCAGTCCCCTCATAAGAAAGACCATCACCTTTGTGCCAATGAACAAGGCACTCAACTCCTTTGCTCTGTGTAGATTGTCCCTACAACCGGTTCCAGGTGCAGGCAACATTGCATAAAAGTTGTAAAACAAACTCAGACATTGTAGCAACAAAAAACTGTAAAATCATGCTTGTATCTACACAGGTGGAGGATTGAGCTGGCAGGTATAGTTCATTTCCCTGAGGATAAGCCAAAGACACAATACCCTCCCTCCTCCAGAACCCTTTCACCTCATTCTCACAGTGGATCCACCCTTACCCCTCCCTTCACACCTTCTGAGAGCCATTGTGCCAGGAGAGCTGAATGGGAGGTTAATCCTTGGCTCGATTCTTGAGGCGTAGTGCGTTTGGTTTAGCTGTGGCATCAGCCAGTATGGAAGCCACAAAAAGCTGTGGAGCCAGTTAACATGGAGAGCCAAGTCCTTGTTGTGCTTCAGTCTGTGCCAAGAGTTATATCTGACTAGGGAGAAGGAGCAGCATTTACTCATACAAGCTAAATAATCCACCTCCCTACAACATGCACATAGCCAGAGACAATGTAGCACCCTGTGATGCCTACTGAAGCGTGGCTTCTACTTCTATTCTTCCATCAGTCTCTGTGGAGGTTATGAAGAGTTAGATGCAAAGTTTCCCATGCCATGAAGAGCGTTGGTGCTGCCACTGTTCACTACTCTCCAAATCCAAACAGTTAATTTGCTCTCTCACTGCTGTTGTTTGTCTACCCGCAGTTGATGGACCAAACTGTTATTTGTTCTGTTTTTTTCTGCTAAGAGCTTAGCACTCAGGAAGGGGAAAATTAAGTATCATGATGGAAATTAAACGAAAAAGGAACTCGCTACAGTGCCCTGTACTTTCCCTATTACTGCAAGAAACACACCAAGGTCTTGGATGTGACCCATACATGCTGGCAAGTTCTGAGGTGTGCTGTAAAATGGCTAAACATTTCCTTTGTTAATTTATGGAAAATGGATTTGGGGTGGGGGGGCTTTACATGCCTGATCTGTTGGGGATGTACTAGGGGTTCTAGGGGAGTGTTGTACCTAATGACTCCCCTGTCCAGGGTTAACCGCAGTTCAATCTTAGATCGTCTTCCTGGCCGAAGCCATGTTCCTGAGCAGCAAGGGACTTCTGGCTGGACGAAGAACTGTTTAAAGAAAAAATATGTTCATTCCTTTTTTCTTTTTTTCCTGTGTCATTAATCTTTTTCTCTTTCACTATTTTTTCAGTCTTATCCTCTGGGTGGTATGGACCCCAAAACCCCTTAAAGTTCCCTCAACAAACACTTGATCTATGCCACGTGTTTACGCAATATGTAATTTATGGATTAATAAAATAATATGGTTATTAAACTGGTCTTTTATTGTTATTTAATCTTGAGTTGAGCCTGCATTCATATTTAGATATGAAAAGTTCTAGTGGAATCCAACTGGAAAACTAATCTGGCTATAGGCCCATGGTGTTAAGGGTGAGCTTCTGTCCTCACTGTGAATTAATGACCGCTGGGAGAAGGGAAAAAAAATGTGCCAGGATGCTGTGCTTGTGGAAGTAATCAAAAGGAGTTAAGATGTAGGAGGTGGGAAGGAAAGGGAAAGGGTTAAGCCAATTGGCTGGGATTTGGTAGCGTTATTCTCTTGACTAGGGCTCCTGACTTTGGATGTTATCGATAGATCCTCTCTATTTTTGGGGAATGAGTTCTCAGTGCTTTTCTCCAGTAGGAGCCAAAGGTTTTAAGCATTGCGCAGTGTTCCCACTGTGCCTCCGTGATGTCAGGGGGATGGATAGCGCATTTGTTTTTGTTAAGGCAAGGGAGGGCTCAGGGAATGAGGGATGCAGTGATGCATAAGTATATGTGTGCACAGACATACGCGTCAGTCTGTTTATGAGTACGTAAGAGTGTATGTGTGTGTTTATACTGTGAACGTGCAGCAGAGTCGGATGCACTCCCCTTGATCCTGACCCACTTTCTCCATCTCTCTCTCTCTCTCTCTCTCTCTCTCTCTCTCTCTACTCTGCACTCTCCCCCTCTTTAATTGCTGCTCAGCACACTGAGGCCATCTGTTCAGCCAGGGCCAGTCACCATGGAGATGCTGGGAGGCTTTTCGGATTTGTGACGGCACTGACCAACAGGGAAATAGGGGTCAGGGGTGCTGAGTATGCGGCAGTCATCGGGGCACTAGAACTGTGCCACGACAGTGCCATGCCTGGGATTCCAGCATGGGATTGGCCATCAGATGTACATACCCATTCTCTCCTGCTGTTAGCTATTAGCACATTAGCATCCACATAAGTAAACACTGCCACGGTCACTACAATATGTTGTAATGTAGTTAGTAGCAACAGTTTAGATACTTACTCCCCAAGACTAAATTATTTTATTATTATCAGTGTCTGCTTTTTTTGCTGGGCTTTTTATGGTGAAAGAATGAGAAAGGTGTGATGAGGCTAAACCTGATTACAGTAATTATTAGAGATGTGTATGTAGCAATGTTCTTTGTTCAGGGAAGGATGAGGCGGGAACCGGCGAACATTTAAAAGACTTTAATAAATAAATAAACAAAACGAAAGTAATGCGGGCAGCCCCTCATGGACGACTGCCATGCGCACACACATAATAAAACATAAATAAAACACACCATAAAGTCCAGGCCTGGTCCTCCCTTGTCCTTCACTGGTGTCGCTCGTCCTTATATGCTTCCGAGCTCCCTCATGAGAGGACTCCGGTGTGCCTCGCAGGTGACGCTCATTCTCAATCACGCACCGGTCTCGCTCGCTCCTCCCACGTCTCTCGCTCGTCCACCTCGCCACAGCGTAAATAGCAGTTTGCATAATTTCAGTTATCAGATGCTTAAACATTCTCTGCATCGCTTAAGGTTAAAAACTGATTGAAAAAGTCTTTAAGAAAGTTAAGAAATCGTAGGAGATGCTGCTATGTCATGTTGTTCCACTATTTTAATTATATTTATTACAGAACTATGCATATTGATCATTCTTGTCCGAGACCTTTTATCACAGGGTACAGACACCAGGGTTTACTTTTCTTAAACACAGTCATTGCAAAAGATTTAATTCCTGTATAATGGAAGACGTGAGGCTGACCGACCACACAGAGAAATATATTTGTCAGCCTCACTGAGGCAGTTTATACTTTTACCAACCACAGCATGAATAATTCTTTATTTCATGGACAATCCCGATTGAAAGGCAGTGATTTCTCAACCATATGATGTGTTTATTAAGGGTCATCGATATCGTTTGTTTGTTTGTAGTCTTGTTTGAGGTGTAATGAGATGGCATGATATTGGTGCGTGTGGATTAAGTCGGTTCCTTGTACGAAGAGGCCTGTGAGTTTTTGTTTTGCGTTTTTTCTTTAATTGCCTCTCAATGACACGCATCACTGGAGGAAGGTGTTAAATACAACACTTTCAGTTAATAGTCTCCCGCAGTTTAGTTTTCCCTTCAAGTCAGAGTCACCACACCTGCACGGTGACGTGCCGGAGCAGCAGGAAAGTATTAGCCCCATGCTCCCTGCTGCCGTGAAATATTCAACCCTTCTGAACATTCTCCAGTGACTATCCCGTTGCTCGCTTTTCTCGCTTTCAGCTGCGTTTTGATCTATGCCATTTTCAGGCTCAACAATTGTGTGTGCTCAGTTGTGCACATGGCTTGTGTTCATGCGACTCCCCTGCAATTAATGATGGCTGTCTTCCTGGAAGCACGTCTTCCTTGCAAAATCTTGGATGCATGAAATGAAATACTGAGCTTTAGATTATGGATTTGAGTTGTGAATGAATCAGTAGATATGTGTGTGTGTTCTATTTGTATGACATTTGTTACTCCATGTCTCCTTTCTTCCTGTAGTCTGGGAGTTGGTATAGCTATGTATTATATAATAGACAATATGTTTCCTTATTGATTGTTCACTTTGCATGTGGTCTTACAACTTCTGTCCAAGCTTCCAGAGCATTTATTCCTTTTTTTTATGACAATTCTGTCGAATGTTCACAATTGCTATGTGTATACTATTGGGTTATATAACCTTCCTAATTCTTCCTTCCTACTACCTACAGGGCCTGTCAAAGCCCCCTGTTTTTAACGTCAGTCACCGTATATCAGCCAAAGATTGTTTGGCAGCGTATAACCCTTCGCTCTCGTTGTTCACTAAGAGAGCAGGTACGAACAGAGTCTGTCAGAGGAAACAAGACAGTTTTGTCAGTTTCAGGAGGGTAACAATATTTGATCCTAGTGATGGGGAGTCTCCATGGCACTTTCTTAATGTGAATCTTCACGAAGGCCTCTGATAATATGTTGTTGAAGAACAGATATGCCGATAGATTCACATATTTTGATTAGTTGTAATAAATAAGGCAACATTCTGCTTGTTCATGATTATAAAGGAACTTGGCATTATGGGATACATTTTTTTTTTTTTTTTAACTTAATATTATAGCTTATTGCAAGGATATTTTTGATCACAGAATTCTACAAAAACTAGAATTTTATACTTGGCTGTGTTAGTTTCATTCCACTGTAACTCTAATTTATTTAGATGTTATACACATACAAAACCACAATTTATTCAGACACCTTCAACATTTTCTCACATTATCACAGTTTATTCGCTATAGTTTAGAAAATGGCAATAAAATAGGACAAGAACTCAGTTATACTGTCAGAACAAATTAATCTTGATGTCAGATAACTTTGATAGAAAGGATGCAATGGATTACAGTCAACCAATCAGCTGTCAGATGTAAATGTAAGTACACAATTAGATAATACTAATTTAGATCAACCAATGACCAAGCAATGCTTTATTTTGTTCAGTCAGTGGTGTAAAAGGTCGCATTAACAATTAAAAAAAAAAAAAAAACACTCAAGCAAAACATGGTCAGGTCAAAGTGTCCTTTTGTCAAAGTGTCAATTTTACTGGTAATCCACTGTATGAAGATTTTTTTAACTTTATTTTGCTATCCTCACTTTTATTAACTATGGTGTCCTGCACCCACTAGTAAGTATAAATATAAATAAATAAATAAATAAATAAATACAAATTGGTTTGACTGTATACATTTAATAAATGAAACAAATAATAATCAGACATGTGTAGCCTGTGTTTATTGCATGTACATTATCCCATATAATTTTAATCGAGTCCTTAAATTTTCAGAACCAGTTGTGTCCGATATGTTTTAATTCCACCTGCGTAACGGCAAATCCAGATGTTTTCACCAAAGGGTATCGGTGGGGGCGCTCTGGTGGGCCGTACGTGCAGGGATCAGGATTAAAGTTCCCTCTCTGGGATTAATCAAGCCAGTGTCTAGACACAGCAGAGAGAGAGAAGTGCACGTAGCCCTTCAAAGCAGGTGTCACCACGGTTACCGTAGATCGTAATTAACGGCACTTCAAGCTCGTCCTTTTTGTCTTTGTCACATATGGTGTTAGTGTATGTGTTTGCACATTTTTCGTTTTGGACTCATTGGAATTAAACTTCTTGTTGTACACCGTTTCAGCAGTGTTTCGCTGAGCTGACTATGTGTAATGATTTCAGAGATGAAGCAGAGATTGAGAGAATTGCAACCGCCGGCCCATTGCCCAGGTCTTGATTGCTTGTTGATTTGGGGCCATGTTGAAACATTGCTGTAATTTATGTGATACTCTAGAGTATTTGCTGACTCTGCGGTTGTGTGATGCTGATTTGATGTGTGTGTTTATGTGTGTCTGTGTGACTAGATGAGTGAGTGTAAGTGTGGGTGTACACGGGCTGTGATTTGTTTAATATGTTCTCCTTAACCGCATAAGAGGAACAACTTATTGCTCAATGTTTACTTTGTCATAGTTCAAGATACTTTATTCAGTTCTCAGTTAAGTGTTAATTTACGTATCAATTTAGTTTCAGAGGTCTCTCCTAAAATAAAACTATAATGTTATAAAACGAATGTGGATGTCATAGCTCAGATAATTTGATCTTGGAAGAATCAGAGTTCTGGAGAGTTCAAATTCACTGTAAAAATATTCAGTTGCAGCCTTAAATGAGGTATAATCAACTTGTCTGTTCAATTCAATTATATTAAACTGACTTAAAAAAAAAAAGAGTTGTATCTCGTATAACTAATAATAAAGTTGAAAATTGCTTAACTTATTTTGTTGAGTTAATGCAATTTAAAAACATAACTTATGATTAACTCATTGAAATAAGTGGTCCGAAATAAACCATGGTACCTCATAAGTGTGCAATATCTCAATTTGAACTCTCCAGATTAATTTATTAATTCTGTATTCTTATAGTTCATATTATGATTTAATATGTCTCTATTTTTCTTCTGAGCAATAAAAAGCTCATTGTTTAATTGTAGACAGAGCACAGTTTGAGACGTTGAGGCACAACTCTTCTATGATCTCATTTGTGATTTTTGGTTCATTTTTAAATTTCACCAAAGTAACACTTTTTTTAATTGGCTGAGCGGACATGGTCACTGGCCGATGCCGTTACTCTTCAAATGGCCAAATATTGGCTGAATAATCATTCTGACTGATATGAGGATCTGTCTCTACCATCCATGGTTGTGTCCATAAAATGCACGAAGCCTGTAGATATCCCTCATAAAAAGGCTAGTGTACCTGTCCACTGTGAGATCTTTCACATTTTGTTATGTATGAGAACTGCCTCTCTCTCTCTTTCTCTGGCCTGTGAGGTCCCATGGGAACAGAATGGAGATGCATTAAGCCACTCACTGTATTTACTTGTGCTGGATTGATGCTGATGGGCGGGGGCAGGCCCGGGGCGGCGGAATGGGAGATTGATCAGCACTGAATGCGTGTCAAGGGAGTCTTGACATCCACAACTGCTTTTCACGCATCCAGGCTGGAAAATCCATCATTCAAGAAGCCCCATGCCAGCCCTGACAGCCCACACTTACCACACAGATTAATCAGATATCAGCGGTGGAGCCAGGATACATGGACAGCTCTTTATGATAGAGTGTTTTCTTGACAAAAACACTGTGTTTGTCAGATTTCTTGATAAATGACAGATCATCACCCGCACTGTGACATGAACGTGTATGTGTTGTTATAAACTAAGAGCTTGATGAGTACAGGAGAATAACACAGCATTATCTGCTGCCATAAGCATCTTGCTGTTCTTTGCAAATGCAAAAGTGCGAAGTAAAGGAAGCACTAGAGGTGTTAAAATCATGAGAAATTGCAGAGCTGCAATTACACTACACATCACAGGAGTTTAAACTGTCCCTCGAGGGTTTTATGTCACCTAAATGAAGAGCCTTATTGGGTTTGCTTTCAGTACAACGTCAATATAATACTTTTTTTTTTTTTTTGCATTCATCTTCGTGAGTGTCCGTTACAACTTCTATATTCATCAGGATGGCTGCAGACATACTGAAGCATCTCAATTTTTATTTTGAAATAGTCTATTGAAAAGCAGATAAATTAATTTTCTTTCTGTGAAGAACTACTCACTGTGTGACCTTACAGTCGGTGGAATAAAATGTTATCAGTGGACTTTTCACGCCCATGTTTAGTCAGGCGGCAGTGAGGTCGTTTCTGTTATTTCACTTGAATTGTATTGTGATGTATACCTTTACCACAATGTAAAATTGCTTATTATGTATGATAATGCCATGATGTAAGATTTACCACCTACCCCTTTTCTTAAATGAGTTTATCAAATAATGCTGCATAAAGAATTGAGTGGAAAGAGAGAGCGAGAAAAGCCACATTGAGTATATTCCAGCTGCACTGTTTATCTACCATTACAAAGAGGGTTTTGCCATTCCTTTTCCAGAGTAGGAGTCGGCTTTTTCCAACAGATAGCAATTCCCTTTTGCAATGAAAAGCCTGCCCAGCTGTGAGGAAAACAGATAAACTGTCATTAAATGCTACTTTATATTTGAATTAAAGGCATTTCGAGCTCTGTTTGGGGTATGATATTGCCTCAAACGCTTTTGTTACCTCTTATTGTCTTTATGTGTTTGCAAATTGGAGATAATGACTACAGAAAGACCTATTCATATGCCAGATTTAAGAATCGTAACTCTGCATAAACAAGAACAATCAGGATCAAAGCCATTTTGGTCTAAAACCATAATGCTGCTCTAACCCTCTCTGATGCTTTAGACATTTATCTTCTCATGTAGATCTTCTCATTGTGACATAATCTTGGTATTTAAGGTCCTCTTTTGGATTCGCTTTGCCAAAAGTCTGGTCATTTCACTTGTCTGCTGAGATGCTGTGCTTCCAGTGCTGGCTGCCATCTCTTTACTTATTGCTTTATTTAGTAGACGTATTTATTAGCGGTGTCTGCAATTGCCATTTTGTCTTCCACACCTGACATGAAAAAGCGGATTTACGGTTTATATTTATAGGGAAATGGCGCAGCGAGAGTCCCCTGGCCGTTTATCAGTGCCACGGCGACTTGCAAAGCCTGATTACATGCAACTGACTCAAGGTTCCTGGGAAAGAGGGCCGCTGATTAAACCGTGAGTGGGTGAAAGGTTGCATAGGACACAGGGAAATGCTTCCTCTGAAGGTGAAGTTGAAAGATCGCTCTTGCTGCTCTTTCTTTTCACTTGCCAACCGCTTAGTAATGAAATGCAGCGTGATTTCACAGCTACAAATCTGTGCCGTTTTATATGCCCTAATCATCACAGAGGGCATTCGTCTATCTGTCTATCCGTTGGATTGAATTCTAACAAGTTATCGTACCCACGCTCCTTTATTTCACATGAACGAGCCCTCTGCAATGCCAGCCAATCCGGTTTACCCTGCCGTGGTTTGTTTTTGCTCAGATCTCCAGAGTATGACAGCACATGATGTATATTTAGCTGCTCGGGCTGCGTTTTGTCCTCGGTTGCAGCTCGGTGCGTCGGAATACTGAATGGCGTAGAGCAAACTCAGATGGTGCTGTGTGCCCGGCCCCCAAGCATCGCAGAAGGGATGCTCTGCGTGCTGGAGGGGGTCACGTGTTGACCCCATTGTGCGCACGAGTAAGTGCTCGACAGAAGCACGCTCGCTGCACATCGCCCAACCCCTCGCTGCTTCAGATTCAGGCCACTCCCCCCAGCTGCCACGCTCAGACTGAACTCAGCACATACAGCTAATTGATTGATTTGCTTGAATATCCTATATGGAGATCTACCCATCCCTGCTCTGGGGAACCAAGGGGGGAGAGGAGAGGATAAAAAAAAATGGAGGGCGAGATTGAGAGTGAGAGACTGCATTAAAAAAGGAAGGGTTTAATATTTCCATCCCTGGGAAGGATCTGTCACAATTCATTACTATACTTCATTGCCCTCACCCCCGTGTTTTTTTTTTTTTTTTTTTTTCGCACCAAGCGTGGCACTCAGGGTGCTTCAATACGGCAAGAAGCAGCAAGAGAGGACGAGTAGAGCACATGAGCAGTGGTAATGACAAAAGCACATTGCTCTTAAGTCAACACAAAGTTTAATGGTTTTTGCCACCCCACTGCAAGCTGCTGTCTGTGTGTTTAGATAAGCCAGTGATGACCCCTTCGTTTGGGTACGATCCCTTAGATTTGGCCAAAGGTAGTTCCAGTCATCCTCAATGTCTTGACCATACGGTTGTTACATTTTCTCAACTTCACCTCCCCTTCAGGAGGATTTCCAGTTGGTTCACAGCCTCTGAGTGTTGCATTAACTGAACCAGCCCTTGTCAGTCGACTTGATCAAGTAAAAGCCAGCCCCTGTGCCAAAAATGTGAGCACATCCCTTCCATTCAAGGGTCCTTTCTCTGCACTGGCAGGTGTTGGGAAGACCACTTGGCAAGTAGGGGCATTTGATGCTTTCTCTCACTTCATTTCTACAAGTGAACTAAACAGAGGAGCTTTCAGAACTTGACTTATTTTTATCAGAATTGTATTTGAAGAGTTTTTTTGTTCTCCACAACACAGTATGAAAGCATTTTTGTGGTCAAGGTTATTATATGCGAGCCTGCTGCAGATTCTACCTCCTCAATGCTTCTCGAAGCACTCTCGGAATATATTTTTTATGTGATTCTTCTTCTCTAAATTGAGTTTTCCTTCTATTTGTGAAGCCGTGAGTCAGTGGGAACGGATTAAAATGATGCAGCATCTCTGGAGATAGTGTTTTCATTTCATCGCCGCTGCTTCCTGCATCAGGGAAAGGAATGGCCTGTATTTGGTGGCATATATGTGATAAGATATTACATGATGTATTTTGCCAAGGTCAAAGTTGCACTTGAGATGCAACTTTGCTCAAACCCCACTGAGAGTTTTGTCACTCTTTTTTCCCACTTTAGTTCATATAATGAAATCCAAAATTGAATTTACAATGACAAATTGTGTAGTAATGCGTAAGAAAATGCATTAAAAACAAATAAATGCATCAATCAATCTTCGTCAGTGCAGCAATGCAGAATTTTTTATATATATACACAGTACATATCAATCGGAATGCGTTTCACACTGTGCTGCCATTTCGGGAATATCCTGCAAATGATTCTCATCGTACCTCTAATCCGACAGCTCAGCCAAGCGGGGCAGTCATAGTTCATTACTTTTCCATCTATTGCTGTAATCTTCCACCTCATGTGGGTGAATCCTGCTGTCTATAATGCATGTGGAGGGCCATTGCGATGCATGGTAGGGGCCTTTTTGAGAAGGATGTTGTTTTTGAAGATGACAACGATGATGATGATCGTGATGCTGAGCTGCTTCAGGGTCTGTTTTGTGCGGAATGGCATGGTGCCATTCATCTCAGAACCCTTGGGGCTGACATGTCACTTTCCGCTGTCCCTCACACGTGCCCCGTGATTGCTAAACTCAATAGGACGAGATGCAAAGACTCAAAGGGAGATTCACTAAGTTCTAAAATTTAAAAGTTCTGAATTTGTTGTATTACACAAGGCAACCCCATGAGTATGCTATACATCTTTTTTTTCCATAAGAATTTTTCAAGAATTAAAGATTCAAGGGTTCTTAATTTGGCATTTGGGTTCCATTCAGAACCATTTTTTTTCTTCTTAAAGCAACCCAAAATTGTTCTTCTATGTCATTGAGGCAAAAATTCCTTTTTAGATACTTACATTTTAAGAGTGCAAAGGAATTTCAAATTTTTTAAGATTATTTTGTGTGCATCTGATACCTGATTCACTAAATGAATTACCCTAAAAATCTGATTTCTGTTGCTTTAAAATGGTGAAAGTACATTCAACTGTGCTGCATGTTTGGGTGTATGCCAGTATATTGCTTTTCTCCTTGATTTGATTAAATACAGCTGCCAGGATCACCATGAAATGTGTTGCTTTTACACACAATTACATTTATAGTGAAAAGCAGATGCTAATATTGCAACATGAATTGCACCTTGCAAATGGTGCTGTTTTTGTGAATAAGGCATAGTTTATTATGAAACAAATTTACACTGGAAATAATGGCAGTTATGAATATACCAGCTTGTCTTCACTGAAATACTCAATAAATAATCCATGTTAAGGATTAGTTGACAGGAAACATGTAAAGACCTCTACTTAATGTCAGGCCTGATTAGTGTTCATATATGGGTCGCTCGTGTAATTCATTGAATAGACACTCACATAATTTATACGTGTCATACATGATTTAATTCCCATAATCAAGATTATTTGGTGTATTTGCGTATGACTAATTACATAACTACACTACGTGGCTTACATATGAAGCTGCGATTACACAGAACGCTACGGTTTCTTAACAAGTCTTAAGCTGTACAGGCGACATAGCTCTCAGTACACTACCTAGAATTCCTTTGCTCTGCAACGTTTTTATTCTGCATGCATGGATGGTACATATATAGAATCCGATCAATCACAGCGTTTTCATTTGTGCAAACCAACACAGCCTCACGTGCATGGCGCAATCTATCATATAGGAAGTCTTCGTATGGCATCTCGTCCGTGTTTGGGAGCTGCGTGTGCTGTGGCACGTTCGAGAGAGATATTCTGCCCGATAGGGAGCCGCAGATGTTAAGTGAGTGTGACGCAGCAGGGCTGGAAGACTCACAGGGCCTGACAGCGTTCCCAACTACTGAACACAAGCACCCTCCACTATGGATAGGGAGAGAGGAAGTGGGGGTGGACATTTTGTTTTAGCACATGCTGACTCATGCCGTTGGGATATGACAGTAAGCCAGTGGTTAAGGTTAGGACATGAAAAAGGGAGTAACACAACAAAGGATCTTCTGTGTTCATCAAACATTCAGTCAGGCGTACTAGTTAAAGTTAACACCGCAGTGGTAATGTCAGGATTTTAAATGTTTGCTCTTTAAATGAGCGTTGCGTCAGATACCATCCGAAATGGCTAATGTCTCGGAAAGGTCGCATGGTTCATTTGTCTTGCTTTGTTTCTTCTGGCATCTTTTTTGGTTTGGTAACATGAGAGTGCGTGCCAAAATGGCTGCTCTGGTGTTTATGTCTTTTTACTAGCTTGGAGAGCTTATATTAGCGGGAAAGGCTTAGATTCAGGAAAATAAGAGCATATTTGTCATGTTGTACTTTCTTTTTGTGCCCCTTTTCCTTCCATTATTATGCCTAGAAAACATTTAATCTTAGACTGTATGAAACAATAGGATTTAAACATATGAGTCTGGTTTACTTTTCTCCTTTGAATTTTTTGATTTTTTTTCAGGTTGCAGTTCTCATTTTCCAGAACAAAACAATTTAATGCTCCAATAAAACTGTCATTTTTAGCTCTGGGACTTCCACATGCATGCCTTCAGCTTCACAGGTGCTACTTACCCAGTTTTATGCTTTTTAATGTCCCCATGAAATGGCTTGACTAGCGTGGTTTTCTTTCCAGCATTCTCGTATTTTCCAACTGGAACATGAAGTTGAAGAAGGACATGCCGAAGTGATCTTAATAAATAAAAAGACTATGGTGTTTAGTTATGTGACAACTTTAAATATGATTAGCAACTTACTATTGCTAGTCGAAGGCAAGTGGTACATGAACATTCTCATTCTAGAGAGCATTTGATTGGACAAAAAATCGGATGCGCCAATGAGTGTGAACTTTAAATTGTAAACATTAAATGCACGTCTACTAGAGGTTAACTGTATTTAAGAAGTACACTATCATATAAATGACCTCAACGCTAACAACTTAAATTTTTATATTCTGTATTCTGTATTTTTTTAAGCAAGACAGGGAAGTTTTTGTAATGTGTAAATCTACAATAAAGTGAAAATCACAGTACTTATTTTTTTGCATTTAAGGAACGTACCAGTACTATGGTTACCATCACATATCTCTATTCACAAGCACTTATTTAGTGGCAGTTGAAATAGACTTTGAGTACCTTATAATCTAACTTTGAATGTGTTACTGAAATATTATTTTAAACTTTCCTTATGAATTATGTAGATTTAAAACTTTGAATATGTCCTTTTCAAGACCCCTTCAAACCTTTTGTTTTGACTTCTTAGGAGTTCAAGTCTTAATTAGGGGGCGTCTAAACAGTTATGGTGTCTATATTGACTAGCAAAGAAACATGCTAGCCATTTAGCTATTCACGGTTTCTTTTTCCAAGACATTCTTGTAAGTCTTGTCTAATTTTACCAATTTGTAATCTAATCATCACAACGTGGGAATAGGAAGCTTAGTCTCAGTCCTGTGTCAAAGGGTCTGTTTCTTATTAATAAGGGTCTATCTTTTATTTTCAAGGTTTCTAAGTTTAGCCTTGTGTCGCTATGGAGCAAATGCTAATGTGTTTGGGGAATTAGGGTTTTACAGCTGGGCTTTAAACACCTCTCTGGGGCATTGTCAACTCATTTACATGAGAGAACCTTTTTAACCTTAATTCCAAAGCACATGACTCTATTCAGCGTGGAGGCTAATGACTTGTGCTGCTCCCTGCGACCGTTTGGTTTGCGTTAGCATTTTAAAGGAGTGGTGCTGAGTGTTTGAACAAAGACAAGCTATCACACAATGTACAAGCACCATGGGAAAGGAAGGCCGGCATGGCGCGTGGGTGAGACAGTCACTAGGGAACCTGGACTTCTGTGATTCAAGACACCAAGAACAGCAAATAAAGGAGCATGACTTGATGTCGCTCAGCTCATTTCTTCGTTATACGCCAGTAAAAGAGTTTAAGGTCACATTAAGGAAAAACTCAACAGGGGCTGCTGGGAAAGGAAGGTGGTGAGAATTCTCATGTTATCTTTATTGCTCAAACTCTCTCGTCCTTTTTTGTTCATGTGCTTTGATAGATCAAGGTATTTTGCTCTCAGAATGTTGTGGGCACTCAAACAACATGGAAAATAATGGACTCAGTCCACAGTAAATGAAAGAACAAACCACTTATATTTCATACAATATAATGCTCTATTCATTCTTGTCCTGTAAAGTGTATTAGCTCTGGCAAGTGGATGTATCTTAAGTCCTGTTTACAAACCATATTCCAGATTTCCCAGACAATTCAGCCTCTATTATTTTATCTCAGGTCCTCAAGAAGAGGGACAACTTCAAAGACCTCTCGTCCTGTCTCCATAAAGTGAAGTTCAGTGCTCTGCGTCATGTCTTTTCCATGTAGCCTTTCTATTTTATGCACTGCACTGTCGTGAAAGACCATCACGCTTGCATACAGGTTGGCCTTTCTTAATGGAGTGGGATTGTTGAGATGTTACAGTGCTCAAGGTCTAAGCAGGAACACAGTGCTGGGCTACTACTGCAGAGATGAGATTCCTTCCTGACTACAAAGAGCATACACACACACCAATATAAATGTGTGCACAGTTGTCTTATACTTCCTGGCAGTTTTCCATCACCTCAGCACACACTATCAGCCCATCACAATCAGACTCCCTCTTGAGTTCACCTGGAATGACTGGGACACAGAAACACCTCCCAGTACACACACTGATACATTCTGTTCTGACTTCTGTCTTACCTGCAGCAGGTTGTTGATCGAACACACTCTTTTTGTCTTCAGTCTCTTTTGCCCTCCGTTCTTTCGACAACCACAAAGTATATTTTTGGACATATATTATGGTAATAATATCCATCCATCCGTCCGTCTGTCCAGCCATCCATCCACAAAACACCATAATGTACATTACTGATAATAAAAAAATAAAAAAATAAGTAAATATCGTTGTAAGTACCTTGGTATTGTTTTATTGCCTTGTTCTAAAATATTCCATTCATTGGCTGTTTCCCGATCTTTAATCTTATAGAAGCACAGAGAAAGTAATTGAAATGAATTGTTGAAAAGTTTTGAGAACCCTCAGAAGCAAAGCAGGAATGCAAGACTGTGATAGAGAGAGGGAAAAATACAGGCAAAGGCAGGAACACGGATAATACCTTTCTAACATCTTCATATCCCACTCCATATTTCACCTACAGCATGTTAAGTCAGTGGCCAGTTGAGAAGCTCAGTAATGTATGTGCACTTTAATGGGGTGCTAGAGGAAGTGAGTATAGAGGTGGCATTATGGAGGACAGATAGCGGTGGAGAAGGACTCTTGCATAAGCACTTGCTATCTGATCTCATCTATTAGGTCTCTCGCTCTTTCTTTCCATGAGTTGCCCTGGGATCAGTAAGAGCATTTAAGATTACATGTTTGCTAGCAGAGGCCAACTGAACAGGTGAAAATAATTGGCTCTGTAGCCTAACCTCCATCTCATCTCATCCTCATCCCCTCCACCTGCTGCTGGCTGTCCTCTTGTGAATGACAACAAACAAACCCTTCGGTCCGTCTGCCTATCCCATGTTTCCGTCTTTCTTCCATGGTGTCTGATTCCCAGTCGAGAGCCGCATCTAGCCTCCCCCGGGCATGCAATCAACATTGCTGGATGTGCCTACTGATTGGGTGCAAGGCTTGCTGGGAAATCCAGCTCAGGGCAATCAGTTTAAGAAGGCCAGGCTATAATGCCACACGGACACCCGGCCCACCAAGGCTACGATGAGCCCAGTGTGTGAATAAGGCCAAGGGTAGAGAACAATAACAACAACCGAAAAGGCTTCTGGGACACGGAGGTCCACACTGAGAAACAATGCGATCTCAGTGGAGGGAAAAATGCGAGAGAAGGAGGGCAATCACGAGGGGTTGTATAAGCGAGAGAGGGTGATTATGGGAAAATGGGCTGTTTAGAGAAGGATGATAAACATTATGAAGGTGCTACAGATGGTTGCGGGTAGGGGACGGCTCTGTGGGGGGAAACAATAGTGAATGGGCAACACTGTGGTCATTAAACTCTAATTTGGGTTGACGGCAGAGAGATGCCGTTGATGTGTTTTCCCAGAGAGTGGGTTTACAATGCTGATGAGATCCTCATTGGAGCAAACGGAAGGTGTGACCTCATCCCAGCCCCACTTTTCTTCTCATAATTGCGATTTATGAATGTATGGTTTTCTGTGCCTGTAAAACTGTTCATCTGCCTGTATCACTATCAATACGTTTTTTGGTATCAACAAACAAATTAACACAATTATTATTTTAAAATGCAGTCACTCAGAGTTATTACAACTTTATGAGGTCACAGTATGGCACAATAAATTGTGACGGTGGTTAGTAGAATTAGATAAATGATAATCGGTTTAGCTGGCGATATTTACTGTTATTCATATTTTATTTGTTATCAGTTTTCAATCACAGTTTTTTCACACATTCATTTATAAAGCGAGTAATGCATAACATTTTTATCTTAACAGTTAGACCTAGCTCAATTTATATCTGTTCACAATAAAACTTTGCGTAACTGTAGTGGAAATGCTAAGTTGTGGTAAATGGAGCATTATTATGATGGGAAACATGTTAATATGGAGGATGCTTTGTAAATGTATATTTTGTGGATGCTTATGTAACTCTGCTCCAGCGTTACATGTGAACTCAGCTGTGCTTGATGGAACTCATTGACTTTGAACAATAATTTGTCCTCAAAGACACCACACAAAGGGTCTAATACGAACGTTGTCGCAGGGTTTAAGGCATAAAAGAGGCCCCATTTTAAAATAATAGAGGTTACCGAACTGCAGTGAAATTAACCATGAAGGCTATTGCAACTAATGGTAGAAAAAAAAAAGGATCTTACGCAATTGCTTTTATATAACCCAAGCTTGGCTCGACATAAAGGGCTGTTTTTTTAAAAATCACCATCCCACCTTGGCTGTTTGGATCCAGCAAATTGTCAAGGGCGGTAATTTTCGAGTGATTTACAGAGTGGCTGATAATAAGAAAATGGTTCATTTGCATTTATGTGTGGCCTCACAGTAAAACTGCCTAATTGGGAATGATGGATCCGGGCTTGTAGTTCTCAAACTCAGCTTCTGAGGGAGAACAATCAACGATAAGTGTCATTGCTCTGTCTTTTCGCACGCAGGATTTCCGATGAGCGATTATGGTTAACAAAAGAACCCATCAGAACACTCCGTTGTCCCATTTTTGATTATTTAATGTCAATACAAACCCCTGATGATTATTTTAAGAAAGAAAGAAATATATCAAAATAGCTAGACAATGTCCTTTTTGCTCATGAACATGGTAGTTGTCTGAATATAAACAACGTTCAGGTTCTCTTCATATGCACTCAGACAGTGTGTTCTGCCGTACTCCCTTAAGTTCTGTTTTGACCGAATGTCATTGGAGAGATTAAATGATCATAACAGGCATTTATTGTGTGATCACTCTTTGCTTCATTTGAGAAAAAGACATATACTGTGACAGGAGGAACAAGTCTGTTCTTGCAGCTTCAGCCCAATTGAAACACCCCTATGGCTATGCTTCCAAAACGAACCAAAAACACCCATATTTCCAGTTGCGCAGCCTAAATCAAGCTATTGTTCGCTGACAGTCACGTACTCATCCTGTTCTCTTCAGAGGCTGTGATTCGTGCATGAGTGTTTGTATTCTGTGGGAATCATAGAGACCTCAGCACCGTTTCCTGATCAGTGGAGTGCAAGCCAGGTTCAGAGATAGAGATGCATTTAACAGAGGCACCCTGCATTTAACTGGCCTGCAGCCAAAAGGCTACAACACTGCTCTGTGTGAGGATAATAACAAGCATGGAAATAAAATGAGGGAACAGGAATTGCACCATTTTTTGAAGCATTATTTGTAAGCTTACTTCTCACTCCGCACACCTAAGCTCACCCCACTTATAAAAAGTACCAGAAAGTACTATGTTAATACCAGGTTTTGGACATGATATCACCAAGGTACATGTTCAAAAAACATGGTAACACCATGGCACATGTTCAACAAGCATGGTATGACCATGGTACATTTCAGAAAAATATGATTACCATAAAAAACATAGTATCATTATGGTACATGTTCGACAAAACAAAAAATCATCATGGTACACGTCCAAAAAAACATGGTATCCTCATTACCTTGATAGATATATCACTGATATTATACCATGTTTTTTAGCACATACCATGGTAATGTTTTTTTCTTTGTTGTTGTCATATGATACTGAGAGCAGACAGGAAACTGTACATAGAAGTGCCATCTTGCAACATGTTGAAGCTTCTGAAGGTTATTTTTTTTGTCTTTAGTAACTTTGAAGTACCTTGAATACCATAGTATTGTTTAAAGTACCTTAAATCCATTTAAAGATCATAGTACATGAACCTAGTAATCTTTCAGTATTGTAGTTAGGGATGGTGGGTATGACCGAAATCTTGTGTAATACAGTTTTTTTTTTTTTTTTTGGTTTTTTTGCCATCACAAAGTAAATACTGTCATCCCTTACCATAGTATATCTCAAAGTACCTTTGTATATAATCTGATATCGCGCTGTAACATATTGTCAACATATTTGTTAAGATCTCTATCAAACGCACCCAGAACATCACACTTGTCTTTGTCCTGACTTGTGAATGTCCTTGAAGCAGTGATTTTTTCCCCTTAGGTTAACTGCGTTCTCTTGCCCAAAATGCTCAATATCTTAATATAGAGGAATGCCATTGGCCACAGAGCATGAGTGACACACTTAATGTGAATCAGAGAGGCCTTTTTTTCTGGCTTCGGATCCATGGGGTTTGTAACCTTCTCATATTGGTGATGTTGCGGTCTCGCCAATGTGTAGACAATTACAGGGAGGGCTACTACAGGACCAACTCTGTGGCAAAACAGCCACTCCCATCTTTCTAAGAGTGGGTGAGTGTGGGAAAAAAGAGAGAGAGAGATCTTTCAACACACAGCATCCGTTAGGTTGCGTCGTTACAGTTGTCTCCTGCTGAGGACGTTAAAGTTGAGGAAGCGGTTTAACTGGTCCTCAGGTGAGATTTTGCTGGCGTGGGCAAATTTTGCAAGACTGGATTTGTTTCTTATAAATGCGTCTGTTCCTTGCAAGAGAAGCACATTTTGAAACTTGTTGACTGTATTGTCATCTCACTCTACGGTTAATCTCACCCCTGAGGACAGTAGAGTGTGGTTTCCTCTTACACTCATCCTACGCTTCATCATTTTCCCTCGTTGTTTCCTCGTCCTCAGGTCTGAGAGTAGCTGGCAATGTATTCAATTGTATCCCCCACCTGCCTGTTTTCCGTCCAGAACTTCCCTTTGCCAAACTCCTACAAAATTTGACAAGGTCCCTGAATCCTGCGATTGAAAAAACACACCCGTCTTCTCAGTGTAGGCCCATTAATACTACTGCATCCTGTGTCTACAAGTCCTCGGCGAATCGTTCCATTTACTTCCAGCGATGGGAAGTGCATTCATTATGAACCAAATGCATTGGGCAGTCAAATCCCTGTTCGATTCAGCTAAGCACTCCCGTCTATAGGCTCTTTAGGGACGTCTTAGCAGGTTTTCTCATTGTGTCTGCTGTGCTGTTTTTTTATAATCATGTTGTGATTCTCCCGGCTATATTCACCTCCGTTTTAACCATCTCTTTTCCCCAGCAAGCTGGCTCGGCTTGGGGTACATCTGGTGCTTACATCTGGGAGACTGGAACGCAGAGTGTGGATGCAGGTGTCTCTGGTAACGGGGTACATATATAAGCATGACAGGCTAGGGAAGTATATTTGTTCCCAATATAGATGGACACTCGACACTTTGTAATTACTTTCCTGTCCGGTTTGTTGTTTTACAGCACAATGGATGTTAATGGACATGGAAAAGAAATAACAAGCCGTTTCAGCACACAACATGCATTGGACATTTCTAACTTGTCCATTCCAAGCTTAAAAAGACCATTCCCTGTTGGTTGTGCAGAGGTACATTGTTGATTCCCATGGCTCTCCTCTTGAGAAGCTGACCCTTGCTTGTGCTATTGCATTTTGGGTAATTTTTCCCTCTGCTGGGAAGCTGGTTGACATTTTTAATTCTTTTTCCTGTCCCGGCTTGTTTCTCGATGCCAGGTAGGCCTATTGAATGCGAAACAGTAGGATGGATGCCTGTATTTGTCTCCAAGTTCTGGAAAGGGAGAACGGTGGGTTTTTGAATTGCAGCAATGAATGAGGCTCCATTTTCAGCCTTTATTTTACGGAAAACATAAATATTGAACTCAAGTGGAGCCAGTGTGCCATCATTGTGTGAATGTCTCGAATGGCTAATTTAACTTTAAACATCAGGGCGAAAGGAGCGATTGCGGAATAAAACCTTATACAAATACTGAAAAAACTCATTGGCATGGTCATGCACCGCAGTTCCTAATTAAACTAATTAAATTATTCTAGACAGTGCCCATCATGATCTAAAAATAGAATGCCTTTCCTTGAGGATATTTTTCTGCTGTTTTGCATCCATAAAGCTCTTCTAAACTGCGCGCTGCTGCTCGGATAAAAATTTGATGCTCTGCACGCTCCAGTCTCTCCCATTACGCCATTTGGCATAACAAGCTCAGCACTTCCTCTTCGCTTTTCGACAGGATTGTGCAGTTGCCATCTCCTTCTCTTTCGTCGTCTTCCTCTGCTGTCAAGTCAATATTGCGCACCCAAAGGCAGCATGTCATGTGAGCCGCACAGAAGGAATCGTGCACAAAGCCAGGCATCATGGGGCCGCACACATATAAGTGCGCACGTGAGCGCAGTGTACTTATATTGCATGCTTGAAATGGGTGAGGATAGCCCAGATCAGGCTTTGTTTTTTCATGGATCAATTTTCAGAGTGCCACATTTGCACAATACGATACTTCAGTCTACCAAACCCCAGTGGACGCTGGTGTGTGGTTTAGTTTTTGAAGCTGTTTTGTTTCTGCACAGACTAAGGGTCTGTAATGGTATTATATTACTGCAGCTTATTTATGCAAGTCAAAAATGCAACTGAATGGAAGTGATATGTGTTTTTTTTTTTGTTGTTTGTTTTTTCCCCATTGGTATTTGCACACCATTCAGTTTTTTGTGATATGAAAGTTTTTTTTTTTTTTTTTCTAAATGTATGCGTTCCTTTGTTTTAATGTCTACTCTTTACTCTGTGCTCATTTGTCATTCTGTTAGACGCTAGGGCTGAGCTATATATCGGTTTTGGTTTTTTTTTGTTTTTTTCTCAGTCAAGCCTTTTGACGATATTTGATACATATCTCAAAGTATTTGTTGAAGTGTTTTAAATCACAAACTGTTTAGACCAAAGTAGGTTTGAGTAGGTTCAAAGTGTTTAATGCAAGAAGTAAAAATCTAGTCAAAAATAATCAAGGACCCACAATATAATTTAAGAATAATATTGCGCCGTTGTCATCCATATACACCAAATTACACAACAATAAACAGCAGTATTTACCTACATATTTTTACCATTTCAGCATATGAAAATTGCCATTCAGGAACACCCATGTATATTTTTTTGAGTAATGTATTTTTAAGTGATTTATTGTAATGAACAGTGTGTAATGAATCACTGAAATGAACTTACCGAGTATAAAACTCACTGCAGCATGTTGAGCATGCTCCATGTCAATTCCTCTCTTGTTGTGGCCCTCCTTCCTCTCTCTATTTCTTTTTTCCTCAGCTTGCAACTTGAAGGTCATCAAGTGAGAGTGTTGTCAGACAGTGAGGGAGTGTAAAAAGCATCCTCACACGCAGGCTCTCAGGCCTTATGTTCATATTAATGCAGATGTTCGCTGGCCTTTGGTGAGTCAACTGGCATTAAAACATCTCAGAAAGAGATCAGAAGGCAATGCTCTTTGAACAAAATAGCAAAACCACTCAACCTTGCATTTTTGTCCACTGTTTCATTGAAAGGTCATTCTGATATCAAAATAACACACAACGTCAATGCTGCAGGTTTTTGTCTCCAAATCTATGTAGGCTAAACTCTAAAAATCAAACATGCAATTTTCAAGATGCTTGAAATGACAGTTAAAAAGAGTAGTAATTTCAGACCATGTGTATTATCAATGGTTAAAGTCAACATTTAAATGACATTAACAACCCATTTTACTTCCTGATTTTGATGTTTTTCTGAGGAAAAACGTAGAGTGGGACAGGATTGTATCCATTGCATTGTGAAAAATGGATGTTTAATACCAGAATAGAGCAAAACTCTAAT
This sequence comes from Paracanthobrama guichenoti, assembly GCA_018749465.1. Taxonomy (NCBI): domain Eukaryota; kingdom Metazoa; phylum Chordata; class Actinopteri; order Cypriniformes; family Gobionidae; genus Paracanthobrama; species Paracanthobrama guichenoti. Next base: position 32,269,636 of record CM031960.1, read on the forward strand.
CCCTAGGTAAAAAACGGTTGGCTTTGATTCCATGTTGACTTTAAAATTGAATTAAGAACAATTTAAAGTTCAAATGACCATACAATCACATGACCTTTAGTCTGATCCTGTTAGCCCTCTGGTGGTTTGGCTTACCACACTTACATTATTTACCAGTTATTTCCCAACCATTATGTAGTGGTAAGAAACTATTGCTGAATCATTGTTCATATTGAATGGAGTCTTAAGTAGGTGTTTTTGTCATTTTTTTCCTTTTGTCTTGACTGATGTAGACAAAAGTGGTCGCAGTGGTCAACATGAACTCCTCTGAGGATTCCCACCGTCTTTTATTTATTTATTTTTATTTATTTTTTTATAGCCGTGTAAAAAAAAAAAATCTACAATGAGTTCATTGATACACCATTTTCAGTCACTATTGAGTGACCCTGTTGAGGAGCAAGACCTTTTTGGGTCTCATTTCCCTCTGTGGCCAAGAAGCAAAGGCTTAGGGATTGTGGGATTGGGTCTTGGAGTCATACGCTGAGAAATGATTGCTCGAACTGACACAAACTGCTTCAGTGTAGAATTTCATCAGCACTATTCAACAGATGAGTGTGTCTTGACTCACTCAGCCATTGTGGGTTAAAGCCTTGCGACCGCTACCTCATGAGATTTCACAGTGACCAGACTCCCTGCGGTTGAACTGCTGCACCCACTTCTTGAGAAACGTATGCATCATTTGTGAGACAATTAATGAGAAGTGTACGATCAGAGTGGGCCGCCAGTTGTGAGCCTTTGGGCGTCATAGAAAAGTCATGTTTCTGCTTGTCGTGATGCTTTGCTTTGCCTTTACTCACACTGACTTCCTGGCACACCTGCATTGCGTTATGTCTGAATGCTTAACAGGTTTTTCTCAGGTGCATATGCCAAGTGTCATCTATAGACACCTTTGTTGATTAAAGAAACAGCTGCCATCTGGTCGGGCTGGGTGGCAGGTTTAAGTGTCACCTTTGCCTTGTAGACTTGGCTGGGCTGTGGCACAAACAACCTTGGAGTCTCGGACTTGTCACAGTCCACTGGCCAAGCGGAGTGCTGCAAGCCGCATGGTGAGAAGCAGAAGAGTCGGAGCATTCAAGTCTCATGCTGTAGGGGTGGGACACGCCATTAACAACAGAAGCGGTGGCAGTGGTACAGTCCAGTGTGGGAGGGTAGAGTCGCCCTGCCCTTCACAGGGCTAATCAGCCAAACCCTGTGCTGCCTGAGGACTGCCCACACCGCGTTGATAAGAAGGCCTGTTTAAAATACGGTGCAGCGTGGGGCTTTCTGCCTCACTAGACTGCAAGATGAAAAAGCATGAGATGGCCTTGTCATCTGGCATTCTTTTAAGTAGGTCACTATAAGGTTCACTTGATTTTGTCTAAGCGAATCGGGTGCACGGCTTGGAAGCACTCATACATATTCATCAGTGCTGTTTTTGTTGTGTTGCCTGCATATTTAATCTTTAAAGCTGTAGTATTACAAAAACAAATCAAATAATTTGTGTGGACGCTTTTGCTAAATACGAAAATTAATAATTGCATTGTTGATTACTGAAAGAGTTGCCTGATTTGGGAATACAACCAGGTTATTAACTGGAACTCAATTCAAGTTTCCCCACAGCTGTGTAAATGGTTACCTTTGATCATTGTCGAACTAAATGCATGAATTATGGATACATAAGAAAACAAGTCTTAATTATCATTGTAGACTTGAGTCTGTGCAGTATGTTTTACATTTGGAAGATTTCTGAGTAGAACTTTTTTGTAGAATGAGTTGAGCTCGAACAGTAGAGCAGTGGTGCCAAACATAGCTCCTGGAGGACCACACTTCTGCAGAGTTTAGTTCCATCCCTGCTCCAACACACTTAAGCGAGTTATCAACATCATTTTCTGGCTGCTGTTCCACATTAGTTTGCACATTTTTTGGGGGAGAATGTCACTGCTTGTGAGCAGCGACATTCTAGAGTACTTTTTAGAGGACATTCTGAGTACTTTTTCAAAGTTCAAGGGGGTGGGACTTGGGCGTTGAACATCCTGATTGGTTGAGTACTCGCAGCATTTTGATTGATTGACTCCACGTAGCATTTTATTTCAACCACCATTTTTTCAAAGGTCTGTTGTGGTACATGCAGTAAGAGTTGTTTGCTATTTGAATCAACAATGGAGTTTAAAAAATACGACTGATGGATCAACGTCAATGTTCAGGCTTTATTAAGCTTATATGCGGAGGACGAAATCCAGCGGGAACTGAAAAGTTGCACACAGTCCTACGTCACTGGACTAATTTGCCTAATCTTCACGGTACTTTAGATCATCAGATATTGTTTAACCAGTGAAACATGGCTATCACTTGTATGTGCCCAAACATTCTTAGGGACAGAGAAACACAGACAGCAACAGGTTTGGGGGGAAAAAAAGTTCCTGGGACAAATTTCTCCAGGGAATTTCAGTGTAAACGCGGCTATAACTGTAGTTTTCAAGTAACCCTGAAGAACTTGAATAGCTGGATCAGGTGTGTTAGGGTTGAAGCTAAACTCTGCAGGGCTGTGGCCCTCCAGCAACTAAGTTGGGCACCCCTGAAGTAGAGAGTGGCGCTAGCAATGACAAGGTTATGGGTTTGATTCCGAGGCAATGCATGAGTTTATAAAAGGCCTTAAATTCAAGTCAGTTTGGAACAAATCTGCCAAATGCATGTTATTTTCCTGAAGCTGATTTTGCAATGGTGTAGACCTTGTAAAGAGCTTCATAAAATAAACACAAAAAGATGAATTCATCCTCTCACCAGTCAAGTTTGTGTGAACATTTATGCCATATCACGCTAGAATAAACACCACTAAACAAAGGGGACAGTTTTGGGAACAGATTTTGCTTTATCACTTGTATCATGCCCAAACATTCTTACATTTTACACTCCACCAAGTACAAACACATACCTTGCGGCTGTAGATAACATGATGTACAGAATACCGAATGTCAGATTTGTTTAACATGAACCATTCTAATGACCGCTCTTGAAACAGAGGGATTGTGTGAGGATGGGTTTACCCATGCCTATTTTTGAAGATGTTTTTGGCTTGCGAAACTAGGAAGATTATTGCCCCCATGAACAGCTGTAGTAGAATCTGAAGCAGTACTTGTTTCCCATGCAAATGCGTTCAGAAGAGGATCCATGGACGTGTCATCTTAATCTGATATACACAGTGTCATAGCAACATGGTGCTGAAGGAGCCAGCTGAACAGCTTTTGCCTGACTTGATTATAATAACAACAGCCGTATCAGGAAAGTTATTATTTACTCTCTCTCAGGTCATTCCCAAATTACTCATATTTATTTCTTCACTGGGATAACTGTGAATTTGCACTGTCCATGGAAGCGGACCTGTTTACATTTCACTGTCGGGTTGTATATTCTGTATATAAAAATATGTTTTGAGAAGTGTTTGAGCTACTTTCCTGTAGCTCAAACAATAAGAGAGTGGCGCTAGCAACGCCAAGGTCATGGGTTCGATTCCCAGGGAAATCAAGAACTGACAAAATGTAAAAATGTGTACCTTGAATTCAATGTAAATCGCTTTGGATAAAAGCGTCTGCCAAATGCATAAATGTAAATGCTTTCCATACAATGAAAGTGGACAGCAATGTTTACTGCAAACATTCCTATAAAACGAATGATGTGTTGTGGTGCAAAATCATTAGAATCTCCAGCTGTGTGGACAAGTACATGCCACAGAATAAACAAACACCAAGAAGAACAAGTCTCACCTTCTTGAGAATGATTTCCCACAGAGGTGTCAAAAGGGCCAATAAATAAATATTAAAGCAAAACATCATGCAGGGTAAAAGTGAAACGTGCCCTGCTGTCTGGTTGCAGACTAGGTCATAACTGGATTTACAGAATACATATATGCATACAATGTTTATTTTAAGTTCTAATTTCTACAATGGAGTCTTCACAATGTTTTTTTGTTTTTAGTCCATGTTTGTTACTTAAGTTTATCTATATACTAGTACACTTAAAAATGTATAAAAATCACATAATCCTTTTTTTAGGAAGTAAAACATTTTAATTAGGCAACATTGGAATGCTAATAAGAAAATTATGAATGTCATAAATCAATAACGTAAATTAAAAAGTCATTGTCCTTGAATTAGGCTGTCTTTTGATGTTAGAAAATACATGAAATGTGTACTTTTTATTTTTCAATCTTTTAAAAATCTGACATTTAATGTGACCCACACCATTTTTTTTTTTTTTTTTTTTGCAAATGAACACTGAGTGCCTTTTTATCTTTCAAATAGCTTGCTTTCATCATTGTGGGAAACTAAAGCAAGGTCAAGCAATCAACGGTTCTCTGTGTTTTTTATGAGTCGTATCAGGCTAGACAGGTTAAGCCACTACACTGGATGGGAGAGGATTTCTGAACTTGCAAAACAGGAGATACTCCTGCACCTGGCAGTAAAACGAAGTGCGCCGGGCCTGATAGAGTATCCACAAAACGCATATCAGTTCTGAGAATATCGTTGAGGTCACACTACACCATTTCCATTGTGCAGAGGAGTATTACGTTTTCAAAGTAAGATGAAGGCACATAATGGCTTTGAAGGAGGAAAATGAGTTTGCAGGCAGGTTCTGGGGAGGTTAAAGTACTATACTATGCTTGGAAGTTTCTTTCTGAAATATATTGCTATGGCAAGCATCACTATCACTATTGCTCATACTTAAGGTTAGGAAATTGAACATAATCAACACCAAGTATTGAACTTAAGCATGTTTGTGCTGCATGAATGATATCTGAAACTTCTGCCTTGTTGAAGAGATATACACTATTGCTTTTTGAGCTATCAGACTTACTTTTTTTGATAAGTGAAAGGGGTGGGGAAAAAATCACAAACTTACATGGACGACTTATCTAGAGACCACATTATCATTGAAACTTGGGGCTTCCACACAGATTGCAATTTTGCATGGGCAAAGAAAACAAATTTCCTTCAGTAAATGTAAAAGTATAGTCACAAGATTTATTAATAAGTTGGGCTTGCAACTGTAAACTGTAATGCATATTGGAACGAAAGCCTGAAAAGTCACCTGTAATGATCAGTAATTATTTGGCATAACCTTAGAAAGCAGAAAACAGTTTAAAATGTTTTGCTTTTCATAGACATAAAAATCCCACCAACACATTTGCAATTGTAAACCGAATGCACTTGGGATAAAGGGCAGTCATCTTAAATAAATATTGAGGTCCATGGGTTCAGTTAACATTTCTGCAGTGCGTTGATTATAACATTTGCTGCCTGGTCAATAGTAATCAGACTTGATATAACACGTGGCACGTATAATGAAATGCTTACTCAAAACAGCAGAAAAGGACAAAAAAAGACCAACTTTTTCAACTTAAATGTATACATTTTTGTCACCATTTTCCATCACATTTGGGCAGTTTGCACCACATATGGCTCTGGGGGGTTAACAAAGGCCTTCTGATGCGAATCGATGGGTTTTTGTAAGAAAAATGTCCATATATAACACGTTATTAAGTAAAACGTAAAATATCTAGCTTGCAGCGGACTACCTTCTGTATTCAACTTACGAAGAAAGTGTAGCGCCTCTCGCAGTTCAAAACGCTTATGTTACATCCGACGTCATCATCATGCCAGTTACGCTTTTCCTGAGTTGAATACGGAAGGCGGAAGGATATTTTACTTTATAACATGTTAAATATCATGCGTAGCGTCAGTTCTGGTAGGTCACGTTAGTCAAGCTCGCATCAGCTGTCTGTCAGCTGATCATGTCTACCTATAGGAATACAACGTCTATCACAGCATACATATATAAGCTCCTTCAGTACTATCAGCAGCTGTCGCATTTCTCCAGAGCTAATTTACCCTCCTCCATCCCCAGCTCCTCCTCTTGTCCAGTTCTTACAAAAAGGGTTCACCCATCGATTCGCTTCAGAAGGCCTTCATTAACTGTGTGGATTACTTTTATAATGGATGGACACACTTGTTTTGGGCTTCAAGTTTTGGGCTGCCATTCCCTGCCATTATAATTATTGGAAGAGCCAGGACATATTTTAATATAACTCTGATTGTATTCGTCATAAGATGGCTTGATGGCATGAGTAAATCATGGGGTCATTTTCAGGTGAATTGTCCCTTTAAGTTCAGGACTGTTGTCATTCCTTGACATGTCATGTCACACATCTATATGCAGTATATGCGTGTGCTCAGATGATAGCTACTGATGTCACAGAAATGGCTTAAAGGCAAATTAAGTTTTGCTCAACTACTATGAGCAAAAACATGACAGACAAGCTGTATCTTGTTCAATTCAGGCTGTGGTGTTTGTCTTGAAGGACTGCGCAACTGCATCTTTCTTCCTAGAGATAGCACAGCCAGAAAAATAGCAATACAGTGCTGCTGTATTCAAACTAGTCACAAACAGTCATACATCTTAGAATTGACTTAAAAGTGCACTTGAGGACAGCTTCAGGTTTGGCTGACTGCAGAGGAATCTCGTGCCAGGAAGTGGATGTTTTTCGACGATGTCAAATGCTTTCTTAAATTGAGCATACTCATCCTTCATTTCCATTGTTTTTATAGAAAACCTCTCTGCAACAAGTATGCACTATTTGTTTTGACCACGCTGAGGTATTTTAAAAGTATTAATTAATTTTAACACTAAACAAGAGTCCCAATCTGAAACATTCTCCGTCTGGAAATCATTTTCCACTTTCGGGTTGCTGCCATAGGGTTTTCTGACATGTCAGTTGAGGCTGTGGTTTTAGAAACAGGATGAGGCTTAGCGCTTGCAGCACCTTTAAAAAGATGGACTTGTTTGGCATTTAATGATGGTGTTTTGGCCAAGACAGGTTGGACAGTCACCCTTAAGTATGTGTGCAGTGTTAGGGGCGGCAGGGCTGTTTTATTGGAGTCTCTGATCATGCTGTGATGAAGATCACACGTAGCAAAGCATTGGGTTGGCGGTGTGTGTATGGCCAGACAGGTGTTCACTCAATAGCTGTCCCACTTCTCTGACCTTAAAGCTTTTAATCAGCTCTGTCTGAGAGCCTGTCAATCCTTTCAAAGCATGACAGTGGTAGAGAGATCGAGTGAGAGGAAAGGAGAGGCTATGCATAGGGTTGGCACTTTGACAAAAACAGGAGAATGTGTGTCTGTTTCCAAGAATTAACCATTGTGAGACTAAAAACTGTACATGGACCAAAACTATGTATTCAAAATTGACTAGTCGGTGGGATCTCTGAACAGATAACCTAACTAGTAGGTCTTGTAGTGGTAACCCTGTATAATTATGTTAATTTTGGGTTATGTCCTCCAGATGTGCTTCTTAAGAGATGATCACATAGAACTCTTTCATTCAAAAACACCTAAACTGAATGGTAAGGTCTTAAAAAAAAATAAAAAAAAATAATAATCTGAAACAAAAAATCAAAACAAAAACAAGACACTAAAAAGATGTGTATGCTATGTTAATGTGTAGATATGCATTCATTAAGAATTCTATTGTATTATATAAGGATATTTAGTATTAAAGAAATCATTCATTCACCAGCATAACGTTCCAAAACTGTACGACTTTATTTCTTCTGTGGAACACAAAAGAAGATATTTTAATCAAATGGGTTGAATATTGTTTTGGAACCAATGTTGTTCAAAACATACAGGTTTGGAACAGTGTGAGTACATTATGGCAGATTTTTCATTTCAGGGTAAACTATTGATTAGATGTAACCTTGCCACACATTCCAAATTTTACTTCACAGCTCAATCAAAAACAGCATATTTTCAATTTTCTCCCCTCTGAATTGCAAATGTGTGTTGATTGCACTGGCACACACAGGCTGCTTTTGCATTTTCCAGGTGGGTGCCGAGTGTTGGCAGTGGTTGAAATGAGTTGCTATTATATGCAAGATTTTTGGTGTTTAAAAAAAGAGCTATACAAATTCAATAACTTGCTGCTCCTGTGGAAGCATCTGGGGCGTGTGAGTCATTTCCACCGGAATACGGTTTGTTCTATGAGAGGCAATGATGATGAGTTTAATCCTTTGCTGCTAGCAAGTTTGTGTTGCTTCCTTAAGCTGCAGATTTGCCAAGACTGTGCCCAATTTTGAGTTCTTTCGAGCTGTGCTCCTCCATTTGCAAGGTTCAGTGAGTGACAGTAATTTCAATCCAAGCTAATTGAGTTGTTGAATCTCCCTTTGAGTCTCTTTTCTTGCTCGCTTCAGGGTCTCTGATCAATAGTAATACACTATTGTGATATGTCAGCTAGACTTATTTATACATTTACCCCATTCTTTCTTTATCAAAGAGCATCAGGCGAGAAGCAGATGCCTTTCACAGGGGATTGTCTCACCTAGTAAGAATGGCTCAGTAGACCTTTGAGGATGTTTGAATACGTTGTGCGGACTCACACGTTTTGGAGTTTAACCTCAGAACATCTTTGAAACAGCAGGTAATTATAATGTAGCTTTGACAGCCATTAATGAAAAGAACCGTTAAAAGTGCTGTCAATGCGTTTACATTGAAACTCTCTTGAACTCCACAATTATCCACAGCCTTAATTAAATCTTTTTACTCATCTTACGCCCTTTATCAACAGAGGGCCATTTTTTTTCCTCTGATATCCCTGCATCCTAAAGCTGAATTTCAAATAAAGCGTGCTGTTTGATTCATCTTAATGTCATTCTGCTATAATCTAGTTGTTTTGTGGAAAAGAAAATAATCTACTCTTCAAAATCCTTTGATTTTCAGACTCACTGCGTAATCCCACAAGTCCATTTCCTTGTTTTCCAGCCGAGACGCTCCTTTGTGAGCCCACCCTGTTGATTTCAGACAACCAGGGCAATTACCTCAGGCCCGCATTTACAGTGAAGTATGAGGAGCTAGCCTTGCTTTTCCTTTCCTCAACCACACTGACTTGTGCTATACGCTAACACACATATGCTAACCTTCTACAAGGCTCCACTGGTGAGTTCCTCCATCTCATGGTCTTCATGTAAATATACAGCATTGGACTTCTGAGGTCTTGTGGGGAACGCTGTAACTCATTCCACCCCTCGACTTTTTCAGACTTTCTCCCTCTCCTCAACCTGTGGTTTTGTGGTTCTCGTCTTCATCTCGTAGCCAGATACTTTTCATTTAATTGAAAGCCAAAAGTGCCTCAATGTTTAACTCTTCAAATGTGCAATCAGCGCCCCGTTTCCGCACTTCACTTCTGAGAAATCTCTTGTTCTGTGTTTTTTTTAATTTTTATAAATGAAATGTTCTTGTTTTTGCTTAGAGGCTATGCTACGATAGCTCTATGCTGCTGTTCTGTCATTCGCTTGATGACCGCAAATCTATTTGGTGAGTTTTTAAATGAAGAAAAATGTCATCCGAATATTACATTCCACCCATCGCACCACAGACTGCTGGATTTTTTTGGCGGAGAAGGTTATTGACGGAAGGACGTGCATTATGATAGATGATGTGTCATTTGGATTGGGTTTCCTCTGCTCTTTGATGTGCGACCTGGAATAACAACCTCCAGACTTGCTGAGATAATCTGACAGAATTCTGGAAAGTTTCTGTGATTAGAACAAAAGTCACATTGAAGGTTTATAGAACTATTGTAGAGAAAGTGAAAACTGGATCTTGGACCTAGACATGGTGTTTTTTGGACCCGCTATGCATTGAAGTGTGTGTGTGTGTGTGTGTGTGTGTGTGTGTGTGTGTGTGTGGATATGGGAAAAAGCTCTGAACTGTGGTGTGTGGTGAAGAGTTGGAGGAGGGGGACTTGACGTCCCTCTACCCAGCTGGGAAGCACATGCACTGGAGACTAGAGATGTGGTGAGCATTCCATGGGCTGTGTGTGGAGAATGGAACGTTCCCAAAGAGCCATTGGAAAGATCCATTGTGGTCTTGGTCACGGAAATAGTACAGCCCCATACTCTTGGAGCTCTCCTCAGAAACACTGAACAGTTTATACATCACCCTCTTTACTTTTCTACCCTCTTTGCTCTTTTAGTTAACGGTGCTTTGAGTAATTTTTATGTTGCACTGGCCGACATAGCGGTCGTCTTGGACGTATGCTGACACCTAATGGTGTGGAGGCAGCATCACGTAAAAGCAACAGTTTTTGGTTGCTCATACCATTGTATCCACCTTTTTTTGCAATGGGGAAGAAAATGCAGTTAGCAGTAACACTATTTGCACTACAAACCAGTGTGTTATTATGACAATACATTCAAAGGTGTCTGATAATAGGGGGTTAGAACGCTAATTTATTTGACGATCATATGATCAACATAGCTGCACCCACTTGTAGAATAAAACAACATTTTAGGCTACTGATATGACTGAAATATTCATATCATGTGAATGAACGTTATTTTAAACAATTTTATTACACAAATGCTACTTTAATTAGGGCTAAAAAAATTAAATAAAAAATAAGAGCAATTAGTTGCTGAGTTCCCCTTTAAATTTAAGATTTGCATCATGCCAAACATTCATGTAAATTATGAGAGCTTGCAAAAGCGATAATGATTGCTAACAACTTTCCTAGTGTTAACTGTGGTGTCTTGACTGAGAGAAAAAAAAAGTGATAAACCCTTATGTAACGAGTCCAAGCACCCTAAAACCTAATTTAAAATCAAGAATATTGGAAACATCATGGTTTCGCCATATTTCTAAGAAGTTGTCTTTACCTCATAGTTGTAGCTTTGGCTAAAATATTCCTAATGTTCTTCCAGTTATAAATCTCTGTGATCTTATCTAGTGCCAGATAACAGATGATGACACTGGCCGGTCGCATATTAAATGTGTGTGTTAATTGTGAGTGGTCCAGACTCTCTCAGTACCCCCTCCAGTGGGAGCGTGAATTCCCAACCGGACATGTTAATGGATCAATCTGCTCTGTCGAAAGAGACCAAAGTGGCCCACCGTCCCAGCTGTAGTGTTTCCACAATACTGGCCTGTTTAAACCCTGATAATCAACCATGCTCTTTGATGTCCGATGGACATTTCATATTTTTTCTACAAATCGTTAAAAATGGATGAATCTCTCAACATGACTTCCCTCTAAGAAATCTTCATAAAACTCTTTCATCAGAGAGACGCAGGAGGGGGCTTGAGGGTTTCAACAGCACCTCACATCAAATATTGATTATCTGTTCTCTTTTTGTTTTTATATTTTCCCTCCCATTAGGGGGTTGTGCTACTGTTAGTCGCAGAAACCTTGGGAGTTTGGAAAGCTAATCACAGGTTAAGTCAAAAGGTAGTCTTAATGACAACTGTCTAATTATCTTATTTAGGTCTAAGTTATAGATCTATACATGTATGATGATATTTACGAGGTACTTCAAAGTATGCCATGGTACTTTAATGATATATGTCCAGAAAACACCATTATTTGATTATTACCATGGTGCCATGTCCAAAAAACATGCTTTTACTAAAGAATACCTTTCAAGTATTTATTTATTTATTTTTTACGTATATACCCAACCTGGAATCTTGCGTCATGCTCATTCACGCATAGCATTTAAATCTCTCATCCATGTAATCCATTTAATAATTATACTTGCCTCCAATCCGATTTTCCTTTGGATTTGAACTTTTCCAGACTAAAATTTTGCCCATTGATGATGATGGACAGGAACAGGATTTGTCATGCATGGCCGTCTTAGCATATTCCCCAGTTCTGCTTTTGGCTGAACTTGAAATACTTTTTTTCTGCTAGATGTGCTGAGTAGACAATGTATCCCAAGGTGCACTGGGGCCATCGACTCAGCAGTGGACACAAAACACATCCAAACCCACACTCGATATCAGAGACAGACATGAAGTTGCACCAGACATGATTTTGAGTCTGTGGGTTTGTTCCATTGCACACTGTTACATGACACTTTACTCTGTCATATGCTTCAGTTAGGGCTTTTAGTCATGCTGAGTGGGTTTGGTGAAATGCTGCAATTATTATTATTGTATACTAGAGTGAATATAATATAGAGCAATGCTTCTGTAACTGGTCCTACTCGACCCGCTCCGAGCGGGCTCTAACTGGGGTTGCTGCGGTGTGGTAGGTGCACACACTAACAAGGATGTTAAAGACCACAGCCTCTAGCGTCAGTCGGGATCGCACCTCTTGAGGCCAGGGGAGTGAGGTTCACACGCACAGCTCTTACTGGCCTGTTACACTCACCCCCCTAAACTCACTCCCATCCGGGTCACAGCACCAAATGTAACCGGTCCGACTTGACCCGCTCTTGAGAGGGATTCGAACCGGGGTTGCTGTGGTGTGGTATGCGGGCACGCTAACAAGGATGCTAAAGACCGCAGCCTCTAGCATCAGTTGCTTGCGTGCCTCTTGTGGCCAAGGGAGTGAGGTTTACACGCACAACTCTTACTGGGCTGTTACACTCACCCCCCTAAACTCACTACCATCCGGGTCACAGCACCATATGTAACTGGTCCTACTCGACTCGCTCTGAGAGGGATTCGAACCAGGGTTGCTGCAGTGTAGTAGGCGGGCACGCTAACAAGGATGCTAAAGACCGGAGCCTCTAGCGTCAGTCGGTAGTGCACCTCTTGAGGCCAGGGAAGTGAGGTTTACATGCACATCTCTTATTGGCCTATGTTACACTTCTTTGTATGGTAGTATTTAATTACCCACCTTGGACACAAATCAGTTTGTTCTCTGTAAGGTTTATTTCACCAAAATTGTCATCACTTACTTATCCTCAGGTTGTTACAAACCCATAAGTGTTTGGTTAATCTTTGACGTGAGAGTGACACCATTTTCATTTTGGATGAACTAACACTTTAAGGTTGATTATAACGTAATCATTTATTATATACAAGCTGTTTACAATGCTTATTTCCCCTTTGTCTTTTTCTCTATCCTTGGATTCACTTCAATTTGATTCCAACCCCCTTTAGATCCACCCACCAACAGTAACCCTCAGACAAAGGCTGTCTCAGGTGTAATCCATTACTTATGGCCCACCAGTAATGGCCATGGCCACATTATTTATTGATTAGATATTTTTCACATGAAGACATCTAACAGCTGTTATTGATTTTATGCCGGAGGATATCACTGCATTATTGAAAAATTGCCAACTCTGATCATTTAACGCTCGTGGGCACATTTATCTGGCAATCTGTGCGATGAAAGATTAATTATGTTTTGTTCATTATTTCTAAACTACTTCACATTTGTAATGACTCACAGGCTTGTGCGTTGCAGTGGTCATGTTGTTTAGATACGTTGGTTGTAAATCACCCGCTGGGAAGCGCTGGTCACTTTAATGTTGATATCCACAGGAGACTGTGGTTTGTTAAATCATCTCAGTTTGTTAAAGTCATTTTATAGATGTTTATGTTGTTAGAAGGTAGCCTGCTGTCGTCCTTTTGTCCACAAACCTATCCTTGTGCATACACCAGCACGTTAAACACATTCAAACGCACACATGCAGATAAATCCACTAGCAAAAACATACTCCAAACACAGCATAAGTAAAGGAAGCCGTCATTCTTTCCTGTGTACCACAGAAAAAGCTTTTTACTGAATAGGGACATCAATAATTTAGCTGAATATCATTCTGTGTAAAAGTCCTTTATGCATTTATGCATGCATTTATGTAATGGTGCCAGCTGAGCCTTTTTTCCTTATCTTTGTGTCTAGTTTCTGTCTCTCTTTTCCAAATAAGCAGGGCAGTTTCTGTGTAGTCAATTTGTTGGCCTTTGTAATCATTAACTACGTAAGTTTTGTCGACCCTAACAGCCCTGCACTTCCTCTGCCGCTGACAGGTGGCCTAGTATCTTGTATCAGTATGATGTCATCAGCTGTTAGGGCAAGTATGGACAAATATTCTGTTTGTTCTTTTTTTTCCTCAGCCCAACCGAAACCATGACCGTGTCCTTGTTTATGTTGCAAGAGGGACAGAGAAACGTTAGTGAGCACGACCTTGTCTCCAAGTCTTGTATCTTTCTGTTTACAATTTGTAGTTACTGTTGACGTCTTTTTGAGCCTGTAGGGAGACAAAACAAAATTATATATATATATATATATATATATATATATATATATATATATATTATTTACACTACCAGTCAAAAAGTTGGTATCATTAAGATGTTTTTGAAAGATGTCTCTTATGCTCATTCAAGGTTGCATTAGTTTGATCGAAAATATGGTGCGAGCAGTAATATTGTGAAATTATAATTTTTATTATAGAATTTAAGAGAATTTTCACCATCATCACTCCAGTCTTCAGTGTCACATGATCCGTCAGAAATCATTTTGATATGCTGATTTGCAAGAAACATTTCTTATTATTGTCAATATAAAAATAATGTGCTGCTTACTATTGTTGTGGAGATCTCAATTCAAAAGTTTGGGGTAAGTAAGATTAAGCAACAACATTTTTTTTTTTTTTTTTCAACAATGTTAATAATAAGAAATGTTTCTTGAGCATCAGACAGCATATTAGAATGATTTCTGAATGATCATGTGACACTAGACTGGAGTAATGATGCTGAAAATTTGCCATCAGAGGAATAAATTCTATTTTAAACATGTATTATTATAATTGTAATAATAGTACATATAATATAGTATAATATGATATTTTTTTAAATAATATATATAAAACAAATATTTTTTGTTGTTATGGTAGCCACAACATTTATTTATTTTTTGGCAAGAAATGCTTTTTCAAAGTGTAATCTCTATACAATGTTGTAATAATCCAATACTCCTGACTGATTTTTTATTTTATTTTTATTTTTTATACATCTGGTTGCTTTGCATAATGTAACAAACATTTAAAGTTTGTGTTGCATCCGTTGACCTTTATAAAGAGTGCAATATGCCTGCCAAATAACAGATTCAAAGTCTGTATGCGTGTGTATTACATCATCTATCCTTGCTGTTGGATTGTGGATATAAAAATGTAGTGGAAGAGCTGGCAAGCCGAGTTTCGAAAGATGAATCAGTGTGTAAAAAAGAGTGATGGAGAAGAAAGAGACCAGAACACAGGTATGCTGATACATCCCCTTGACATTTTCACAACGCCTTCAAACCACTCTCAGGGGGAAGCAGCGTGGGCCTGTACGCTCCTTCCTACATCGCATTGGACTTGTGCCATGTGGGGTTGGATCCATAGTCAAATATGGAATAAAAGCAACATATGGTTGTATAATCAGTGCCTTCTTTAGATGAGGGCAATGTCCTTTTAAGCAAGTCATTTGACTTGGCGGCCATCTTGATAATGCCCTCAGCCAGTTATTTTCAAGTTATGTAAGTGCAGTTCCTATCTGCTTCAATGAGGTAAAGCCAAAATCTCAAAAAGCTGTTTACTAAGCCTACGCTTAGAAAGAAACATATGGCACATCACCAATAAAATTTGACCAAAATATAATGTAAAATAGCTCAAATTAGGCTACAGTTTGTGATTACATAAATTAACATTTTAAGATGGTTGATTTAATATTTAATTTATTTATTTTTACTAGTTTAGAAAGAGTAGTATATAATTGTAATATCTGCATTTTATTGGTTATTGGCCATACCATGAAAATAATTGGCTTATCGTATTGGATAGCATTTTAATATTGTGCATGCTTATACTTCTTTTTCCGAGTGTTGCCATATTTCCCATCCATTTTTTAACAAATGGCATGTTTTCTCTTTAAACTGCTTGTGTTGAGGGGCCTGGAGCTGGTGCTGTTGGCAGTTTCAAAGGGCTTTGAAAGTCTTCAGAGGCTCTGCGCGATTCTAGCCGAGGAATAGGGTCTTATCTAGTGAAAAGTCATTTAAAAAAAAAAGTATATACTTTTTAACCTAAATTGCTCATCTTGCACTGCTCTGCGATGCACCACGGATTACGTAAACACATTGGAAAGGTCACACTAGACATAGGCGGAAGTACCTCCCCAAGCGAACGTGCGAAGATTAATACAAATGCTCTTTACCAAAAATTCTTACCACTCCATCTCCAACTTCAAAATCGTCCGACATCGTTGTTTTAGGATGTGTGTATTAGTCTTCGCACATGCGCTTTGTAAACATGGGGGCGGTACTTCTGCCTACATCTAGTGTGACCTTTCCGACGTGATTATGTAATCTGTGGCGTGCCACAGAGCAGCGCAAGATGAGCAATTTAGGTTAAAAAATGTATATAACTTTAAATGTTTTGGGGAAAATGACTGATGGTTTCGCTAGATAAGACCATATTCCTCGCCTGGGATTGTGCAGAGCCCTTTGAAACTGCATTGATTTGGTCCTTCAACCCATTGGTTGCCATATAAGTGCATTATGTGTAGAAAAATCCTGGAATGAGTTTGGAAAATTTATTTTCGTCTGAAAAAAAAGAAGACATGAACATATTGGATGAGATGGGGATGAGTAAATTATTAGGACATTTTCATTTTGAAGTGAACTTATCCTTTAAGGCCCCGATATACTTCAAGCAAAATCAAAGAACAAACTGGTGTGGCGTCATTTCAAACAAAATCAGGCCAAAACGAAGTTCGCATGGATCGTTTCGCGAGTTCAAAACAGATTGCCAAAGCAAACTTTCCAGAAAAGCTTCGTCTGGTAAACACTTTCAAACTACCATTGGTCCACTGCCATGGTATTTTCCACCTAAAAGAAAGACAGAAAAAAGAACTACGCTGTGAGGGTGTAGGGTGCACCTGTAGGGTGCGTTGATGATGTGTACCAAACAGTTTGACAAAGAGAATATTCAGAATCACTTCCTGCATAGTTTATTGGTGCAGGTAAATACACAGCCTCAGTCAAGCAGATGGTAGATGGTCTATCAGGAAAATAGATATTCAGGGGAAACATTTAGTGTTTTAATGGAGAAAGGGGCGAGAGCAGAGTGCGAGTGAAAGGCGAAATGCTGGCCATATGTTGCAGCAGGTTTCTGCTGAAGGTAAATATTAGCTAAGGTTGACACTGTAGATGAAGGAAGCTGGTAAAACAGGAATCAAAAAGCCATGTATATAGAGGCAGTGCTCAACATTTAGGCATGTCTGCAGAAACATGCGCACACACTCAAAAACAAACACGCTAGAGCGGATTGTACATGCACAGCCGGCTGTAGGATCCATTACATTCTCCTCATTGACTTTAGAGTTACTCTTGAACTCCACCATCACAGTGTCTTCTCTGTTTTTAGCTGCTAACTTGATACAGCGTTGTAATGCGCCCACAGCGTGAGCGGGATGTGCTGGCAGGCACCGTATCATCACTCTCTAGCACATAAACATATTAGTCTCCTCACTGAAGCTGAGCTCTTCTTTTTTCCCCACCGAAGGACCTAGATTGCTATTAGATTACCCACACACAATGGGGCGTATTTTGTAGACTCTCTAAACAAGCCTTTCTGCGGTTTTCTTAATGAGATGGGCTAAATGCCATCATTTTTTTTCAGAGGCCTGAAGCAGGTCCAGTGTTGTGCCTCGTGCCCAGGGAGAGATGCGGATCCGGTCAGGCTGCCGTCCCGGAGAATGGTAGCTCTGTTTGGAGTGTGCCTCCGCACTGGTGCTGCATCTTACAGGAGGCATCCTCGTTGCACCCCCACCCCAGCCGCATGTTCCACGTGTGCGATTGAATAAGGCAGATTCTGTGATTCCATCGTGAGACTTAGAGCTGGAAACAGCAGTATTTAGTTTTTGTACAATAAAGCATCATTTATTGTGGTTCTTAACCTATTTGACTTAAAGTTCCTCTGTTGCTTTTGCTGATATTTGGATATACTGGCACCTGTAGGTTCAGAGAATATTTAATCTGAGGTGTGTACGCAGCCTGTGGTGGTTTGCGCCACAGCTAATTTGCAAACAAGACTTTATTTGCTCAGGACATATTAGACTAGGATATTTAGAGTGCACTACATGCATTTTATGTATCTCATTATTGTGGAGGTCCCTGGTCAGTGTTTAGGCTAGCAAAACAAAGTCTGCCTCGGAGTGTACCCTTCGGTAGGAAAACCACATTCATCCTTGATTTCCACCTACATGCTCAAAGTCTTGCCAGATTCTGTATTTAAAGTGTCAGTGTTGAGGGACTAGTTGCACATTATGTTGGATTCGTTTAATGTCCTTTTGTCTGAGGCATGATGGCTGGATTAAACGTAAATTGCTGCAATGTGATTAACTGAGATTGTTTAACCAACCTTGAGCAATGGGAACTGTGGAAGGCTTTAGCCTCTTCTGACTTCGTATGGTTATTACTATGTGATTACTCCCCTCCACATTATGAGTTTCTGCTTGTAGTCCAGCTAAAAGACCTGGAAATGGGACTAGAGTCAATGTTGTCTGTAACATCACCCTTGGGTGTGTTTGTCAGGTCTGCTGTATGATACTTTAAGACTTCAGGATTTGCTCTGCGGTGTGTTAATTCACTTTCATCATTACTCAGATGTCTGCAAGTGATCATCTTACTTAACTTTTTTCTTTTTTGTGTGTGTGTGTGTGTGTGTGTGTGTGTGTGTGTGTGTGTGTGTGTGTGTGTGCTTACGAGGGCACCATTGTGCCAACTCCAGCTTTCTCTTGCTATCTGTTTTCCCTTGCTTCCGTTTCGTAGCAACTTAACTTCTTGTATTGTTTACAGAAGTGCTTATATTCTCAGGTTTTCTCTCTGATTGTCCTCCATTGTTAAACTCCACTGTGCAGGCTATAATTACTCTCTATCTCCTACTTTCTTTGGAAGACCCCTTCAGCCTTGAGGTGGAGGAAGAGGAGGTTGAAATGGGGTCATGGGGCCCAAAGGCTTTCAGATTCTCAATGTGAGGATTTGGGTTCTGGAGCCGTAAAACGACCTCTCTCTCACAACTCCCCCAAAAGCAAAGGCTGATCTTTTATTTGTGGTGGTCTAAGTGAATGACTCAAAGAAGGGAATTAGTAAGATATAGTCTCCCTGCTTCCTTTATTATTCCTCTATAGCAATGTCTCTTTGTAGCTAAAGTGAACTATGCCTATATTTCAGACTCTCTCCCCCTAGATCTGCCTGAGATGGTTTTTGTTGGCAAAGCTGTAAGTTATATTGGTACTTCACAAGGCATTTCCTTTTTTTCGACCCTGTCACGGTAGCAAATGCAGGTGGAAACAGGGTCAAACCAAGGGGTACAAGGACACAGGTGTTCCCCAAGGTAGCTGTGCAGAGGTTGCCAGCCGTCTTTCTGTCAAACTCGATTAGTCAATCAATCTGTCGCTTCACAGTGCCTGCTGATGGGTCTATACACTCTGGTCAAAAATATCTCATCCGTACAGGCCTGAGTAAATGAGAAATGAAGGGTTTGGTGTGCATCGGTTAAAAACCTGACACATCACCAGCTGGTCCTCTTCTTTATTAAGGCTAGCATCACAATGATGCTCATACTTAGGGTTAGGGGTCTCTTATGACTTGGACCAGTAAATAAACACCTTTAACATTACTGTGGTGGCAATTTTTGCATATAGCAAATATCTATAATCCATACGCAGGTGCTAGGTTAACACACAGCTGAGGTCATGGCAAAATTAAACAAATAATACTTTCATGTTCTTGCTAAACACAAATCTGAAACTCTACCAGTCTAACATTAAAGAGGAAACTACTTAAGCAATAAGAGTTTCTTTCTGTTGAAGATCAGTACTATGCATTCTCTAAAATCGTATCTTTCTTTGAAGTTTGTGCTGTGGTGACCGTCTTTTCTTTTCCAGTTTCAACACACACACACACACACACACACACACACACTGACTGACATACTTCTGTGTACACTCTATGAACAGTGTACATTGTGCCTTCTTCTCTCTCTTTCTCTCTAAATCTGTGGCTAGTTTCAACCCCGCTGGTCATGAGATAAATTTTAGTTTTATACTATCAGTTTCTTCTCAAGTTTAACTTTTCCCAGATTGGCTTTCAAATACCTTTAAGTCTTGAACTTAGCATTTAAACACTTGCCCGTACTCGTTAAACACTCATGACTGATGTTACCCACAGGCCTGTGCTGTTGAAACCAGTTTTTCAACTTTTCTTTAAATGGCTTATGAATGCCCTTGTCTGTAGGAAGCTGATCCCTGATCAGTAATTTACCTTAAACTTTTTTAAATTTGCCTGTTAAAGTCTAATTTTTCAACAGGTATAATTTTAATATTTGCTGTAAAAATATTTAGACTCATATGGGCAATTCCGTGAAACTGGTATTGAAAACATGATTTTTAAAAATGCATTTTATATGATTTGAAACAAGTGTAAATAAATCTCAATCTAAATGAATACTTTTTTCAAATAATACTTTCAATGTATGAATATTCAGAAAGGTTACAGGGTTGACAATTTCTCATTTTAATTTAATATTACAAGTGCTCAAGGTCGTGAGACTACTCTTAGAAAGAGAATTTAATACTGATATTTCTACAAACATGCACTTTTTAATTATCAGTTGTTTACTTTTCAAACTCATGGTACAGGATTGACATTTTAAGTTGACAAACAACACAACATAAGGTGAAATACTAAAGGCTTTACGTTATCCTTGAGAGTTAACTTCTTGAAAGGCGATGATGTCGACATTATAACATTTTTATATATATAATTTCCATTAGGGATACAAATTACTTTTTTTTCCCTCCAGTATTTACTACTTTTATGAGTGGCGTGATTAAGCACAGTAGTTCAGAGTTACTTCCTCTTTGCTGAGGTCTCTCTGTAGGAGGTAATTACCTCTTTTGCCAGTCGTAAATAAGAGAGAGAGGGAGAAGGGAAAGAGGGATATGAAGGTATGTGGTTTAGTATATGGTTGTGCAGGAAGTGAGGCCAACAAAACAGCACGGCACCTGACGGCGAGGAGAAATATATCTACTCTTGGTCTTTTACGCCAGGTTTGTTAAAGACAACAGAAGTCATGGACCCTCCAGAGACACATTTGCCTCAGAGTTATTCATGGGTCAGGAAAGCTTCTGTTATGAATGGCCTCTGTAGAGCTAAACAGGAACTGAAAGTGTCCATGAATGCATGGCCCTTCTGAGGAAGCATAACAGGCTGGAAATGTAAGAAGAGCCGGTTATCTGGTCAGGTGTTAAGGAAGTGAAGACAAAGAAAATATGAATGAGATGCAGGGGTGAGGTAAAGGGGGTAGTTAAACAAAAGTATGAGTAATAGCACATGCAAGAAAGCGAGACGTAGAGAAAGGGAAGGGGTCGAGAAGGAGGGGTTTGAGTGTTGACACATCATTCTCAGCTGGAGGGGGTAAATGAAGGTCACCAGGGAGACAAAAGACCAGGGGCCTGCCAAAACGAGACGTATTTGACCGTGGGGCATGCCGTATTTTGGGTTATCTATAGAGACAAAACCACTATTGTTTTAACTGGGGGCAATGGAGGCTTCCTCTGCGTGACAGATACCTTCAAAACTCCTGAAAGCCATTGCGGGAAAAAATAGAAAACCCATTCGTTTACTACTAATTGCCTGCCTGGTTTATTGTAGCTTAATTCAAGTGCCATCATTGTGGGCACACTCAGACTGGATCCCACATTGTTTCCATTAATAGGTGCTTGAGGCTGTCACCGAGATGTTTACCAATGAGAAATAATTAGGATGGAGTGGTGTGGGAGGGTTGGCAGTCAGGATCAGTGTCAGGGAAGGGGATCTACCATCATTACACATGCAGGGAAAGTCTACATCCGGAGCTCTTGAAGTTCTAATGCTGCCTGTAAACATCGCTGCTATGCGTGTAATTAGTTTGGTTTGTCGACGAAGGCAGCGTTTGAAGTACTCTTGTTGAATTGGCATGGTAGCTATTTGGACGCACTCGATTGTTGCGTGAAAGCCAGAGTCGAGTCAATGAGGTATTGTAAATTCAGCTAGGGTTGTCAATTTTCAAGATGCATAGTCGATTGTTGTTAAAATGTATGGTCAATTTATCAATTAATCATGAATACCAAAAACACATATGGAAGACCAGATGCCATGAGCTTGTAGTCCATGTTTTATCTATATATAATAAGCTTGCTGCGATAGTCTGTGTTGCCAGTGACTCAACACCGGTTAGGCTACATCACTTGCACACCGTGGCACTGCCCCCACCATAGTTTTGATATTTTTTATAGTAATAAAATAATTTAGTTCAGTTAGAGAACAGACACTACAATTAAAAACTGAACGTGTCTGCTTAGTAAAGCATGATCTGAACGAGTGGCGTAGCACAAACACAGTAGGAGTCTGACTGACAAGATGATCGCGGAAGATTTGGTTTCAAAGCGAAATGTAAAAGCGCCTATTTAAGGGAGTCTGTCAATGTGTGTTGTTGTGTTTTTTATTAAGAATAATAGACTAATGAACCCACAATTCAAGCAGCCCACTTCCGAACTGGCGCTAATTCAAAATCGAAACTAAAATGTGCACGTCCACACAGAGCGCGCATTTACGGACGAACTGTCATTCAAGGTGCGTGTGCACTGGCACGTTTTCAGTTCATGCATATGGAAGCTTAACTTTCATAGGAATTCATTGAGACCACTTTTTTTACTCCGCTCCGTTATTAATGCCCGAGCGGCCGTGTGCATGTCACTTTCGGTTAGATAGAATTAGTGATTTAAAAGCCCAGTCGGTGACACCGGTATTACCGGTGTTGTCACACGTTGATTAACCGGTGGGAAAATTTCCTCACTGTCACATCCCTAATATATAAATAAAATAAAAACACAGTGCAAGAGTGCAAAAAGTGCAACGTTTTGACAAGTCAGATCTTCATCAGGCATACAATCCAGATTTGTCTGAGCCTAAGTTCAGTGTGTGAACATCCATTCTTTTTTCCCGTTTATCCTCTACCTGAGGCTGGGTTCTGGATGCGCACACCTATTTTGTATTTTATGAGTTTAATTTATCATCAATTTATTAGCACTAGCTAATAATGTGTATAGAGAAAAAATATGACTCTTTCCCCTATAAAACTTAATAACTTACTTAATCATAAAATATTTCCTACATTAATTTTGACTTTGAACTTAAATCATGCCACATAGTGAGTATAGTGCATTAATCAGTCATCGTTCTCAGCACTGATTGGTTGACTTGTTTGTAATGTCCCTTTTCCTGTCTTTCTGCAGCAGGGAATGGGCAGTCGGTGCAGACAGACCCAAGCAAGTCTGGATTTGTGGGTGATACAGTCGAGCTGCGATGTGTCTTCAACAACGGTAAGCCACCAGTGAAGATCTCCCAGGTCACCTGGCAAAAGCTGATAAATGGAACCAAACAAAACGTCGCCACCGCCAACCCAGCCTTGGGAGTATCTGTGCTGCCCCCTTTTAAAGACCGTGTGAGCTTCAAGCACCCTGCTGTGCGCCAGAGGACCCCTTCTTCTCTTGAGGATACCACCATTGTGTTCACCAGCCTACGGCTCTCTGATGAAGCGGCCTACATCTGCGAGTACACCACATTCCCAGCAGGCAACAGGGAGAATATGGTCAACCTCACCGTCTTTGGTAAGACCACCACAATAGCAGTTGAGACCATACATGTGTATAGTGCTGTTCTCCTGTGAAAAGAGCTCATTCACAAACAGAGGATCAATGGGCCTCATTCTTGAAACTTGAGCTGAACAAATTTCTGTCATTCATAAAAACATTCTGTAAATTGACACATTCATGTGACAATGTGCCTCATTCACAAATAACAAGCAGATCTTTTTTGTGTGTAATTTGTTCAAAAACATTTATATCCAATGCTAATATTTGTGGAAGAATAGTTAAAGGTACAATTTACAATTTATGTAAAAAAAAAAAAAAAAAAAAAACATTCTAGAATGATTTACACAGAATTTTCACTAGAATGGTGTTACAAATTGACACAAAAAATCTCTGACTGACATTTGTTTGGAATGTTTTATGAGTAAATTGTACATAAATGTTTTTTATGTAAAATTCTGAAATTTATATGCAAATAATGGTACATACAATTTAAGTTTAATTGATTTTATAAATGGTTCCAAAACATGAGCTAATTCACATTAAATGTGACAGTTTACACTGTAATTGTTTTGTTAACAATTTATACAAAAATTCTAATTTAATGCAAAAATAAAATGTTGTTTGTATTGAATGCTATGAGTTGTATAAGATAAGTACATACAATTTACATAGAAATCCACAGTGAATTATACAGTTTATGTAAGTATTTTTCTTTTTTTACTTTCTTTTTTTTTTTTTGTTGCATCAAAAGTGACCATTTACAAAATAATATTACAAACGGTTTGCACAAATTCATTCTGCTCATGTTTCATGAATGAGTTCCATGTAATAACTTATATTTCATTCACTAAGAATTCATTCATTTAGATGAAAAATTTCAGTAGTTAATCAATAGTTAATAAGTAAGCACAAGTTTACTCGGTTTTGCACTGAGCAGCAAGTTCTTTTACACACATATAACACCATGGATGGACTGGCAAGAAATAGGTGTCATTTTCTTGAATATTCTCAGCACTCTCAGCCCTGACAAGGTGTTGTCATGGTTAGCAGGTAGTAAGGTGTAAATGGATTTTGTGGATTTTTCAGCAATATTTTATTCATAACCCTGTTAAGCCCTTGAGAAAAATTATCTTTGTCCTTGACCGCTTCAGGTCTTGTGTGTAATGTGCTTGGCTCGAACCTTTCATACACTTTACATGTATTGATCAGTGTTCACCACAACAGAACGAGCTGCGTCCTCTGCCACTTTAGTCAACCTGCAGATATAATGTATTCATACATGTTTTCGAGAATAGCTGCACACACAGGTAAAGACAGTATAGTAAAAAATCTGCCAATCTCATGTTAAACTTGAGTATCTATAGAGGAGTATTGCATCCTTCATATCTCAGAAGAGTCTTTGGTTTGATCATATTTATAAAAGACAGATGCGCTGTACCGATTCTTCCCGAAAACATCCAAGCTCGTGGAGGCATGCAGTGGGCGGAGCTAAAGAGACACAAGCACACACACACACACACACACACACACAATACATCATGGCATTATCCCTGGATAATTTCTGAGTCACTATACGTTCGTGTTGTTGACATTATATGCACTTACGCGCCGATTGCCAATAAAACACATACATTTGATGCAGTTTCACTCACCACCTGTGGTGTCGACTCATGACCGGTAACAAACAAACACACTTGCAGAACTCTGTTGCTGCTCCGGAAAGACAAACTGCATCCACAGTTTCCTTAATGCTGGGTTATTTGGGAAGCTGAACAAGGTTATCTTTCCCTCACAACTAAAACACACTTCTTTAGTGACTGTTGATTTCGTGGTCTAAAAACAAAATGACAGCGCTGCCGGCGGCTTTCCGAAACCCGAATGAAGCTTGTTGATGGGCACACTTCTGCTCTCGCTCTGGTTGACATCCGCACATGCTAATCCGGGAGAAGTGCCCATACAAGGAATTCCTCCCTTTATGCCATCATATAGGGCTTTTCCGAAATGTATTCAAATCCTGAAGGAGAAATTTTGACCATGTTTAGCATGAGAATCCAACTCTTTAACAATGGAAATAAGTCAGAATGCATGAAATAGCATTAGAACAACCAACCCCGAACAACCCTTGAGTAGCTTTTATAAACATGCCTTAGGAAAAAATGAAACAAACATTATTGATGTGCATCTTGAGACAAAACTATGGCACTGACATATTTTAAGATACAGCTCAAACATGTATTTTAGTCTGGGACTAGGCGTCTTGTCTGTGAAATTTAAATCATACAATTTGAATCATTGTCTGGGGGTATTTAAATCATAAAAATGTAAAAAGGATGAAATATTTTATTTGTTTACCTGCATCAGAGAACCATGCAAATTTGTTGTTAACTGATTAAAATGTTAACTTTGGGAATCCCTGCAATAGATCATATCGACCGTACATCATATGACTTCAGACGACTTGGAATATAGTGCACAACGGAGTGCCTTATGGTGCCTTTTTGAGCTTGGCTGTTTAAATCCCGACCCACTTTCATTGTATGAAAAACAGATTCTCTGACATTCTGCCATATCATGAAAAATAATATGTGACTGGAGCGAAATGAGATTGCGTAAATTGTAAATTTGTATTGTTAGGTGAACTTTTTATTTAATAAACAAATGTCCTAAAAAGACATCAATTGAAGCTTTCCTTTTAGTGATTCATCTCCTAAGAAGTTGCACAGGTTAGAAAAAACAACATGATGTGTGTGTGTGTTGGAGTGCAAGAGAGGAGTATCTCGTTAGTGAGGTGGGTTATGCTCCCACTGATTGCAGATCTAATTAGAAATGAAGTGTTGATATGTTTTCCATTAAGCCAGCAAAGGGAGCTGCTTGGCTCAAGTACAGGGTGTTTTTTTTTTTTTTTTTTTTTACTGGTGTGGCTTGTTAACTCCCAAGCCAATTTTGTCTATCACGTTCACATGCGTCCTCAGAGAATGCTGGCATTGCAGTAAGAGCGAGCAACCTGAATGGAGATAACCAACTCAGTGCTTTCAAAGAGCCTCTTCATGTCATATCAACCCTCGCCACAAACCTCAGACCCTCTATCAGCACTCTTTGACACGCAATCACATAAACACACATCTTCCCTTTTGATGCGGGCCTCGTTAATTGCTAATTGGCAGCTCATAAAGGATTGAGATTGGATGACTTTAGGCACCGCGAGAAATGAGTGGTTTCTACATCTGTTTGAGTGCTTGACTGATGCTTTTGCTTTGAACACGGGGTATGGGAAAAAAGAAATTAGTAAACTGCTTGATTTGTACTGACGGGAAGAAAACGACTTTTCAGAACAGCAAGATTAGTGTTAGAGGAAGTGGATCTCAAGGGCACCTTTGTTGCTCCTTTTCACACAGTATTTTCCACATTGTTCCTATCCCTGTTTTATTTACTGTTTATTTCTTTTGTCCAGCACGACCAGTGACCAAGATGTCCTTGACTTCACCCACCATCGTGGCAAGGACTCCGAAACGCAAGATGCCCGTGGCCACCTGCATGTCGGCTAACGGCAAGCCACCCAGCGTCATCAAATGGGACACCACTCTGAAGGGAGAGGCCACGTTTCAGGAAACGCGCAATCCGAATGGCACCGTGACCGTGCGCAGCAACTACATCGTGTTGCCCAGCCGCGAGACACACCGACAAAAGCTGACCTGCATCGTCAGTTACCGTTTAGAGCGCTTTACAGACAGTGTCATACTCAACGTGCAGTGTAAGAACAATGATTTTCTTCATATCTTTCAAACTCCAGCAGAAACATAAGAAATTATCATGTGTTTTTCATGTCTCTTATGCGCACCAAGGCTGCATTTATTTATTTATAACCTAGTGATATTGTGAAATATTATTACAATTTGAAGAACTGTTTTCTATTTTAATACTATTCCTTAATATAATTCCTTTTATTCCTGTGATGGCAAAGCTGAATTTCCAGCATCATTACTCCAGCTGTCAGTGTCACATGATCCTTCAGAAATCATTCTATTATGCTGATAATATTGTGAAATATTATTAGAATTTGAAGATCTGTTTTCTATTTTAAAACATTTAAAATAAATAAGCTGAATTTCCAGCATCATTACTCCAGTCTTCAGTCACATGATCCTTCAGAAAGCAATATGATGATTTGCTAAAGAAATATTTATTACCAATGTTAAAAAGGTTTTGCTGCTTGATATTTTTGTGGAAACTGATACTCAAAGTATTCAAAAGTTTGAGGTAAAAAAAAGCAAGGTTACATTAAGTTGATAAAAAGAGACAATAACATTTATAATGTTACAACATATTTTAATTTAAAAATGTTGTTCTTTTGAACTCTTGATTAAATAACTGATTTAAAGAATCCTGAGGAAAAAGTATAACCTCATCTTAAAAAAATCAATTAATTAATAAAACAAATACATACTACATTTCCCTATATCCCCTCCCTATTCTATCTTATTCTACAACCAAAGCTTAGTATTTCAAGAGTGACTATTTGTGATTTTTTTGTATTCCTCAGTTGTAAGTTGCTTTGGATAAAAGTGTCTGGTAAATTAATAAATGTAAATGTAAAGTGTATCAAAGTTTCCATTAAGCAGCAAAAATAAATAAAAATCAGCACCAATAATAACTGAGCACCAAATAACTGAGCACCAAATCAGCATACTTTTGGATCACGTGATACTGAAGACTGAAGTAAATTGCAATATATTAATAGAAATTTGCAGAATAAATGCAGCCTTGGTGAGCATAAAAGACTTCTTTCAAAAATAGTTTTGACTGGTAGTGTATATATTATACATGACAAAATGACATATATCTGCGTTATACAATATTTTAATCCAATTAATGACACATTTACATAAAACCCCACTGGAGTGTCTAAAAAAGGCTTACAAATGCATTTGTTCTTGGTAATAAGATAGCTTAAGTTAGCATTTATGCTGTACTGTTACGCAAGTTCTGTGGAGGAGGTTCAGAGCAGGAAGAGATGTGTCACTGGCCTGTCTCAGCCGCTGTTGTTATCAGCTATTGTTTAGGGCAGTTTAGAACAGTATTCCTGCCCCCATAAAGCCCACTGATAGAGGAAATCCACCCATTCTCCCACGCTATGCTATAGAATATATTGTTCTTGTGGTGTGTCTGTGTGAAAGGCTGTGTTTAGAGTGACGGTAAGTTCACAGAGAATCACTCGTCCTGATTCTTGATTTACTTGAGTGTTTTGTTAATCAAGTTACCCTTTGGTATAACATTTCCAAATTGAATTTGCTCAGCCTTATACATGCTCATAAAAGCAATTAAGAATAAATCTGAAGAGACATAGAAATTACTGACCGGTACCATCAAGTATGCAGTGCATTTTAATATCGTCATTAATAGTAAAAATTTGTGCTGTAATGAATTGAAATTTGGCATTTAGCTGAGGTTCTTATCCAATTAGGCCAATTTCTGGAATAGTTGCCCTGGAGTAGCTTGAGGCTAAGTGGGTAGCTAAAGGGCACAGTGGTGGCTGTAGTCTCAGTAACCCTTCACTTGTTGGCTCTCCTCCCAATCGCTTAAGAAATAAACTCTTGACCTTTCAGCTATGAGCCCAGACCATTAATCAGTATTATGACAAGCACCCATCGTCAAGTCGTGTGACCCAGAACATGCATCTGAGCCTCTGCCTGAAGACGTTTTTTTTGCTTTTATGCAGATGAGCCGGAAGTAAAAATCGAGGGCTTTGATGGGAACTGGTACCTGAATCGCCAAAACGTGAAGCTCATGTGCAACGCAGACGCCAACCCACCCGTCACCGTCTACCAGTGGAAACTGTGAGTTATTCTGTCCTGACCTACTAATCCACATTACAAACAATCGCTTTGTTGTGTCAGTTTATTAATATAATTGGGATGAATGAGTAGATTGAGTGAAAAGCATAGTGAGGAATAAAAAATCTGTTATCATATTTGAAATAATTATTGCCATATATATATATATATATATATATATATATATATATATATATATATATATATATAATTTTTTTTTTTTTTATTTCAGCTCTGGAAAAAATTAAGAGACCACTTAACATTGATTTTTTAAAATTTAAAAATGTAATAAAAATTATATATTATATATTTGATAAACATTTGGGACCAAAATTATTCAGACACTTTGACCTGACCATGTTTTGCTTGAGGTTTTTTTTTTTTTTTTTTTTTTTTTGCTAATTGTTAATGCGACCTTTTATACCACCGACTGAACAAAATGAAGCATTGCTTGTTCATTGGTTGATCAAAATTAGTATTATCTAAATGTGTACTTAAGTTTACATCTGACAGCTGATTGGTTGACTGTAATCCATTACATACCTTTCTATCAAAGTTATCTGACATGAAGATGAATTTGTTCTGACACAGTTTAACTCTGAGTTCCTGTAATATGTTATTACCATTTTCTAAACTATAGCGAATAAACTGTGATAATGAAGGTGTCTGAATAAATTTTGGTTTGACTATATATATATATATATATATATATATGTGTGTGTGTGTGTGTGTGTATAAATCTTTTTCAAAATTATTAAACACAAATAGATAAAAGTTAAACAAATACATTATTTTGTATTACTTTTAACAGTAAGAAGAGTTGACTTGCATGTTGAACACTTGTTGCCTGATTTTCCTTTACTTCTAATCCATCCCTTTAAAAATGAACAAAATTTGAGGTTTTACAGAAATGCATAATTTATACGTGTGTGCAAAACTAATGTCAAGTCTTTAGATCAAATTTTAAGTTAATGATGATCAGCGTGTCCAAACGTCTGGTTGTGTATATCGGCATCATTAAACTAAATAAATGATGACTGATGTTTGAAGAGCTCTCCTCTGAAATATTCAGTTTACTGTAATACTACATGACAGCTTTGATGTGTTATGACTGATAAGAGAATAATTTCCTTCAGTAAACTACTTCTTCATTCATTGGTGGTTAGCACTCAATCAAGATAAGTAAAGCCGTTTACAATGGCTCTATTCAGAACTCGCGGAGCCATTGATAACCTTTCAGACAAGATCAAACATGAGAAAGTAAGCTACGCTTTGTGTACTTCTGTATGTTTGCGTTACTAATATACCGGTTTGAAAGGACAGTGAAAGAGATATACTCTTGTTTGTCATTATGAGTCTTGTGATGATGATTGTTGTTGAGTTCTTGGTGCTACGGGTTTGGATGTAAACTATGTTGGCAAAAGATGACATCATTGCTTTGCCTACCAAATGAATATGTTGACTGCACAGTTTCAGGTCTGTTTTGCAAACCTTTCTGCGGACAATGCTGGTGTTCAGTTGAGGTCAAGGCTGAAGCAACCATTGCTCATTCATCATTTATTAAACTTTTATTTATTTATTAAACCTGCCCCCAAATCCCCCACACACACACACAAACACACATACAAGAACATTACAAGAATTTCACAGAGCTTGACTGACAATCAGAAACACTCTACACAATATTATTAAAATATAACTGTTTTCCATTTTAATATATTTTAAAATGTAATTTATTTCTGTGATGTCAAAGCTGAATTTTCAGCATCACTACTCCAGTCTTCAGTGTCACATGATCCTTCAGAAATCATTCAAATATGATTTGCTCCTCAGTAAACATTTATGATTAATGTTGAAAAAAGTTGTGTATTTTTTATTTTTTCTTTGATAAATAAAAAGTTCAAAAGAACAGCATTTATTTTAAATATAATCTTTTGTAACATTATACATGTCTTTACTGTCACAATTTAATGCATCTTTGCTGAATAAATGTATTAATTTATGTATGGTCTTTCCCCTCAAAAATTAATAAAAATTCTTACTGACCCAAAACTTTTGAACAGTAGTAGAATGTTGCAAAAGCTTTATATTTCAGATAAATGCTGTTCTTTTGAACTTTCTATTAATCAAATAATCACAAAAAAAAAGAAAGAAAAATTGCACAACTGTTTTCAACATTGATAATAATCATAAATGTTTCTTGAGCAGCAAGTCATCATATTTGAATGATTTCTGAAGGATCATGTGACACTGAAGACTGGAGTAATGATGCTGAAAATTCAGCTTTGACATCACAGAAATAAATTACATTTTAAAATATATTCAAATAGAAAACAGTTATTTTATATTTTAATAATATTTCACAACATTACTGTTTTTTTTATTTATTTATATATTTTTTTTACTGTTTTGATTTTAGAACACTTGGGCCAAGTGGACTCAGCAAGCTGATTGCGATTAATTGGCCTGACCTATCAGCCTATCACTGGTTACATCATGTAATTAATATTCATGAGACAAGCTGATAAGGCTTCTAATGTGTTGTTCCAGATTGTTCCTGTGCCCCTGGGTCAGGTCAACTTTGTAAGATGACCCATATAACCTTCTGCATGAACTCCCTTGTGCAGCATTTTTATTCAGTGCCACGCCGTAGCCGTATGTGCCACACTTATATGCCAATTAGCACTGCAAAATGTCCTGTCATTCATCACCCAGCTAATTCCCATGAATGCACGTGTAAATGTGCACAATACCGAACACTACCAACAGCGTTGGACACAGTGGAAGTGCTAGTCGTGTGCTACAGTTAAAAATTGAGAAATTATGCAGCAAAAACTGAGAGATAAATGTGGCAATTTGTTCTGTAATTAGGCAGTGGAAGCTGGGAAAGGAAAACATGTCACCGGACTTCAGCTGTGGTGGATTAATAGCTGGCAATGCCCAGGGTGCACTGCCTGTGTGGACCGGGGTGAGTTTTAATGAGAGAGGACAAGAGAGAGGGAGAGAGGAAAGCGCTGAGCATTCTGGGCTATTCAGGGTATCAAAGGACACATATACAGCGGCCAACTCTGTGAAGAGGGACTCACGGATGGAGCTACGGTCTTCTTGAGGCATTTTTATTAGTAATTGGTATGCTGAGACTGGAAGTATTATGAAAGAGAAGAAAAGGAAGGGATGAAATGAGGGAAAATGGGGAGTGAGAAGGTAAAAGATGAGGTATAAGACGGTGAGAATGAGAAAAAAAAAGCCAATTTAAGTTGGGAAACAATATGTTAGATTTATAATGTCACACTTATTATTTATCTAGTTTAATTGTTTTTAGGAAGGGGTCCCTCATAAAGGTTTATCATATTTGGGGGCCTTGGCATCATAAAGTTTGAAAACCCCTGGTGTAGAGACTATGCCATTGCTAAAATGTTCTGAATGAATTTTTCTGATCTTGTTGTGGTTGCTTATTATTGGTCCAAGTCAAAATAGTGTCACTATGTGTGTGTTTCATTCATGTGAATCAGTATATCGTGAACACTGATGACTCAACTCACTTATAAAAGCTTCTGCAAAATTAGCAAACAGCACTAAAAAGAGCAAGAATATTTTTCTCATTCCAACTGTGGGAGTTGATAGAAAAGCGGGAAGATAAAAAAGGTAAGATAGAAGAGAATGGTGTGATTACAGAGCGAGGCGAAGGAGAAGACAGTGATGGGTAGAGACACGGGCGCCGGCGTGACAGATAAGAGGGGACGGCCACAGCAGCAGTGCAGAGCGGACACCAAATGTGTTCTGAAGGGTCCCCTGGGCGCTACACTGGAGGTCAACACCGCGCTGTTGCAGAACATTTCAATCCAGAACAACTATGGAGGCACACACTGATAGTAGTAGTTCAATTACAAATGTGCGGATGTCTGTTACATTGTATAAACACTGAACATTTCACATTATGCATAAATATTACACAAATGTTGTTCTGAAAATGAACAGAGAAAAACATTGGGAAGAACACCTGGGTCTGTGTGAAGTGTGTACTTTTTGCGCTACTAACATCACCAACCAGAATTAAAAAAAAATAAATCACTAACATAGCATCTGCCAGTGGTTGATAAATATGCGTAGTCCCGCCCCAAACTCACCCTATTGGTTGAGCTGCTGTTGCTATGTTAGGCTGGTCGGATTCTTAAATAAACAGAGAAATGTTTTGAAAGCGCCACAGTGTTTACGCTTTTCAGTCAACCTACAAATAGTTGTCTCTGCATACAAGGTTAGAAGAAAGTTTAATAGCAGAGAAAAATTACACATTTCAGCATTAAAGTCTGCATTAACTCATTTTAAATCTATTTGCTTTGTTAGCGCATATTACTAATCTTATTGTGAACAATTAATCTGTGAAAGTTAATTGCAAGTCTTTAGTCAAATGGATAGCTATCTCTGATTGGCTTAATCGTTCTTAACCACATCTGACTAACCATCAGTCAGTCTGCTACGAGCTAGAGATGGCGAAGAGGTACACTAAAATCAAGAATCTTCCTCTATTTTATCTCATTCAATATTCAGTTTCATCTGGAAATACATCACAATACTGAAGTCGGTCTCAACTTCCGGTTCACAAAGACTTTAACCCCCAGGAGTCGGCCATCGTGCCGGCGCGATAGACTCACTTTTTTTCTTATCAGTGCCAAATATAGTCTCAGCCTTGAAAGAGTCACAGTCTGTTCGGTAACGCATTTTCTAACAAAAATGGAAAGTGCTTTCTTAGTCTGGCAAGCTCTAATCTGATTGTCTGGCTTTACGCAAGTAATATGCAAACATTTCCTTGCCATAGAACCTTGCCTTAAAATTGTGATTTTACATTTTACATTTTAGCCTTTTTCTGTCTAAGTAGGTGATTCTTGGCTAAAATAAGCAAAAATTTGGGCCAGACTTTATGGCGATACTGAAAAGTCTGCCTAAGCATGAATATAACTCACCTGTATTTCAGATTTCACATTGAAATATGATGTAAGTACTCACACACAGTCTCTCTCTCTCACACACACTTTCAGTTTCAGACTTGCATTAATTTCACAGCTATCAAAACATCCCAGAGAGATTCTTACCATAAATATATCATAAAGCGAGCAGAAGAGTCATAAACACGCACACTCAGAGTTTATCTTCAGACAACTCATTGTGACATATTTCCTTATCTATCTCCCCTCCTGTCTTCCGTCTGCAGGATCTTATCAGATTGCTTTGCAGCAGTCAGCATTTAGAGAAACACATTATACCTTATTAGTTTTTGGGCTGAAAGCTGTCTCACAGGCCCTGTCCTGAACCAGGTTATGAATATTATAGCAACAGTTTAGAAAGGAGGCAGACAAGTTCTGCTTTAAGGAAAAAAAAAAAAAAAACATTTGAAAAACAATACAACCCAAGCCAGGACCCAGCAGTCTATGCTAAAACAAGGCAAAATTTGGGCTGTCAGTGAAAATTTAATAGACGTCTAACCATAACCCAACAATAGACTAGTCATCAACACATAGAACATGAAACCAAACACCTTGTAATCACTGTTGACTTTGCTTACATGATGGAATATCATACATCTCGCAAGTTTTTTTGGCAAAAACGGCATGTAACCAAATTCAAGGTTATTTTGGCTAGAAGTGGGTTACTCACAGCCGGACTATATCAGGTCTATAGTTAACCGAGACGGTGAAATTATGGCTATTGCTATCTGGGGAGTTAGGCTTTGTGTGAAATTGTCTGAGGATCGAGGCAGTGGTGCGTGCTGTTGATGGTTGTATGTTTGGTAATTAAACTTTTTGTAGTCATTGCTCTGCTTTGCGTCATGCCTGACAAGTCGTTGGGGCAGTCATGGCCTAATGGTTAGAGAGTCGGACTTGTAACCCGAAGGTTGCGGGTTTGAGTCTCAGGTTCAGCATGAATAACCAGCGCTCTCCTCCGCCCTTAATACCACAAATTATTTGGGGTAAAAGGCACTGTAAAAAACAACCCTGCTGTTG
This sequence comes from Paracanthobrama guichenoti, assembly GCA_018749465.1. NCBI lineage: Eukaryota > Metazoa > Chordata > Actinopteri > Cypriniformes > Gobionidae > Paracanthobrama > Paracanthobrama guichenoti. Next base: position 32,304,949 of record CM031960.1, read on the forward strand.
GGGCTAAAGGCACCATATCATTTATCATTTAACATGATAATAAATAACTGTCTGACTTTTCCATTTGTTGACATGACATGGTTAGATCCAGATTGTAAATATCATATATTAATTTGTATGTCCACCTTAGAGATAAATGACCATATTTATAATGAAACCATAATATAAAAATAAATACATAAATAATATTATATTTTATTTTATATTTTATATATATATATATATATATATATATATATATATATATATATATATATATATATATATATACTACTGTAAATCTATCTTAAATTATTATGGGATCTCCTTCAATGCTTTCAGAATCTTTAAAATTATTTAGTTTCTGGTAGAAGTGTTTTTACTGTTAAGAACTTATACATTTGGTAATTCCATTATGAAGTGGATGTAGCAATAAACTGTTTATGTTGCATTTATATAGAATTCAATTAATGTGCCTAGACAGTTGGGTATTTTGAACAACTTCAGACGTGGCTCATCCAATCAGGTTGAAAACTATGCGTTTTTAATTGAACACAATGCTTATGCATGATCTATTCTGCTCTGATTGAGACTTCACCAGATTTCTACCATGTTTGATGACCTGAATAAATGGTGCGTTTCATTGTTTGGATGCTTTATTGTACTAGCGGATCGACTGTTTCATATCTCTTGCTCTGAAAACACTAACGTCAGAAGGTTCCTAGTTGAAAGGTCCCTATTAAGGACACCACCAGTTATCCAGACCCTGAAAGACATGGCAGATTGGGTGTCATTGAGATGGAAGGAAGAAACTTGTTAAGTGGGAACAAGATGATCTGAGGTGTCTGGTGCCTGGGGAGGCATCATTATACTGTTCTCTGATAAGAAGCGAGGAGAACATCTGCCACTAGCACACCAAAGACTGTGACCTCTGTCTTGCTTTTGAGGTAGAATGGGGCATGTTTAGACTCGCTGGGCAGCTGAACTATGAAGAGTTCAGAATTAGGCCACAATCAGGTAGGACACTACAGTTCAAATCTCAGGGTAGCCACATAGCAAGTCAGACTCCACATTTTTCTTGATCGGTTTGTCCTAGTCTCTTGGGATCCAACTTCAGGTGCAGCAGCCCAGAACTGAATGAGTGGCAGCAAAACAAGATTTCTTCCACATATGGCATCTCTGCTTTTTGTCTTTGTTTGTTTTCTCCATTTCAAATCACTCCCTTTGTCCTGGGGCAACATTCAGGCCTGTAAGGGCCCGTTCAGTTATTTTGTAGTACCACCCTTCACGTCTGCTGGTTTGAGATGTGTAGTTCTTGAAGTATGCTTGGTATGTTTGGTTTGTTATAACACAGTAGATTGTATCGGTCTTCGGAATAACAGCTGATCTACTGATTTCCCATCCTTACCCAATGTTGAGTTGGTTTTGACTCTTTTTTTTCCATACAGGTGAACAAAAAAATATAATGTGTTTGTTTTTTCTCAGGTTGAATGGATCGCTTCCCAACAATATTGAAATCAAGAACAACACCCTGTACTTCAAAGGCCCAGTGACCTATGAGCTTGGAGGAACGTACGTCTGTGATGCCACCAATAGCATCGGCACACGCTCTGGATTGGTAGAGGTCAACGTGACGGGTAAGTTGTGGATGCTTATTCCGAGTTTCTGTGTGTATGTGTTGGGGCTGGGAGAGCTTTATCCAGGGCCCAGATTATGGCTCCAGAAATGTGAGTTTTGGAAGAGTTGAACATTTCATGTAGGCCCTACAGCTAGTCAACATGAGCCAATGAAAAGAGAATCATTTATTATACAAACTCATTTTCTATCTTGATACGGTGAGCACAAAAAGTATTTGAACACTAAAAGGAAAATTTTGATTTTAAAACAGACAAAGAAATTTGTACAGGTTTTGAACAACTTTCAAAAGTGATCCTAACAAATTACTTTTTGTGATAGTTTAACATCTAATGCTGTTGACATTCAGACATTTGTGTCAGTGACTTTAGTGTCAAAATACTTTCCGTGCTGCTTTCTGCATGTTAAAGCCTGCACATGCATTTTTTTTTACACCGTGCTGCTCTTGTGGAGGTTGGCCTCCTACCTATTGGTCTATTAGTACAACCTGACAGCGAAGAAGAAGGAAATGCTGTCATTTCCTTTTCTTTAATTTCTCAGTCACATCATACATCAGGCTGCCAGCACCCACAATATTCACACACACACACACACACACACACACACACAGAGACAGATGCTGAGATAAAGAATAAAGCGCACTGTCATTTTCTCCCCAAAATAACATCACAGTTTTGTTGCCTCTTTAGTATTGATCACAGGCACTCTGCAAAAAACTCACATTTCTCCAAGCTACTTTCGTCTCCCACATCTTCTCCGTCTTCGCCGCCTTTTCTTGGGTGAAAACAAGAACTACAAATGAAAACAGAGCAAAACTGGAGCCGTTCCTCTGCCTTCATTCTAATTGTCATATCAAACACCTGTAGTTCACTCCACAGGCTTTGCAATACATTAAGAACAAATGACAGTAATGAAAGGAGGTGATGGTGTTCTAGATTGCCATGCAGAACCTCAAAATTGGTCCAATATATGTAGAGCGCGTAGGCATCTGCAGTTTTGTTCTGATAATAGCTTGTACGCTTCTCTCTTTGCTTCATTGGAGAGCTTCTAACATGCATTGCTTTGCATGCTGGAGTCAACGGCTCAGCTTTTCTCTGTCATTGCATTTATTTGTGTGCGTGGGTATGTTTGCGTGTAAACTTTCAGACCTTCCTCGTCCCGCAGCGTCTCAGCTGGCGTTTCTGGTGATGTGTTAGGGACGCGGTGATGTCATCTCATTCCGTGACAGGTTTTGATGATACGCTCCACAGGCACAGGCAAAGCGTTAATGGAAGTCTGAATGGCTGATATTGAATGAGGAGTGGTGAAGGAAAATATTCTGCAGGCAGGACATTTCTGCCGCTGATATGTATAGAGCACCTCTGCTTTGGAAGAGATTCTGTTGATCGTTTTATAAAATTGCAATGCAGAAACTGGTGAGAGTTCAGCATTAGGTCATGATGTGAGCTGACAGGACTTTGGTACTTTGGCTCTTTTTAGCTTAGGAGACTTCTTTGAGTTATCTGATATATTCCAGTTATATTCAACTCAGATGTTTCTCCGAGAAAGAACACAATTGAGACAATTGTTGACATACATTAACCCTATAAAGCCTACTGGATCATATTTGATACGCAAAATTGGAAGGCCAATCAATTATCAACAATCATGACCAAAACTTTTCTACTACACGCCCTCTTATACTTCTTTAGCAAGTAAAAGCTAACTCCACTCCCAACGCAGTACAATCTACAGATCTGTTATTATAAATTAAGCATTTAAAGAGCATCTTAATAAGATTGGTGTATATAGAGTGACATATTTTACTAAGCTATCAGAATTTCATCTTAATTTTTGACCATATAAATATCAGCATACACTCAAAAAAATGCTGGGTTAAAAACAACCCAAGTTGGGTTGAAAATGGACTAACCCATGGGTTGTTTTAACCCAGCGGTTGGGTTAAATGTTTGCTTAAAACAACCCAATCACTGGGTTAGTCCATTTTCAATCCAACTTGGGTTGTTTTTAACCCAGCATTTTTTAGAGTGTATTTTTGGACCTGGTGTTTTTTTCCTCCTCAAATATGAGCTCCATATTCTCCTATTTCATACTATACGAGCCATAAAAGCCTGCTATATCAAATATGATACTCAACTAAAAACACATATGCAAACTTTTTTGTCTCTGTTATCTGTTACAGGGTTAATAGTATATTTAAGATAATTTGGTCTTTGGAGTTTGGTGATTGAGTTCATTTCGACATCTCTAACTTGTTTACTTGATTGCTATTTTGTAGTATGGAAAATCTAAGAATATTTTGAGAATGTTGCTGAGATCCCTTCTGAAACTGAAAAGACACATTCATGTGAGATTACTTTTCTTAGGAAACAAATATTAGAAGCAGGAAACTTAGTAGAAAGTTATCTTAGCAAAAGTCTCCATTTTCACTCAAGGAGAAACAATTGAGCTGCATCTCATTTGTGAAACACCTTTCCTATGGGTTCAGAAAACTTCATTCTCATAAAGTTGCACTTCTCCTCTTCTCTCCTTCTCGCTCGCCAAAGGTCACTAGCAGAACATGCACTGAAAGCCTTATTTGTTCTTTCCGACCTCTGTTTGGCAATGCCTGGGGATTGTTTCCGCATTGCATGTGCCCATTTGATGATAGATCCCTCCTCTACGGCAACATCTATCCTTTGATGGATCATTCCATCCAGAGGTCGTTGAACCTCTGTCTCTCTCCCTCTCTGGTTGTGGGAGAGCTCACAGATATTGAAGGATCAAAATGATACTTATGAAGAAAGATTGTATTCCATAAGTGTGTAATTTTTCATTTTTGTGTAATGTAACTATAGAAAGACAGTCGTAGATTGATTTTTGTGGGGAATATGAACACTGTGGTGTTCAGCATGTCAACTTCTGGCTCAACAAGTGGCGTGAGTCTGAGGCTACTTGGTTGGCCGAACAATGAGAGAAATTTCTGGGAAATAGTCAATAGTTTTGCGGTTTTGTCTGGTGCCACCAGTGGTGCAGAAATGCACACTGCAGCTTTAAATATTCTATAGGCTGTGCTTGTCTGCAGTGTTGAATCTTTCAATTCCATCATGCCTTTTTATGAGTTCATTATAGTTTTATTTGTAGTCACAACTTCCATGGCAGCAGCTGTTCTCCCTTTATGACTCCATATTAATCTCATTCACATTCCTGTGAGTATTTCATTAATAACCATGACTGAGATATTCGGCCTACGCACAGTGCACTGAGAACTGTAGTCGCTGTGCGCTTGCAGCAGAATCCTTTGTTTTAAAGTCAACATGAAATTAAAAATGGACCTATTTACTTTCTTAATGCGCATTCCTGGTCTTATTGTAATGATTCATCAGTCCAAAAATGTTTGTAACCATTTATTTAAGTGTAATAACTTGCTCTGCCTCGGAAACAACTTTACTTTTTGGCTGACTTTTCAACCCTATAACCATGTGGTTCCATTCTGGTGTGTAACGGCTACTCCAATCAATGCCCTATGGATAAAATCAAGTCCCGCCCTACTTATTTTTTATGGATGAATATCTTGACTCAAAATTGCACCAGTTTATGGAAGTAAAATGGGCTGCAAATGGCTCATGGTAACTTTAAGGCAAGTTTTTGAGATTTTAGGCTATTTGACTTTACATAAGTGTTGTTTCAGACTAGTTGAAAGAAAACATTTTAACTCTTTCCCCGCCAACATTTTTTTTTTTTTAAGTTGCAAGCCACCCACCAGTGTTTTTGATAATTTTTACAAAAATGTAATGGCCCCAAGAATATTTTGTTGTATGAATATCTGTACATTAGGCTTGCTGCGATAGTCGGTGTTACCGGTTTTCAGAATCAACACCGGTTACATAACTTGCACACCGTGGCACCGCCCCCCACCATCGTTTTGATATTTTTTATAGTAATAAAATAATTTAGTTCAGTTAGAGAACAGACACTACAATTAAAAACTGAACGTGTCTGCTTAGTAAAGCATGATCCGAACGAGTGGCGTAGCACAAACACAGTAGGAGTCCGATTTCATTCATCACGAGAGCGAAGAGCTGACTGACAAGATGATCGCGGAAGATTTGGTTTCAAAGTGAAATGTAAAAGCGCCTATTTAAGGGAGTTTGTCAATGTGTGTTGTTGTGTTTTTTTTTTTATTAAGAATAAAAGGCTAATGAACCCACAATTCAAGCAACCCACTTCCGAATTGGCGCTAATTGGCCGTGCACGAAACTAAAATGTGCACAGCTGCACAGAGCGCGCATTTACAGACGAACTGTCATTCATGGTGTATGCGCACTGGCACGTTTTTATGCATATGGAAGCTTAACTTTCATAGGAATTCATTGAGACCACTCGCTTTGCTCCGCTCCATTATTAATGCCCGAGCGGCCGTGTGCATGTCACTTTCGGTTAGATAGAATTAGTGATTTAAAAGCCCAGTCGGTGATACCGGTATTACCGGTGTTGTCACACATCGATTAACCAGTGGGAAAATTTCCTCACCGTCACATCCCTACTGTACATGAAATATATCAAAAGAAAGATTTTTGAGATATTGCATATATTGATATATTGCATTTTTACAAGACTACAACGTGCATAAGCTATGCTTTCATCATTTGTTTCGGCTCCTTTTTTTTTGTCTGTTTTGATCCAGAGATTTCACTCTTTCAGAAGATGCGTAATAGCGCCTCCTACCGTATAACAGTGAAAAACCTGACAGCCGGAACATTTTGTCAATTGCGTTAAATACACTTTTAAGTGTTTATTTTATTGTACTTTATTTATTTGTGTCTATGGATTTCAAATACATATCTTTAGAGGTTGTTTTTCTTTTTCCTGCACTGAGCCAGAAATATGTGCTTAGATACACCAGTCTTTACAGTTTTATTCATATCTATAATTTTACAGAGCGGTTTGTTTATATATTATTTGTTTTTGACAGTATTTTCTGATTTATAAAGTGATAAAAAAGAGAGGCCCCAAATCCATTAAAAAAAAAAAAAAAAAAAAAAAAAAAAAAAAAAACACTTTGACTCCAATATGTCAACCAAAAATAAAAATAAAATACATTTGAACCTGGCTTTAGCCAGTGTTCAGATTTCTGTTCTGGAAATATATGCAAATTAGTGCAAATTTAATTAGATAATGTCTCGTTTGCATATTTAACACCATTTCAGAAATGTAAACTTAATGTAATCAATCAACTGGGGAAGTATGGTGATATCTGTTACATTAAAAAACAAGCCTTTTTAAGATTTCCACATTTCAGTTAATAGTAAAATTCCATCAAATTGAACTGAATAATCCTTATACATTTTAATTGAGTCATTTTTTTTTTTTCAATGTGCAAGGATTATTCAGTTTGGTGGAATTTTTCTATTAATTGAAATGTGAAAAACATTTTTGAGTGTAGTTTTACCTTATTCACCAGGGATGTAATCTAATCAGATTTGGTCCAGATTCAGTTCGGAACCTTATTTACTGTCTATAAAGTTTCACCGCTGCAGCTCTGCGGTCCCTGTAGTTTTGTACCGCCGCCCACATGGCCAAAAACGAGACTAATAAGGCTTTTCCATCTGTCCTTATCATGACTAGAGGGAAACCTCTCCACAGAAGAGCACATATGGGATATTACAGCCTCATTCTCATGGCAAGAGTGGAAGTGATACCGCTGGCAAAAGCAGCCCACTCAAACACTGTAAAACCAGTGTTCTGCGTTCATTCAGCTCCATACACATTGCCCCTAAAAGGTCCGCGTGAGAACCGAAGCCTCCACGTGACCGACTCCCACAGTAATGGCAAATGTGGAGTCAGTGCCAGAGGGATGCAGCTTATGCTGAGCAACACGTCTCTGCCCTGGCTTCTTGTGAACTGCATAAGCAGTTGTCCATTGTTCGCCTGCCTGCACCTGGGAGAGGGAGGGCTTTGTGTGTGGGGAACGTGGCAAGGCTGGCACGCCTTTGCAGGAGCTTGCAACAGCTGCGAGACTGTGTGGAAGAGATGATAACATTGTGAAGAAGAAGCTGTGGAGATCTCAAAGAGAGAGAGATTCTCAACTCTTCAACAGCTGCGCTCTCTTTCTCGTTCTTTCTGTCTGTTTCTTTTGCTTGTGACCAACACGTTTTTCTTTTTTTCCACCAGTGTTAATCCCGTCAGCAAAATTGCTGTCAAAAAAAGTATTGTCGTCTCTTTTTTGTTTCTGCAAAATTTAAGCTGATGAAAGACACATCATGAGGACAATAAAATGATCTTAAACAAAGCCAAATGTAGATCGATATAATGTACAATTCAATTCAAACAATTAATTAATATTTCATATAAATAACATAATATAAATTTAAGTTTGCATATACAATATCTACACTATAGAGTCAAAATGTTGGAATAATTAAGATTGTTTAATGTTGTTGAAAGAAGTCTCTTATGCTCATCATTAAGGCTGCATTGATTTGATGAAAAATACAGTACAAACAGTAATATTGTGAAATATTATTACAATTTTATTAGATTTTAAAATGTAAATTATTATTGTGATGGTAAAGCTGAATTTTCAGCAGCCAGACTTCAAAATCATTCTAATATGCTAATGTTGTGCGTTGTTAAAGGGGTCATGAACTGCGTTGTTTTATTGTTTTATGATGTTTCCTGGGGTGCACTTATAATGTTAGAATGCTTTTTACATCAAAAATTGTCATAATTTATCAATAAAATGGATTTTTCCTATCCTGATTTTAGCCCTCTGGTTTGAACGCTCTGTTTTAAGGGGCGTGTCTGCTGTGAGACTTCAGTGTAAATGACCACTGCTGTGATTGGCTGCTGTGAGACTTCAGTGTAAACGCCCACTGCTGTGATTGGCTGCTGTGAGACTTCAGTGTAAATGCCCACTGCTGTGATGTTCAGCTAATGTCTTTCTATTTGAAATACCTAAGTATTACTCCCTCTTTTAGCGCGTTTTTACTATTACAGCTCTCATGGTTAACTAATCGTGAAAGGTGTTGCATTATATTTAGATCATGACATTATATTTAGATCTATGGCATCATATTTAGATTTATGGCATTATATTTAGATTTATGGCATTATATTTAGATGTATGGCATTATATTTAGATTTATGGCATTATATTTAGATCATGGCATTATATTTAGATCATGGCATTATATTTAGATTTATGGCATTATATTTAGCTTTATGGCATTATATTTAGATTTATGGCATTATATTTAGATCATGGCATTATATTTAGATTTATGGCATTATATTTAGATCATGGCATTATATTTAGATTTATGGCATTATATTTAGCTTTATGGCATTATATTTAGATTTATGGCATTATATTTAGATCATGACATTATATTTAGATCATGGCATTATATTTAGATCATGGCATTATATTTAGATTTATGGCATTATATTTAGATCATGACATTATATTTAGATCATGGCATTATATTTAGATCATGGCATTATATTTAGATTTATGCCATTATATTTAGATCAAGGCATTATATTTAGATCCATGGCATTATATTTAGATTTATGGCATTATATTTAGATTTATGGCATTATATTTAGATCTATGGCATTATATTTAGATCCATGGCATTATATTTAGATTTATGGCATTATATTTAGATCATGACATTATATTTAGATCATGGCATTATATTTAGATCATGGCATTATATTTAGATTTATGGCATTATATTTAGATCATGGCATTATATTTAGATCCATGGCATTATATTTAAATTTATGGCATTATATTTAGATCTATGGCATTATATTTAGATTTATGGCATTATATTTAGATTTATGGCATTATATTTAAATTTATGGCATTATATTTAGATTTATGGCATTATATTTAGATTTATGGCATTATATTTAGATTTTGATCTATGGCATTATATTTAGATGTATGGCATTATATTTTGATTTATGGCATTATATTTAAATCTATGGCATTATATTTAGATTTATGGCATTATATTTAGATCTATGGCATTATATTGGCATGAAAGGTTGCAGAGATGAACATTGTGGCTGATCACAGACATGTTGAGCTCATGAAAGCAGTGATCTCGTCATTGCAACTCAGTTTCTGTACACTAACGAATGCGTTCATCTTCACTAACAGTGCAAACGTGATATAGTTAAGAGATTCGTTGAATAACACGTGAGTCACTGATAAACGCGTCACTGATAAACTCTCACTGTTTGATTGACAGCTTCAGCGCGGCGCTGCTCCAGCGATTGCAAAGGAGCTTTCTTTGATTGCTTTCTTTATAGAATTGAATCACCGTTAAATAACAGATTATTTTCATCCTACTAAGAGAAACAACGCAAGTTGACGTTTAGTCACTGGTGTGATTTACTGACACACAGACAAAGAACATCTGACTGTACATTAATCATTACATTTCAGCATTACATGTTGCATTACTGTCGAGTCCAGGCAGTATTCTCAACAGCATGTTTATTGCTGGGTAGCTCAATCTGGTTTAACACCACATAGGTCTATGTTACTTAGGCTACTTATTCTATTGCATGTCATGCATGAATTGGTGGGCGGGGCTAAACAGGCAGTGATGAAGTAGGCGTTGATATTCTTCTGCAGAGGCGGTGCTTGCCTCCCTTTGATGTCATAGATCCCCACTTTGAAAAACCTGTCGTTTGCTGGGCCTGGTGTCAATAAAAGCTTTTATTAGACTAACAAGGAAGTTTTCAGCTCTGAAACTTACAGGATATTCTTATAGTATGATGACCGCTTATATTTCAAAAGCTCAAGGAAAATTTTATTTCTCAGTTCATGACCCATTTAATAAAGGTTCTTATTATTATCATTCTCTCTCTCTCTCTCTCTCTCTCTCTCTCTCTCTCTCTCTCTCTCTTTGCCTGTTTTCCTGTGGTTTTCCTCTCTCTCTTGCTCTCTCTCTGTGCTGGATTGAATTGGCAGTAGCACTGGAAGGCTCAGTTAAAGCGTGTGCTGATGCTTCATAAACTTCAAACGCAATCGCTCTTCTCCCGAACAGCTATAGACAGGCCTTGCTGAGGTCGGGCAGATTTTTTGCTCTGCTTCTGACTGGATTATACTTAACAGAATGCGAAATGAGGTGTCCTCCAAATAAAAAAACAAGTGACTATGCAGTAGCTGTCTTTCGTTCTGGTGGAAATTTACCCAAACCCTGTTGCCACTAATGCATTCCATATGACCCGTGCTCTGCATGCATGGAACCACCGCATTCAGTGCCCAGACATGGAGTAATAAACATCTGGCTCCATTGAAATTCACCTCGTCAAACGTGGTTATTCTGCACACAATTGAATGGAAAGCTACAAACCGGCGTTGTATACAGTAGATTCCACTAGATATACTGGGTTGAATTTCAAGTACTGTGACCCACCCTAGCGTGTCTTGATTAAAAATCTGCTTCAGTGGACGTTCCCCTTTTAAAAAGCTCTGAGGAGCCGTAATTTGTCAAGCAGTTTGATCGCTTGTCTCATGCGCTGTAGATTAACAGTAGGGCTTTGACAAAGCTCTTCAGAACTGAATCTTTCATCTTATCTCTCTTGCTAACTATCTCTCCCTCTCTCTGGAGATTTGAAGATAAGAGGAGTGAATGCTTTATAGCTGAAGTTGAATGCATGAGGAGTGTTAAACAATTTTACGCTAGGTTCAATTTCAGGCCACCTAACTGTGCTAGCAGTTTCTCTAATGTCACAACAAGTGTGAAAACAAAAGAAATGGATCTTTCCTTGTTCTTGTATTCTGACACTGACCAGCAGTGGCCATTATGCTTATTATAATATGCAGTGAATGTAAATTACAATGTAAACACATGCCTGTAAGAGCCATGCTAGCAAGCTAGCAAAACAGTTAGGATATTTATAATTGCACTCTTTACACTACTGAATGTTTCTCTCTCTTTTTTTTTTTTTGTTTTTTTGTTGAAAGTAGACACACTCTTCAAAGTATATTGCATTATTGAACATTTCCAGGAGTAATGCTCAGGAAAAACAAGATACAGTTCATTGAACACATGCTGACCTTTTGTAAACATGCCATTAAATAGCCTATTCAGGGCCGGCGTCAGGGGGAGGGGTCATTCGCGGGCCATTACAAAACTGTACCTGAATATTTCTGCCTTCTATAAATCTGTGTTCTTGTCCTCTGGGAAATGGTTGACACAAGTACAAACTTTACTGCTAAATCTGTTAATTACTGTTTATTTTTTAATTTATTTTTTAAGAGCAGGCTTGATTGCACTGTTCAGGTTTGTCTTATGAAATTGCTAGAGGTTTGGATTTTTGAGGAGGCGGATAGCTTTCGAGAGATTCCTTCATCAGAGGAACCGTGAGGATCTGTAATTAAAGAAATGAATACAGAGATTTATGTCTTTTCAAAGTGTGTGTTCAATTTATGTGTGGGAAGTGTTGAAGACCGCTGGTCTCATCTTTATGTGAACAGTGAGTAAGAATGAGTGGTGTAAGATGGTCCCGTAATTATCTCATTATCGCGACTGAGAAAGAGAAGAGGGCAAGTGTGTGGTTCTTTCCATCTGTTTTCTCTCTTCTCTTTCTGTCTTTCCTTCTCTCTCTTTTGCTGATCTCACCCTCTGAACTACTCAATAAACAGAATTATGACTGTTTTGACCCATCTTTTGACATATTAACAGATTTGTCTTTTATTTTAGTTTAAAAAAAAATAAATAAAAAAAATAACATTTGAGTTACAATCATTTAAAAATGGGATATCTTCATGTACTGATCTGGAAGATATCTGATGCTGCTGCAGCAGTGTCCGAGCTGTCCATTATCAGACTTTCCTTGTTTATTTATTTACATCAGATGTGATGCCAGCAGTACTTGAACCACTAAGTTATTCGGAGAGTTGCAAAAAGTTCAAAATCCATAATGAGGGCACATTGTGCAGCGCAACAGAATTTTAAAACAAAGGTCAAAATAAATGAGAAGTGTTGTGAAAAAAATATATATATATATATATATATATATATATATATATATATATATATATATATATATATATATATATATATATATATAAATGTATGATTGAAAATCTATGGAAATAACGGAACTTTTAGGGCCCTCTGAAATCCGTTTTATTTTTTCAAAAATTCCATTCCATTTTAATTATGATGGATTCAGTTGTATTAGTTAATTTAAAATGTGATGTCTAATAAATTCATAAAACTTCAACAATTAACATTTTCACAATAATAGGGCCCTATGAAATATTTTATTTTTCCAGAAATGTTGTTATCTGTAGTATTTTTCTGGATTTATGATTTAATACACATTTATTATCAAAAATTATTATTATTATTATTACTTTGAAAAGTACATACAATGGGAATATATTTCTGTCACAATTTTTTCAAGTTTTATTTTGAATGAATTCATTAATTACTTTGACTTTCTGTGTGTATATGATATGACGATAGTTTTTTATCTAATCAAATGGTGAAATGCTGGTGATGTGACTTTGGAGATAACCAGTCTTACTCGACCCGCTTCAAGCGGGATTCGAACCGGTGTCTCCGGTGTGGGAGGCAGGTGCTAACAAGGACGCAAAGACCACAGCGTCAGTTGCTAGCACACCTCTTAAGACCAGGGGAGTGAACTGGCCTACGTCCGTTAGACTCACCCCCTAAACCTCACTCCCAAATGTAACCGGTCCTACTCAACCCGCTCCGAGCAGGATTCAAACCGGGGTCTCCGGTGTGGGAGGCAGGCACTCCAACAAGGACGCTAAAGACCGCGCACCTCTTGAGACCAGGGGTGTGAAGTTCTCATGCACAGCTCTTATTGGCCTACGTTACACTCACCCCCCTAAGCCTCACTCCCAAATGTAACCGGTCCTACTTGACCCGCTTCGAACCGGGGTCTCCGGCATGGGAGGCAGGCACGCTAACAAGGACTCTAAAGACCTCACACCTCTTGAGACCAGGGGAGTGAAGTTTACATGCACAACTTACTTTGTACTTAAACTTACATCTTACTGGCCTACGTTACACTCACCCCCCTAATCCTAACTCCTAAATATAACCGGTCCTACTCAGCCCGCTCTGAGCAGGGTTCGAACCGGGGTCTCCGGTGTGGGAGGCAGGCACGCTAACATGGCCAGGGGATTGAGGCTTACACGCACAGCTCTTGCTGGCCTACGTTACACTTACATATTAAGATCTATAATTTACACTCATATATTAAGATCATATATTAATCCTGACAACACAACAGTACGTGTAGTACATGGAATGCACAGTTTTTGTGACATTACACGTTAAAGTGTACAATCCAGTTTTATGACTGGAATCTGTAATTCCACCCACATTTGGAAAATCATAGGGCCCTAGTTTAGAATGGCATGAGGGTGAGCAAATTATTACAGTTGTTTGTAATTGTACAATTATTTCATTTGGCTACACTTTTAAGATGAGATACTGACACTCTCACTGATCAGGAAGGCCCATGATGTCACCTCTTTGTGGCTGTGCTGCTCAACATGGGTTAATGTGGCATAGGTGACTTGGCTCCCCTTCGTTTAGAGAGCCAAGACCGCTTAGCTTAACACCGCTACACACCGCTGACAACTGTTCACGCTCGCCTGAGCAAGCAATCCCTCACACCACGGCGAGAAAATGAAGTTCAAAATGAGAGGAAGAATCAGAAGGGGAGGGAAAAAAGCAGTAGAAAGGTAAAAAAAATTGCCCACCACAAGGTGAAAATGAGATGAATAAAACATAGCCACACCAATGAAAGTATAAATAAATAAAGGAATACTTGTTGCGGGAAGTAACGCCTGAGAGGACCCGATATTGGGATTCGTTTGAGACGATTGAATAAAATGGAAACGTAAACGAGCCCTTGAGGGAGGAGGGTGAATGTACGGATGAGGGGACGGGGGTGTTTACTGGCTTTTATATAAGTGGTTGAGTCAAGCCCTGGCGTCTCCCTCCTATTCTTTTGCTCTTGTCACATATTCTGTCCTCCCAGGCTTGACAAGGGAGCAGAATGTGAAGGATGAAGAAGAAGAGAGCGGCAGACAGCAAAACGGCACAAAAAAAAAGAAAAGTGAAACACGACACAAAGAAAAAGCGAGAGATAGCTTGGGATATGAATTGATAAGAAGTCATTTGAGGAGCATTTCATTTGCATGAAAACGTCAGGGCTTTTAATATATTGATAGCCTCCGCTCACATCACACAGGCTTCATTTAAAATTTGTTCACGCCACGATTCGGAGCAAAGGGCTGATTCGCCATACAAAACTCCAATTATACAAATCCCAGTGAGTGTAGAGCTGGTCACACATACGAGAATTATGATTCCTGCTGTTCGTATGGCCCCTGAAGAGGACAGAGAGGGAAACAGACCGTTGCACACGTTGGCTGTCATTCAATCATCATAAAGACAGAACAGAGTCACAACTTGACCCTATTAATAAATCCATGTTTCTACCTCAGTGTGAAAAAAGTAATTATATCTTTATAATAAATTGCAACCATATATGTATCACCCATGCGACTTTATTTCTCATAATTTCCATTTTATTTCTAATAATCTCAACTTTATTTCGAATAATTTCAATTTGTATTCCCCATAATTGCAATTTTATTTTACAAATGGGACTAGTTCTCATAATTGCAGCTGTCATAATTTCTATTTAAAATCTCACAGTTACTTTATTTCTCATAATTGCGACTGCATCGCATAAGTTCAACTTTATTTCTTATAATTTCAACTTTATTTATCATAATGCAATGCAATTCTATTTTTCCTAAGTGGAATTTTATCTCACTAATGGGACTACTTCTCAAAAATGTTACTTTATATTTGTGACTAGGGCTATTCACAACAAGATCAATAACTAAAGATAACTATATTAGCATCCATACCAGAGGACAATATTCTTCTGTACTCAAATAATACAGCATAATCTGCATAATACATAAAAAAAAATATGTTAGGATAATTTAGCTAGAAGGAAGCTGTTTTTCCCCCTTTTCATAGATATATATTGTCAGGCATTTTGTCATAATTTTTTTCACATTATTACAATGCCGTTCTGTTATAAGCATGTTGCAGTTTTGTCGTCTGTTACTTTAAATGCTATTTGCTATTTGGCAATATTTTTTGTTTTTATCATTCATCAGCTGGAAAAATAAATAAAAAGTGTCTAGAAAATAGTCTAGAAAACCCAAAAAAAAATTGTTGCAGAATGTTGAACATATTTACAATTTATTATTGATTCAGCTTATATAGAGGTCTAGGTTTTGGATGAATATTTTGCCCATACAGACAAGCTGTGGCTGGATATTATTGTAAATAATATTAATAAGACCAGGAATGTGTATTAAGAGAGCAAATAGGATAAATTTTCCTTTTACATCGACTCAACTCAACCTTAAATTAGCTTCATTCCTTCTCACTTCCACTGTTTTATGCTCCCTGTCTCATCCCTCTCTTTCATCCTCTCCTTCTTTCTGAGTACCAACCTGATGAGGCATTTTAATGTCTTGCTTGGTGTGACATCCCTCCAGCGATGTGAAATTTGTTTGTCTTGCTTGTCATTGCGGAATCGGTCTCAATCGGACTGATATGACACTGTGAGCTCCCACACACTGCCTGCTGCATAATTCATCCCTCCGCAGGACGTACATGTGGATTTTGTGTATCATTAAACTCTCACCACAAGGACAACATGGCTGTCAAGGCAATTGAAGAGCAAGCTCAAAGCTGCGTATCGGGGGGTCTGTGCCGTAAGCGCTGCCACGTCCCACGAGTCTCGGCGGGCTAGCACCTGGACGAGTTTTGAGTGTGCTGGACTGATGAAGTGTGAAGTCAGGCCTGCTCTGCTCTCTACAGGAAGTGACTTCCACTTTGAACTCCCACTAAGCTTCTGCCTCATTATCCAAATGAGATATTAGCATGTGCACATCGTCCTCTTCATATTTTTTTTTTTTCGGCCTCTTTCTCAGCTGGGTGTGTGAGAGAGACTTTTTTTGGGGAGAGAGAAACAGCTACAGCCAATCCATTTGAAGCTGCTTGATGATTGCACTTTTCTGTCCTTTGTTGACGTATTGAAACAGGAAGTTTGTGTGGGACATGTATTTTTTTATTTTATTTGTATTCTTTTTTTTTATATATATATATAAATAACCAATAGGCTTTAGTTGCGTCACACCTATAAACTTTGGATTTGCAGATTTTCTAGCTGGCAACTGGTGTAATTAGAGGGAGGGACATTTTTCATGCTGGGGGACATTTGATTGGACAAAATCTGTAGTGCAACATGAGTCATGATCTCTTTTTTTTTTTTTTTTTATGTGTAAAAACATTTAAAATGTGTCTTCTTTTACCAGTACACTAGCATATAAATTACCTTAAAGTTAATGCATATGATTAAAAGTACTTTCTTTCTTTCTTTAAGTTTCATGGGGTCTTTTAAGGCAAGCAACACGCGGCTGTTTTCTATGTAGGCAATAGGCCTTCAAGTACAACTCCTCTTTACATGATCAAAGTCTGAAATCTTCAAAACTGTTTGCTAAGCTTAAAATTCAATGATATATTTAAGTCAGAGAAAAATGTCATAGTAAATTCTACTTCTTTAGCGGAAAAGACAGCCTTTTTAACAAGCAGAATTTAGCTAGTGAAGCAGGACAGTTTGAAGAGAGACCGAAAGCAGTAGGAGAGTAGAAAGGGGATCGGGATAATGAAAAACCTTGAGCCAGGACTCCAACTTGGAGCACATTATGACAGCAATCATCCTAATTAACCTGATTTAACAAAGACTAGTTAAGCTAGTTAAGAAAGGAACATCCATATATATATATATATATATATATATATATATATATATATATATATATATATATATATATATATATATATATATATATGTATGTATGTATATATGATATCACCAGATATCCAGATATAATTTTTTTACTAGTGGGTGCACTATAGTTCATTTATGTAAGTGAGGATAGCAAAATAAAGTAAACTGTGACATATTATGCACAATATAATTCTTTATACAGTGGACTACCAGTAAAATTGATAAAAATTTGGGACCAAAATTACTCCCCACTTTGACCTGACCATGTTTTGCTGAAGTGTTTTTTCTTTAATTGCTAATGCGACCTTTTACACCACTGACCGAACAAAATGAGGTTGACCTAAATTAGTATTATCTAAATGTGTACTTACATTTAACAGCTGATTGGTTGACTGTAATCCATTACATACCTTTCTATCAAAGTTATCTGACATTATCAAGATGAATTTGTTCTGACACAGTTTAACTCTGAGGTCTTGTCATATTTTATTACCATTTTCTAAACTATAGCGAATAAACTGTGATAATGTGAGAAAATGTTGGCTAATAAATGTTGGGGATGGCTAATCTCCAAACTATTAGTTATTTCCATATCATGAGCCAAAATCACATAATACAGCATAATCTGCATAATACATTAAAATGATATTAGGAGAATTTAGCTAGAATTAAGCAGTTTTTCCCCCTTTTTAAAGTTATAATGTCATTATTTTGGCAGGATGGCTTGAGGAGAGACAGAAAGCGTTAGGAGAGGAGAAAGGGGAACGGGATCATGAAAGAAACTCGAACTCAGTGCTCCCGAAGCACTGTTGCACAATTGCTCACAAGGCTCTGATTCTGAAATATTCTTCCTAATTAACCTGGTTTACCATGAAGACCTGCTAGTTACGAGTTACGCTAGTCAAAAAGCATCCAGCATGAATAGCAAAAGCTGATGAACAGCAGTGTTGTGTTTTCCAACAGGGTCTTTTGACTGAATGGCAAAACTTCCTTTTGAAAGCACAAAACGTGCTTATATATATAAGCACGTTTTGTGCTTTCAAAAGGAAGTTTTATATATTTATATATATATATATATATATATATATATATATATATATATATATATATATATATATATATATATATCAAAGTATTTTTACTTCAAAAGTTTAATTCAATGTGTTATTTGCCATTTCTTTGTAATTATTTGTGAAATTTACTGGTCATTTCTGAGTGAAAACTGTGTCAAAGTAAATTCTACAAATCATTTCTCCCATTAAGTCCGTTTCCTCTCCCTCTTCCTGCTACCGTCTCTGCTCCATCACAGGCAGATGTGCATGTTCCCGAAGGGAGCAGCATGACTGAAGACATCCACGACGCATATCTGCGATTTATGACGCCCCTGTCCCCTCCTTCCACGGAGGCCATTTTCTGCTCTCTGTGGGAGGAGATTTGTTGTCTGTGATGGAGTATTCACACTGCAGGACACACAGTCAGTGCAGAGTTTTCTCTGGCAGTGATCAGCCCCCTGTGCTCTTCCCCCTGTCGTCTTCCCTTCCCCTCCTCCTGTCATCACGCTGTCTGTTACTGTTGTGAGCATCAGTCCTGGGAGGGTGTGTAAGTGGGTCAGACAGTAACCCAGGGTCAGAGCTTCAGCAGTGAGTCACTCATTAGACAGAATGTACAAAATTATCCAGGAAAAAACAGACACAAAAACAACACAGAGGAAAGCTAGCATACTGCTTACTGTGTAGTATGTACTGCACACAACGTACTATATATATTAAATAATGATAAGCATAGACCTCGAAGCCAGGTTGTAAGGGATAGAACAGTGGTGTTCAATGGATTGTGCTGTTGTTTAAAGTCACCATGAAATCAAAATTGACAGTTCTTTTTTATTGGAATATTGCTGTATTTATTATAAATATTTTATCCATGCACATCTTAAAAAAAAAAATCATGCAGCAACACCTCTGATGATGTGTTTACTGGCGCGAGGGCGGAGTCAACCTGAACTCACGCGAGATCAGCCAATAGCAAACCACAACAATGCACTAAATTCCCACCATTTTTTTATTATTATTATTTTTTTCTTGTTCAAGGAGACGTCTCACAAATATGTCACAATAGAGAAGAAAAGACTTCTCTGACTTTAACAACATACTGATTGTTTGGCTGACTTTCAATATCCTCAATAAAACAGCTTTGAAAGTTGTGAGTTTTGAAATGAATATGTAATCTAGGACCTTTATTCGCTGCATGACATTGTAAAGACTGTAAGTCTATCCCTCACAGCCTTGTTTTTATCCATGTAAAATTCAATATGGCATCTACCGTGATGAAGGTGTATTGGTAGTAGTCTCGCGTAGCCAGAACTTCAGACTTCAGAACGTAGGCAGAAGGTCTGGACTCTTTTGCAGCTTTCACTGGTCAAAGAGGACATTTGACTGACATGTAACGCAACCAATCACAGTTTATTTTGTTCTGTGTCATCTTTATGGGTTTGAAAATGTAAAGTTGATGTCACATCAGCGTGCATCTATAAATTATTAATTCAAGAACATTGTGCAAGTTTACTGCAACAATGGAGCCGCGAATTTCACAAAAGTTTGAAAATCCAGCAGTTAGTTGATCCTGGTAAGCACACATTGTAACAGTTGTAAACACAGCGGCGTTCTTCTTCCACAAGTGACATCCTGTAGAATTTAACCAATCAGATGACGACTTCGAAACTCCTGAACTCATATGCATCAGACGTTCAGCCAAAGGCCCGTGGGCGTGACGCCTGAGGCTGAGACTAATTGGAAGTAGCCAAGGAGGTTGATTATACTTATGTTAACCAAATGTTAACCAAACATTGACCCCTTGGTATAAGGATCAATGTTGTGACCTCTCTATTAATTTGCTCTATCAATCAATCATGAGCATCAGGTTGTTTTTTTGGGGGGTTTTTGTTTTTTGGTTTTTTCTTAATTTATATACATTTTGATAGTTTGACAGTTTGTTTTAAGGATTTTGACTTTAAAAGGATGAATGCAATTAAAAAAAAAAAAAAAAAAAAAATAATAATAATAATAATAATAATAAAAGCTTTGGATAACCATTTTAATTAGTTTTGCACAATCCTTTGTTGTTTATTTCTTAGGAAATAAAACAAAAATTTGAACAAAAATATACAGTGCTTGTTAATACAAACCGATTCCAAAAAAGTTGGGACACTGTACAAATTGTGAATAAAAATAAAATGCAATGATGTGGAAGTTTCAAATTTCAATATTTTATTCAGAATACAACATAGATGACATATCAAATGTTTAAACATAATAATAAATAATTTTAAGGGAACAATAAGTTGATTTTAAATTTCATGGCATCAACACATCTCAAAAAAGTTGGGACAAGGCCATGTTTCCCACTGTGTGGCATCCCCTCTTCTTTTTATAACAGTCTGCAAACGTCTGGGGACTGAGGAGACAAGTTGCTCAAGTTTAGGAATAGGAATGTTGTCCCATTCTTGTCTAATACAGGCTTCTAGTTGCTCAACTGTCTTAGGTCTTCTTTGTCGCATCTTCCTCTTTATGATGCGCCAAATGTTTTCTATGGGTGAAAGATCTGGACTGCAGGCTGGCCATTTCAGTACCGGATCCTTCTTCTACGCAGCCATGATGTTGTAATTGATGCAGTGTGTGGTCTGGCATTGTCATGTTGGAAAATGCAAGGTCTTCCCTGAAAGAGACGACGTCTGGATGGGAGCATATGTTGTTCTAGAACTTGGATATACCTTTCAGCATTGATGGTGCCTTTCCAGATGTGTAAGCTGCCCATGCCACACGCACTCATGCAACCCCATCCCATCAGAGATGCAGGCTTCTGAACTGAGCGCTGAGAACAACTTGGGTTGTCCTTGTCCTCTTTAGTCCGGATGACATGGCGTCCCAGTTTTCCAAAAGAACTTCAAATTTTGATTTGTCTGATCACTTTGCCACAGTCCATTTTAAATGAGCCTTGGCCCAGAGAAAACGCCTGTGCTTCTGGATCATGTTTAGATATGGCTTCTTTTTTGACCTATAGAGTTTTAGCCGGCAACGGCGAATGGCCTGATGGATTGTGTTCACCGACAATGTTTTCTGGAAGTATTCCTGAGTCCATGTTGTGATTTCCATTACAGTAGCATTCCTGTATGTGATGCAGTGCCGTCTAAGGGGCCGAAGATCACGGGCATCCAGTATAGTTTTCCGGCCTTGACCCTTACGCACAGAGATTGTTCCAGATTCTCTGAATCTTTGGATGATATTATGCACTGTAGATGATGATAACTTCAAACTCTTTGCATTTTTCTCTGAGAAACTCCTTTCTGATATTCTGATATTGCTCCAGTATTTTTGGCCGCAGCATTGGGGGAATTGGTGATCCTCTGCCCATCTTGACTTCTGAGAGTCACTGCCACTCTGAGAGGCTCTTTTTATACCCAATCATGTTGCCAATTGACCTAATAAGTTGCAAATTGGTCCTTCAGCTGTTCCTTATATGTACATTTAACTTTTCCAGCCTCTTATTGCTACCTGTCCCAACTTTTTTGGAATGTGTAGCTCTCATGAAATCCAAAATGTCCAAATGTCTCACTTTCAACATTTGATATGTTATCTATATTCTATTGTGAATAAAATATAAGTTTATGAGATTTGTAAATTATTGCATTCCTTTTTTATTCACAATTTGTACAGTGTCCCAACTTTTTGATAAACTTTTACCTAGTTAAATAGTTAATATGAAAGTTAATCATGTCTAGGTCAATAAGTCTCTTGAAATATCAGATAATTTTAACTTATAACATGGCAAGGTCACTCTCCAAAAATGTATGCATTAAGGATGAATTCAATATTCAAAAATGAATGGCGAAATTTCACAAATCATTACAAAGAAAACTGCAAGTAAAACATTGAATTAAACATGACTTTTTGAAGTAGAATGACAGAAGATTAAATGAGTCTGTTCATTTACAATTTCAAAAAATGTTTTAGTGTATGTCACACAAACTGCTAAACACTATGTATGTTAAAGAGTATCACGTACGGTTTCGCGGGTTTGTCTTTAATATAAGCGATATCCATAGTGATGCTCGTCTCACTTCTCTCCTCACATAATCTTGCTTCCTTCTCTCCTCTCTACTGACGCCAGCTGCTTCTGACAGCCAGACGAAGAGGGCATGTTTACATTTGACAAACAGCACAGCTCATCTGCTAAAATGATTATTAATTCAGTCTTGTTTGGATCAGGATCTCATGCATATCAGCTTAGAAACGGTGAGCCGCGCCTTTTTATCGTGTTGTGTAAGAGCCACGCATGTGCCGTCATGACGCTCAGTCATTCCGATTATCTATCAGGAAGAGAAATTGTTTGATACGAGGAAGCCACAACTAAATGAGATTAGACCAGCGCTTGGTTAGTATGACAAAAAAATCCAACCCGCTCTTTGGAGAAAATCCCTCATGAGCTGCGGGTGCCAGCAAGAGTTCAGGGCAGAGCATAAAATGTGTCATCATCTCTCTATGTCAACAGTTTTCCGTCATGTTATCACTCTCAGCGCAGGCTCACATTCAAAGGTTGAAATTTTAGAACTGACAGTGAACGGGATAGTTCATCCAAAAAATGACAAATCTGTCATCATTCACTCACCCTCATGTCATTCTAAACCAGAATGACTGGTTTAGTTAACTAAAACGAAAGTTTAGTTTAACTAAAAGGGTTTTTTTTTTTTTTGATAAATAAAATAATGTTAACTAAAATGAAACAAAATATAAAACAAAATTAAACATTATTTATCAATTCATCATGCCATTTTTTTTGTTTGATGTATTCAAATGAAACTATAACTGAAATAAAAATTAATCAAATCTTTAAATGTGTGTGTATATATATATTTAAAGGTGCTGTATGTAAGAATGACAACTAGTGGTTGAAATGCGTTCTGCAGTCCAAATTAAAAAGTTTGTTTGCCCCGCCCCCCCTCCTCCTCAGCCTCACTCACGCGGGTTGCCAGTTTGAGGACATGAAACAGGAACGAGTGCAACTGACAATGAAAGGCGAGGAGAATTACACACTGTAAGCTGATGAGTTGATTTATCCACGTTTTAATGTGCTTTTTGTAGATTTTTAGATGGATGCCGAGGCTTTTTATGTCGGGTAGAATGTGCTCTCTGACCACACTCTGAATCTCGCTGGCTTCCATGGCTGCTAACTGTTTTCCGCTAACTGGCAACCTGTCGAAATACCTTTGGGTAAATTGGCAACGTGCGTAGCATTGTAGCATTGCTGTAGCATTGTTTTTCCGGAGAAACGAGTATGTGTACTCTGCATGTTTCCTAAATATCTGCAAACATATTATGGTATTGTAATGCTTTAGGACAGTCAATAAATTACATACAGCACCTTTAAACACATACACACAACCAAATTACTAAAACTTTACCCAATTAAAATTCAAATGGAAAGAATAAAAATGAAAAGTACTTCATAATATTATTAAAAACACCATAATATTTTAGTGATACTAATATAACCCTAATATAACACATTTCTCTGAGGGACCAGTCGAAATTTAATTGGCAGCATTCCACAAAAATTGTCAATAGAGCTTAACATTGAACCCGGAATATTAGGCCATATTTGGCTAAAACGCAAAGCCTTGTGAGGAAGAAAGGAAAGGAATGGTAGCATGCTATATGAGGATGGAGTAAAAGTGAGAGAGAAGGAGCCTTTTGTGTGGTGTTCTGGAGAGAAAGTTTGCTTGTTGAGTTTAGCTCGCTGATGAGGATTTATCCTTTGTGGCAGCATTACATTTCCATGACTTCACAACCATGGGCAAATCCAGTCAGGAGAGTAACGAGCAATTTCTTTTCTCTCTCTCTCTCTCTCGGTCTCTCTCTCTCTCTCTCTCTCTCTCTCTCTCTCTCTCTCTCTCTCTCTCTCTCTCTCTCTCTCTCTCTCTCTCTCTCTCTCTCTCTCTCTCTCTCTCTCTCTCTCTCTCTCTCTCTCTCTCTCTCTCTCTCTCTCTCTCTCTCTCTCTCTCTCTCTCTCACTTGAATTACTGAGTAAACACATCCTCCTCCATTACCGGCCCTCCCTAACTCTCTTTTTATGTCACTCTCTTTTTCCCATTCACCTTCTTTTTTTTTGGCCCATTCACCATATTCTGCTCACATCTCTCGCTGCTCGATTTCCCTGTCTTTATATTGGCTTTCATCTAGTCTCCCTGCCTCTGTTGGACAGTTTTCTATATCAGAGCATGATGGTGATAGAGGTTAGGAATGTGAATGGCCTTCCGCACTGTGATGCTTCTTGTATAGACACGCTCATACACATCAAACAGCTGCAAACCATTAAGCAAGAGTCACCTAGTAACATGTTTTATTTATTTAAAATAATTATGCAATGAATTAATGCATTACTGTATATACGCTTCATATGAAGAGTTCAGATGCAAAAGCCGCTAAATGCCACCTCCGTCAAAAATGAGATAATGATATTGAGCGAATGCTTTCCGCACATAGTATACGTTCATCAATACTTTTCAGCCAAAAGCATCAGCCTATGCAAAAATACAGGTTCGTTGGCAGAAACCTTTTCATTGCCATTCAAGTGAAACTACTGAACCTAAACATAGGAGCCTGATAAAAAAAAAAATGCAAATTTTAAAAAAAAAAAACATGATCAATTATGGAATTTTATTTATGGAATATTAGGACTGTTAATAATGAATACATTTTATCTAATTATGTACATACACTACTGGTCAAAAGTTTCAGAACAGTAAGATTTTTTAAAATGATTTTAAAGAAGTCTCTTCTGCTCACCAAGGCATTTATTTGATCCAAAATACAGCAAAAACTATATTATCGTGAAATATTTGTACAGTTTATTTATTTATTTATTTTTTCAATTTGAATATATTTTAAAATGTAATTTATTCCTGTGATTCAAAGCTGAATTTCAGCATCATTACTCCAGTCTTTAGAGTCACATGATCCTTCAGAAATCATTCTAATATGATGATGTGCTGCTCAAAATACATTTATTATTATTATCAATGTTGAAAACAGTGTGTGTGTGTGTGTGTGTGTGTGTGTGTGTGTGTATATATATATATATATATATTTATTATTATTATTATTATTTTATTTTTTTTTTTTCAGGGTTATTTAATGAATAGAAAGTTCAAAAGAACAGCATTTAACTGAAATATAAAGCTTTTGCAACATTATAAATGTCTATACTGTCACAATTCAATGCGTCCTTGCTGAATAAATGTATTAATTTCTTTAAGCTCTTTCCCAAAAAAAAATATATATATATTACCGACCCAAAATCTTTGAACGGTAGTACAATGTTACAAAAGCTTTCTATTATAAATACTGTTCTTTTGAACTTTCTATTCATCAAAGAATCCTAAAAAAATGTTTTACACAACTGCTTTCAACACTGATAATAATCATAAATGTTTTTGAGCAGCAAATCATCATATTTGAATGATTTCTGAAGGATCATGTGACACTGAAGACTGGAGTAATGATGCTGAAAATTCAGCTTTGCATCACAGGAATAAATACAATTTTTAAATATATTCAAATTGAAAACAGTTATTTTACATTTTAATAATATTTCACAATATTACAGCTTTTTTTGTATTTTTAATAACATGAATGCAGCCTTGGTATTCCATAGTTGAGCTCTGACTAAACATGGAGGTAAGAGACCATGATAGTCAATTATTAAATTTTTTTTTTTTTTTTACATTAGTTTCAGCAACAGCACAATTTATTTTGAGGGAAAAAAAAAAATCTCTAAACCATTCACTAATCACATCATTCAATTGTCTCAAAGGCAGCATAATGCACTGGAAAGGTGTTAGGACTCTGGACAATCATAA
Source organism: Paracanthobrama guichenoti (assembly GCA_018749465.1). NCBI lineage: Eukaryota > Metazoa > Chordata > Actinopteri > Cypriniformes > Gobionidae > Paracanthobrama > Paracanthobrama guichenoti. The sequence continues at coordinate 32,331,353 of CM031960.1, forward strand.
GAATGAATGTGATGGGCTACTGAGGACAGGGCCATCCTTAGGCCGGTGGAACTGGTGCGACCGTTTGAGGGGGCCCTGCGGCTAATGGCTCTACAACGCTATTGGACTGAAGGGGGCCCGGCTTCCACTACCTCACAGCGGGCCCGCCCCCATGCTGACTAAAGATACCCAAATCATGATTATGATTCGGTCATGACTAGTAATAACTAGATTTTCTGTACAAACTGTTAAATGGTGTTACTTGTGAAAACTCATTGACAGATATGTGGTTTTTAAGGTGTTGTGATCGTTGTATAGTTGCTATAGTGTTCTGGATGGTTGATAATTAATAATAATTTTGTAATCACACTTAAATTATGGTTAAAGGCACTGGGAGTGTGTGAGTGAGAAAATATTCCCTAGTTAGTAAGCAGCAACAGTATCCCATACTCCCCCGAGTCTTTCTCTCACACACATATTACAGTATAGACACCCGCACATTCGCACAATGCTGTTTTCCTCACACACATCTTCGACACTATCTGGTGAGAGCTAAATTCAGAAGTGTCGTCAATCTCACATGAGACGAGCAGAGCAGCTCATCAGCTCATTTAGATTTATGACAGTGACGGCAGCCGACTGATCCCTGACTGGCTGAGACTTTTATCATATATATATATATATATATGTGTGTGTGTGTGTGTGTGTGTGTGTATTATTCTGTGTATTTGTAGATGGTTTTCTATGAATACACGTTCATTATAAAGTAGCTGTCAAGTGTCTGTTCAAGTCTGTCTCTTTATTAGCGTGCAAGCTTAGTGTTATTTATTTACTTTCATGTACATGTTTTCTCCATGGTTCTCAGAGAACATATGTTGGACCGTGTTCCTTCGCTAGTAATTGTCACAACATATTACACACATGCATAGACATTCTGGTATGGAGGAAAATGAATGTAAATAAATGTAAACACTAGCTAGAGATGAATACAAAATGTTGTCACAGCATTTTAAAGCCGGTTAATGATTAGCCAAACAGGAAGACTGTGATGCTGCATGTCACACATTATAAATCCATGCGCTTTGATTGAATTATGGTTTTTCATGGTTCTTGGACCAGTTAATCTAACTAGGCTTCTGGCTGTCCATCGCAACTCAAGGTTACGACAATATCTGCATATTCCCAGAGGCTTGTTAATAGGCGGTTTCTTTTGTCAGCTTTAATGGTATCAGGGCAGTTGGAGACACACTGTGCGAGTGAGGTTTTATCTATCTTCTGGCAGGTGTAGCCTTTGGCGACATGGCATTGAAGCCTGAGATCCCCAACCGCCCCTCACGCAACCACGTTACGTGTCTGTCACCTCGCTCTGCTTCCCTGCCATCCCATGAAGAAAAGCAGCCAAAGACTGCTGGATTATTAGTGTTGTGGTAATATGATTACTCCAGCATGATTAACAACAGGCCCACACACAATGTATGTGGATTTTCCTATAAAGATGCAATTCCTGAGGTAATGAACGACACCTAGAGTAGCGTAACGGTTTTTGTTTATTAGCTCAGTGCTTGGTAGCTCCCTAGCTAAAAAAAAAATTAAAAAATTCTAACATTCCCATTTTATGCAAACATTATTTCTGAATGTTCTCTGAACGTCTGGTTCAATTCGTGGTTATACGAACATTAAAGAAACATTCTATTTTATCATTTTTTTTAAACATTGTCGGAGCGTTACTTTTGAGTGTTCTCTGAACTTTACGAACCATGTAGTAACGTTTAAAAAATGTTAGACGAACATCCAACTAAAATGTTTCAGAAAAAAAAAATGCTCCATGAACAATGTATAAATAACGTTTTTGTACTAACATTTTGAGAACATTATTAAAGTCCCCATGAAATCAAAATTGAAGTTTGACTTTTAGTATGAATATGTTAGTCTTACTATTATCCATAAGCTAGTGTACTCCAAAACAATGACAAAATTTGCATACAGAAGATAAAAGCATTCAAAACGTACAGTCTCTCACTTCCACCGATATGGATTAATGGTTTTGATGACATCACTCTGCACTTCAGTTTCTCATCAGATTTTCTGTCCAATCAAATACTCCCTAGAATCTGAAGCCCCGCCCCCATATAAATGCTGAAGCTGCGGCTAAAATTGGTCACTTGTTTACACATTTACATGTCGAATGGCACATAATGCACTATATAGGGGATGAGAACGATTCAGACAGTGTAAATATGCTTTCCATTGGGACAAATGAAGTCTGGGTTCATGTTAGCTCTCACACAGTCTGCTCTGGTCCAGAGGCACGATAGCACAGAGCGGATCACATGCGCTTACCAGAAAAACGTATCATGGCGCATACCAGAAAACGTATTGGACCCGTTTGATTTCTGCACAGAATGCTATATTTTAAAGCGATATGGAGGAGATTAGGAGGAGAAACTGCGGCTTTACCGAGCTCAATGGCTCTGGCCGAGCTGTGATTATAAAACTCTGTATCACCTGTACCTGTGAACTGTACCACCTGACCAGCTCAGACTAGAACATCACATGTTGCCATCTTTTAATTACGATGTGGCGTGAACGCACCAATAACTTTAAGAGAATCTTGCCAGAATGTTAGCCAAAGTTCTGAGAATGTTCCCTGTACTAATTATAACAACAGAGCTAGCGCTGAGCTACCATAGCTCAGCTGAAATAAAATGAATTTGCAAGGATGTGTTTTTGATAATGTGATGGGAAGATAAGGATGGATATGGAGAATCAGAGTTGTGAAGTGCAGTGTGGGATCATCTTTTCTTTTCATGACTCATTACTCTTTCTGTAAGGCAAATACTGCCATTGATTCGCTTTGCAAATCAAGTCTTCAAGGGCTTCTTCTATCTTCTACAAACCTTTGATTATCAGAGAGCTCCTGTGTGCCTGATGGAGTCATTTTAAACATCTTTAAATTAAAGGGTACAAAGGAGCTAAAAGAAGACCTTCAGGAAAGTCTGCATAGTGTATGATTGCAGTAAAACATTTATGTATCATTGAATTGAAAATTAATAGATGTGGCTAGGGGACGGGGCCTTTTAATCTGAATGTGCAAAAAAGTTTTAAATAAAATAAATGTTGGCTGAAATAAAATAAAATATAAAGAATGTAATGTTATTTTATGTCAGATAGTTCCCATGTTCATTTAATTTAACTTAATGTAATAAAATAACTAAATCTAAAACGGAAATAAACATTGATGAAAACTATACAGACATATGAAAATGAATGGTACGTACAATTTCATTTTTATTCATTTTTTAATAAGATTTTGCATAGATAAGGCTTTTTATGTTAAAACACACACACACACACACACTTGGGTGGCAAATGTTTATAGGCTTCATAAGGGGCCTCCGGTTTGAAATAATCTGCTATAATTTTTCATGGGGGTCATTTTGCAGTTTTAATGCTTCTGTCTGGTTGGAGCTATTATGGTGTGTCATAAATATAGTAGCTGTATAAACACACGCCTTCAGCAGGAAAAGAATGAGGGGCACAAAACGAGTTTACCAATTAGAGTGATGGAGCGAGAGCTGAGGAGATACTGACAGAAAGGTGCACTGAAGGAAAGAGGAACGAATTAGAGAAAGAAGACTGGTCCTTTCAACTCTTCCAGTCCTGTGGATTTCTCTCTCTCTCTGTATAATGAAGCCCCCAGTTCCTCTAATCCCATTAAAGGCCAGATTAATACTTGAGAGCTGATAACTGAGAGAGTGGTCGCGCCACCACCAGCGGCCAAACCACAGTGTGGACACTCTAGGTTTGACTAAACCGAGAATAGAAAGAGCAGAGGAAGGAAAAATGGAGACAAAGAGAGAGAGGTAGAGTATACATAAATGGGTTCCTGTGCTTGAATGGCTTTAGCCGTGGAGTGTCACAGTAATTAAACTTGAGAGAAAGACTTCAGAAGTCAAATTGTTCCCTTGACCCGCCAATATGAGAAACTGCAGCCTGTTAGCGTTAGCATTTGTCATTAACATTAATGAGGGGTGTTTGAAAATTTAAAATAATGGTTTAATAAAGTTAATGCAGGAAATGAAATCATTTGTAAGCCCATTATATTGTTAGACCTTTATTTAACCAGGAAAGAAACCTTGAGATTAAAAATGTTCTTACAGGAATGTCCTGGCCAAGATAGGCAGCTAATTAAGCCACGCACAAAAGTTAAAACAATAAAATATGTGAAGACCATGCTGAAAAAACATTTTAAACCAGCCTATGGTGGTTAACTGGTCTTCCAGCCTCGATAGACTGGTCGGTTTGCTGGTTTTAGAGGGGTTTGGGGGCACCTGCCAGTTTGCCGGCATGGCGAAGCTAGGAAACTACTTAAGCGACTTGAATGCTAGATTGGTCAGGATGGGAAATCAGCAAAACCAGCTTATACAGCAACAAGCTGGTTTACACAGTTTTTTTGTTCCAACAGGGGTGTGTGTTTTCCCTCGTTCTCCTTATTTTATGTCCTAATAGCGAATTACAAAAGTAGCAAAGTCATTATTTGGCCAGAGATATTTTGCAGTGGTAACAACCCTCTACATTCTAGGGGTGATATAGTTAGCTTAAAAAAAAAACCTGTGGCTGTGTCCTAAATTGTCCCCTACACCCTCACTGTTCCCTACATTAGTCCACTAATGTAGTACAGTTGAGGGAGTGAATGAAACGGACACCGAGTGCCGTTTCTGTGCAGTTTTTTTTTTTTTTTTGCTTTGCTTTTGTTATGGGACATAGCATGTATAAACCTTAATTAAACAATTTAATAATCAATTAAAAATGAATTTATACATATACATTTATGCAATCCAGTTGAGCAATATTGTGGTGCATTGAGGGATTGAATGAGTGCACTCTATAATGTCTACTATGGTTTTGGACACAACTACAAATGGCTGTACCTTTAAAAATTGCCCTATTTAAGGGTATGGGGGGCGATTTCGGACTCAGCCTGCGCCTTTAAACCAATGTGTTGTGATACAGCGTGCTATAAACATGTCAACAGTTTACTGACTTAATTTGACTTAATTTGACTAACTAGGGTTATCTTCAAACTGTTGCTGTTATGACATTATTTCACTTTACATCAGACTTTACATTTTGACATTAGAAGCAGAAAATGTATGCTAAAGCTCACTATAGTTCCATTTGCAGCAACTATGAGCGTGCTTGTGTAGCTAGAATAGTTTTCGTTGGTGCACTTTGTGTATCTTCTGGAAGTGTGCTATGCCGTTTTCTCTTCCCTATTAGCATTTAACTTTATATTCGTAGATTAAAGGACGAGATGGATTGAACCCCTAGAGGTTTTTGCCTTTTATGACCATAATCCTTCACAAGCTGTCTGAGCGCGTCAATGAGAAATATCTGACCATCACTGTGTGTGTGGTGGGTACCAGACGGTGCTCTGCCAGGTCTAGAATGGAAGCTCATTAAGGAGCTGGAATATGTCAAATGCAGCTCACCCTGACCGCCTTATTACTGCCTATATCCAATAAGTCACTGTCGCATAAGGCAGTCAGAAACCTTCACAATGCAGCGGCTGACCTTTTTAACCGGCATATTCTATTAGCACATGTAAATGGCATAGACTTCAAACTGAAAAATATGACGCAGAGTGTCTAGCGTCTACAGTTTCGTTGTTGTCAGAAATTGTATTCTGCTGCTAACTATGCATAACTGTTGTGTGTGTGAACAACCTGTGAAGAACATATTTGAAGGTTGTTTGGTGAAGCTGATACAAGACGTTATTGGATATCTTACATTGTTGTGTTACATTGACAATCACAGCCAATCAAACATTCTGATTTGGAGTGGGATTTTTTGCGACGCAAATAGAAACAAAACGACGACGCTAAAGCATATAATGGAAGATATGTACGTAGCTTCTTGAGTGAATCTTTCAGGTATGTTATATGTTAAATTTGAGCATTGGAAGATTCTTGCACTGACCTGTTGTAGCACTTGGAGCGGTTTAGTTATGTTTACAAGGAGTGCCGCACAAAGAAAAGTCTTCAGAAACCACATGTAAGCATATAAGCTCTTAATCCAGCAATTGTGAATGATCCGATGCTGAAAAAGTTGTGTCTCAGTTTTGTGTGTGTGTGTGAGCATGTTTGAATTACTTCTCCAACTCTAATTGCTGTTTGCAAATCGCGGTGCTTTGGGTACTTTTAAGAAATGGCTTACTGACTTTTTGCATGGGCTTATTACATGCTGTGTCACTTGCTTTCTGTTGGATGCATGTATTTTATGTGCTTTGAAAACAAAACCACAACCAGTATGTCAGCTGTAACTATGTGCAGTAGCCTTGCAGAGGATTCATTATTTCACATCACTGATTAGAAAGGTGCTATGAACTTTTGAAAGCAGTAGTGCTTCGTTTGCCTTTCACCTGCAACATTAGGGCTTTTAATCTGTACTTTAAATTATTGAGTAAAAAAGAAATACATTTATTTCATGAATGGTTTAAGAGAATAAAAAATAAAAAATGCTATAAAATGTATTCAATGAAAGCCAACAAGGTCAAGAGCTTCAAATGCAAGCAACCTGTGCTTATGTTGAATCATAATTTTTGAGGTCAGTCAGATTTAAGGAGCCGTCTAGTTTATTGGTATTGGTGCTGATTGTTACGTTTAAGACAAGTTTTACTTCCAGACAAATTCAAGTGCTACTGTGAATAACCTAAATGATCAAGGACGCCTAAGCACTAGAGTTTACACAATGTCAGAGAATGCTTCAAATCCATTGATTTCAATAGTGATTGTGTAGCAAGGACAATGAGAAAAAACTCAATCAACCTAAAGTTGAGAAAAAAATTTACGTTTACTGCAACATCAATGAGATGGCAGGTCCATAAATCAACCCATTCTCACTCCCAAGGCATTAAATTACAGTTAAGTGCCTTTTGCGTCATTATTAAAATGCTAAAGATAACCCAGCTAGTCAAACTTTGGAACTCCATTGCTTTCAATAAGAAGACTTTGATGTCAATACACAGTTGTGAAGGGCATGGGAAATGTATTGGCATTTAATTATTTATTGGGGTAAAATTTTGTCATTATGGCATGTTGGGATATGATTTTCAATTTAAACTGCCACACTAATATATTTCTACTTTTTCAAAATCATGCAAATAAATTCATAGAATTTTTTTTTTTTTTTCGTTTGTCGATATAGTGTATATCTATGTATATGTAGATATGTTTACCTTAATAGTGATGCACAAGGTGACTGACCATGCTTCAGGTTTTGACACCTTGGGAGATAGAATGGGTTGTAAATGATGTAAATGTAGCCAATCCAATTGAGTCGTACCTTCCAACTTTTGTATGTGAAACCAAAGTCATGCGGTGCAACCAATAAACAAAAACATATGAACAAAAAAATGTAGGTGGGTCTTTCCAAATGGAACCTTATGCCCCTGCTCTAGTGTATAGGCGTCTGAAGATTCAAGACTTTTGTTCGTTATTGATTTATTCAAAATGGTTTGGGTGTTTGTTCTTGTGTTCTTTCCATAAAATGCATGATTTGACTGAACATTCAGCTCTTGCTTTTCTATGTGAAGCCGTCCTAATGGGTTGGTTTTGTAGGAGTGGGTGGGTTTGTGGTTATGGGGCTGGGGCTCCTTCCTGTCTTCCCTTTTGTTTCTCCTCCCCTATATTCCCTTCCTCATCAAAAATGAGCACCTGCACAAATGCACCTCCTTCCCACCTGAGCACTGACGCACTTTCCCCTTCCATCTGTGTTTTCCTACCCAGAATTCCCTAACGTCCCGACTTATGATGGCCGTGAGATCCCATTGGAGCCGCATAGTTCTGGCATTGCCATCGGCGGCGCGGTTGGTGGGGTGGCCCTGCTGGTGGCCGGCATTGCACTGCTGGCCTTCTTCCTGCGGCGTCGCCAGCGCACCTTTAAGGGTGACTACAGCACCAAAAAACACGTGTTTGGGAATGGATACAGCAAGGCCGGTGGCATGCCCGCCCATCCTCCGATGCCCAAGAACCTGCAGTATCCAGACGACTCGGACGATGAAAAGAAGCCGGCTCAAATTAGTGGGCCCGGCGGTTTCGAGGGCGGTGATCGAGATTTTGATGGCAACTCTGAGGATTTGAAGAGACCCTATTTTACTGTAGATGAAGGCGAAAGTCGTGATTACGACGAACGGACCCTTGCCTTCCAGTATGACCCCGAGCCCGAGATCGCCGACGACATGGTCTCCCAAACCGACGGCTCTGTTATTTCAAAGAAAGAGTGGTATGTGTAGAGTGGCATGCAACGACAAGAAAAAAAAAATCAACGACCTTTTGTCCTCTCCTGCATCCGACCACACCCACCCACCTCCATCACTAGAACCCTCCCTCCATGTGTTTATCCTTATCTGCACATCCCAACCCTGACCCAGTAACCTCCGCCCCCACCAGAGTCCATCGAAAACAGCTGTAGAAAAATAGCTTGCGGCATCAACACGTCGACATCATTGCACATCCACATGCTTTTAGATGAACCTGCTACAACAACAAGAAGTTTTCTCACTGACTGATGCCAATCAACATCCAATAAGGCTGGACAGGCAGGTCGCTTGAAAATATTACAGTGTATTATCCTTTTTGTCTCATTTTGTTGTTATTATAAATGTATTAAATGTATAAAAAGAGACTGTAACTGTTTTGGAAAGGGGTATATTGCTGATCATGTGAAAGTCTTACACTGGATGTACGATTATTTTTTTATTGTTTGTCTTTTTTATCTCATTAGCATATTACATTGCTTTTACGTTAATAGTTTTGTCCATTTTTATATAGTCTTGTTTTTATATGGAGTGTTGGTTACCAGAAAATGGAACTAAATAGTAAAAAATATTCTTCCCAAACATGTGTCATTATGAGGTCAAAGGTCACATTAACACTATTGTGTTTAATGGAAACATCGTAATTCTGCAGTTCTTGGCACAAATGCTGCTTCCAACATCCTAAAGGGTCCAGAACTAACGAACGAGGTCCGAAAAATGTGGCATAGCCTGAAAGCATACAATAAAAAAAAAAGCATGTGGGTTCTGACTGCTCTCCAAAAACAGTATTTATTTTAAGACCCGGCTATGCTGAGAGCTGAGGAACACATCTGCAGTGTTAGTCATATGCACACTGCAGTCAAGCATGCAGAACAGGGCCTAGACAGATATACTACACCCACCCGCCCGCCCCTCAATCTCCATGCCAGTCTTAGTCAGTCTCCATCCATAGATCCACCTCGGATGTGCCATCACATGCAGTGTTTTCATAGCGATGCTTTCCAGAATCCATTTCCTCTGAAACTCTTAAGACGCAAAAGGATAATCCTGTATAATGTGGTGTTGTTATAAAGACAGGGTGTTTGTTATTTAGAGTTGGTGATGTGGAGTGGTCAAAATGTTTTTAAGATCTTGTAAATATGAACAGGTTCAATGGTAATGTTTAGTTCCACAGGGGATTTTTGTGTCAACCACCATTTAGAGCCTTTTGATGGAAGAACCTTTTCCGAGAGCAGGTAGCGGTAAAGGCATGGGTCATGGGAATGAAATTGCGGGAAAAGTCTCAAGCCAAAGTGAAATCAGAGGTAAACATGGCAGCAACTGGGCATCGCAGAGAAGCCTGGATCTTTGAAACCACAGGATCTGCTGCAAAGCCAGGAATCCTTTCCAAATCCTTCCTGATCCTCTATAAGGAGCAGATCTGTTGGCTACAAATTAGTACGTATTTAAATCAATAAAATGGCTGTTCATCAAGATACTGACATACCTGTTTGGCTGCAAAATGTACAAGCATTTTTAATGCATGTGTGTCTTTATTTTAATCACTCTTTGTTTGGTTCAGCCCTTTATCACTTTTTGCTTCAGGATTTTATTTCCAGAGACAATTAACCTCCTTAACTGCATCCATATCACCCTACAGGAAAAGAAAAGAAAAAAGAAAAAAAAATGCATTAGTGGAATTTATCATGGCTTGTCCATGAAATATTTAATTCTCTTGCCAGCCTTAAACGGGACGGTACAAGACGAGACATTAGGAACCGCTGTAATAACATAAACAATCCAGGAGGATCTGTAAACTGAGGAAACTCCAGATGAACACCACTTACTAAAGAATCCTTGCCCATGAGCAGGTCCGCACAGAATCGGATGGCTTTTATCCTGCATTAAAGCTAAGAGTACTACACTCCTTTTGGTGGATTAAGCCATTATCAAAAGAATCGACATAATAAACATACTAGAACTTGCAGCCGCAGATTCCTCATGGTCAAAACCCATGAGGAAAGTCGTAATATGCTAACATCTAAGCTACGTATGAATGAATAACCTTAATGGTAGACCCATGCACATCTTGATTTGACCTAAAACGGACCACATTATGAATAACTGTACATTTGTTGCTTAGCAAACCTTGTATTTTAGCTTAGTAAGGTCAATGTGCAGCGTTTTACAAATTGCAGTGCCTATGACGTGTGAGATGTAAGGTTTTATGTTTTTTCTTTTCTTTTCTTTTTTATCTGAATCCTGTACATATCGTTTTCTTTTTTCTTTTCTTTTTTAGAGTTATTGTGTCTTGTCTGCTCTCACTGTACATTTTTATGACTTTGACATGATAATTGTATGAATCTACACAAGTTGGCCAGCGTGGTGGGAAGCGCATCGCCTGGACTTGGAGTATTATAGAAGCTGTATTTTTACCAGGTTTTTTTAGACCATCATAAATAGAAATATTCTTTCTCTGCTTCATATGACATGACAAAATACAAAAAGCAGCACATCGCCATCAGCACTTTGTTAACGTGCTGTATAATCATGGCCGCCATTGAAGAGACTGGCATCACTTCAGCTAAAGCACAAGTTTTTTGTTCTAGAAATGTATTTAGTATTTCATTTTATATGTAGTTATTTTCATATCACTTTCATTTCTCTTTCATTCTTTCATTGACAATGTGCTCCCAGGGTTTTGTCAATTTAAGGACCTTTTTTCTTCTTCTTTTTCAAGCTAAGCACAAGTTACCCAGCCACCAAATAGCTATTATGGCTTTAAATATCAAATAAGAGATTTCAATTGACTACAGTTCATTTTCATGACCCATATCAGCTGTGTTTTTGGTTTGTTGTTGTTTTTGTTTTTTTCTTTCAATAGAGTAGTCTATCTGGAGTGATGTTGAGGCTTCTAGCAACATTAAATAGCATGGGCATACTAAGAATATATATATATATATATATATATATATATATATATATATATATATATATATATATATATATATATATATATATATATATATATTATTATTATTATTATTATTAAATACTGTTCTACAGACAAAATATTGCTTTTTATTCCTTCTTTTTATATTTTCCTCATTTTCTTTAGATACAAAGATTTTAGTTTTTCATTCCAGTCTTTCTAACTGCCCACTTCAAAGCCTGACATTCCACTGTAAATAATGTATGTACCTTGGAAACTATAGCTGGGTTTACTGTATGTAGGGGACAGAAGTGGTGGAGCTTCAAGTCTGGACGTTGACTGCAAACTGAACTAGAAAATAAATTAGACCGCTCAGACAGCTGGAGATGTATAGCTTATTGCCATAAATCTACTTTGACATTGACTTGGGTAGATAGGTTTTGATATGTTAATGGGTTCTGTATAGAGATGTGGGGCTGATTCATTACAATGACTTTGTACATAACTGCAACGAAACAAACAAACAAACAAAAAAATACATAAAGAAAGATCTTGTCTTCATGCAGCCGTGTGAATGTATGTCTGCTGAGGTCGGTAATGATATGAAAATATATATATTGTTCACATGTGTTGACCCAGTGAAGTAAACTGTATTTGCTTTAAAACATTAAATGATTTCAATGTTCAAAGATTTATTTTATTTATCTTCTCTTTACACTTCACAATTATGCAACATTGTTTTACTGTAAGGGATCAAAAACAATAATATTAAAGGTACACTATATAACTTTATCTTGTACAAAATTAACAAAATTTCAATAATGAATTAATACATCATCTGTCCTTCTCCCAAAATGTGTTTTTGCCTGATTCACTAAGGTAAACCAATTAGTGTTTATATTTTAGACCTAGCAGGATGGTTTTTATGGTCACTCGCCCGTGCGTATCTTGTAGGTAAGTTTGTATTTTTTATTTTATTTTATTTATTCTTTATTTGACAGGGACAATGGACAGTACGAAACTGCCCCTGAATTAGCTACAGAGCTAAATTTCATCTGCTGTCTTTGGGCAGGAGAATACCAAAACACATCGATGCAATGGCATAAATCGGCTATAACCTTGGTTCCCTGAAGAGGGAACGAGCGCTGCGTCATTGACGCTTTGGGAACGCTCTGCGTGATCGCGCCATGAAGCACGTGTGAAATCCGTCCAATAGTGTGATGAGACGTTAGAGGCGGGTGACGTCATGAACCAGGAAACTATAAAGCCTGCCCAAACAGTGCAACGCTAGCTTCTCAAGTGGCATACCAAAGGAGGTATGGCAAGGCAACACAACGCTCGTTCCCTCTTCAGGTTACCAAGGTTAGTCGTAACCAAGTGTTCCCTTTCAAGGGAACTCCTGCTGCATCATTAACATATTGACCAGTCCAGTCCAGATTGACCTATCTAGTGAAAATGTAATCTAAGCGCACCTGAGCCCCGGGTGTAGAGCTCAGGTCAAGGTCATAAAACCTCACAAATGTGTGTGGCGAAGACCAGCCTGCCGCATCAAAAACATCCTAAAGTTACACTCCTGACACTAAGGCTTTAGAGGTAGCCATACTCCTAGTAGAATAGGCCCGCATTGCTAACGCATTAGGTAATCCAACTGACTCATAAGGAAGAGAGATAGCCTTGATTGTCCATTTGCTCATTCTTTGCTTAGATACAGGTGACCCCTTGTTAGGGGCAAAGCATACAAACAACTGTTCACTTTTACGCCACAGGGCAGCTCTGTGGACATAAGCATCTAAAGATCTGACTGGGCAAAGCAGATTATTTCTTTCCTGGTCTGAGTTTACAAATGGAGGAGGACAGAACACCTGCAGCAGAATAGACCTAGCCACATTAGTGGAGACTTTAAGAACATACCCCGGTCTAGGGTGGAGGAACGACTTTACCATACCCGGTGCAAATTACAAGCACGCTGGAGCAACCGACAAAGCTTGTAAATCCCCTATTATTTTAAGAGAAATAATAGCAAAGAGCAACAATGTCTTGAGGGTCAAAAACTTGACTGGAACCTTTTCAATATGCTCAAAGGGAGCCAGGGATAAGCCTTAGAGCACCACGGCCAGATCCCAAGCCGTTACCCTAGTGCGTACTGCATGCCTCAGCCTCAATGTGCCATGGAGGAAACGTGTTACCAGGGGGTCTCTCCCTAAAGACGTACCACCCAAAAGAATGTGGTAAGCAGCTATGGCCGGATAACCCTGCAGCAAATGTGGAGATCGGGAAAAAATGTCAGGCCAGATGTGGAGGTTGTGCTTGAGAGGGCAAGAAATGTTTGTCTAGTAAACTTTTAGGATAAACGTTCTGCTTTTCTGCTGGCCAGTCAATGTTAATCTGGCAACACCGCGAGACACAAGATCCTGGAGACTGAGATAGCGAGTCCTCAGTATCACCAGCAGCAGCGCTTTCCACCTCCAACTCCTCAGAGCTGGATATGTGAAGCGCTGGTGCCTCACCCAGTGTGGAAGGAACCGCAGCGCGTGCTCCCGCACACCGGGAGAAGGCACTAGATCTGTCAAGTGAAGGCTGAGATAGGGCAGGGCCCGTCTCAAACCCCTCTGACAGATCCACCTCTGACAGCACCTTCCTAATATTGTGTTGGTCCCCCTTTTGCTGCCAAAACAGCCCTGACCCATTGAGGCATGGACTCCACTAGACCCCTGAAGGTGTGCTGTGGTATCTGGCACCAATATGTTCGCAGCAGATTCTTTAAGTCCTGTAAGTTGTGAGGTGGGACTTCCATGAATCAGACTTGTTTGTTCAGCGCATCCCACAGATGCTTGATTGTGGCAGGGCACATTATTCTGCTGAAAGAGACCACAAGAAAGGATGTACATGGTCTTAGGTAGGTGGTACATGTCAAAGTAACATCCACATGGATGGCAGGACCCAAGGTTTCCCAGCAGAACATTACCCAAAGCATCACACTGCCTCCGCCAGTTTGCCTTCTTCCCATAGTGCAATCTGGTGCCATGTGTTCCCCAGGTATATTTATATTACAACTGTGGCATGTTGCTAGCTTCTAACTGTGTTGGTTGCTATTTTTCATAATAAATACTATAGATCAATTAAAATAAATAAATAAACATTGGCCAAAGCATGGTAATGAGGAGCCATCAGTGGTCTTACCTGTAATTGTGTATTGTAACAAATGCTATATTTGAACAATTACAAGAACTAGTACATTTTAATGAGGGTAAATACAAGTTAGAATCAAGAGCTTTAAAATATGGTCCTTCTTGAATTATTGACCAAACAATGTGTTTTCCCCATGTGTAAAATATGTGCTGTTCTAATGATGACTGATATTGGGAAAAAAAACTGGCATTCAGGCATTCCAAGAAATGACACAGCCAAAACCATTAAGAGCCTGATGAACTGTTGGGACGAGGACTAACGATTTCAAATTAAGAACATGTTGAGAAATGTTTGACTTCCCATGACACGTTGAAGAAAATTATATCAAACTGATAAGGTTCTAGATGCTTAAATAATAATATAAATAAATAAATAAACAATATGTAAACAAATAATTGTTAACTAGGCTATTATTTTATGTGATCATCCAAATTTGCATGTGTGGATGATAGGTGAGATACCACAAAATACCATTTTTCAATAATAAATAAACAAATAAACAAGCAAACAAATATTGTTAAAAACAAACTACGCCCTTACCGCTCACATTTATGGCAATACATATTAGTCTGGCTCATGCTCATCCCTCAAAATGACTACAAACATATATTAATATTTGACAGCCTTAAAGGGTTAGTTGACCAAAAATTTAAAATGTAGTCATCATTTGTGCAGGCTTTATAGTTTCCTGGTTCATGACGTCACCCGCCTCTGATGTCTCATCACACTATTGGGCAGATTTCACACGTGCTTCATGGCGCGATCACGCAGAGCGTTCCCAAAGCGTCAATGACACAGCGGGAGTTCCCTTGAAAGTGAACTCCCCACAAATGTAAAATATATGACATAAAATCCATCAAGAAACTACAATTCAAATGACTACAAAATATCCCCCAATATACATACTGCAAGACATCACACAATAATACAAACTGAATTCCTCCAGATAATGAAATCATAACAAAACACAAAAATATTCAATGATCACAAACCTGACTTTCTTTAACCATATTTTCAAATAGAGAAAAGTTGTTCCGGCTACTTTTGAAATATTAAATATTTGAAATATTTGTTCCGAAAAAACTTGTTCCGGCTAAAAAAAAAAATAGTTTAAAGCTCTTGGTTCTAACTTGTATTTACCCTTGTATGGTGTTGGAGTGGCATAGGTTAGTTGTCACAACAATCGTAGAAGGTTGACAAGGAGCAGTTAAATCCCAAACCCCCGGGGAATCACCTTTTCTTTCTTTTTTTTTTTAAGCCAAACAGAGTCTGCTGGCAAAAAGAGAATGCAGCAGAGCTTTTTGGAGATCTGAATTGTTGTAAAAGCAACACAGAGATTTTGTATTACTCAGCAGGTGAGTAAGGTATTTTATTAACCTTCATAATCTGTCCAAAACAGGCCAAAGAAATCTTGACATTTTATGTTGCAGCAGGATTCATATTTAAATGGTATTTTTGTGGTATAATATTCACAGACACAAACAGAATAAACTTACCTCACAGTCCTCGGCTGGATCAGTTACTCTTAGCATAAACAGCTTTTCTTCTGAGGTAAATTATTCCAGGATTATTCCTCACCGCATCTCAAAACGATGTAAAGTAATATGGTGACATATTACATCTCTCTCTTTTCAAACAGATTACATAAACACAGAATATTTGTTTTCGATTTGATTTATCTAATCATTATCTAAAACCTGACATTTCAGTGTTTCTTTCGACATATGTCTTATGTTTGTGTGACAAGTATTCACTAAGTTACACTTCATTTTCTGAAGAGACTCAGAAAATACTTCATTGAGACAGAGGCTGCAGATCGCTTACTTTTCTTTATTTAGCAAAAAGCACAACATTTTGTTTTTATTGTGAGTATACACAAATAAAAGTAGATACTTGATTATAACGATGTATAACACTTGCCTGAATGATAAAAATAAAAAGAATTATTTGAGTCTCTTTGACTGATTAAAAAAAAAAAAAGGTGTGTTTCCTGTAGCTCAAACAATATGAGCGTGGCGCTAGCAACGCCAAGGTCATGGGTTCAATTCCCAGGGAAAACAAGAACTGACAAAATGTAAAAATGTGTACTTTGAATGCAATGTAAGTCGCTTTGGATAAAAGCATCTGCCAAATGCATAAATGTAAATGTAAAAAAATAATCAAGGCTGTCGAGCCGGTGTGATCTTCAGCCTCTAGGGGTTAAACAGATAAATCACAACATTGCTCTCTAACAGAGTTCATTGTAAACATCATCTATTGTGACGGGTCATTTCATTATAGTTGTTTTATACTTGTCAAGGAAATATTGTGTATATTAATGGCTATAGCCACAGTAACGTCTTCAGCTAGTCAGCTTGAGATCCTTTCTATCTAAGCTGGTTATATCGCTTAAGACAGTAAATGTTTTATGAACATAGGCTAACCATGTTCATCCACAGTCACGCAGAGCCAAAGCACGACCAAAACAATGTTCTTCGCTAAAATGCATGCAGTATGTTTTTTTGGTTTTTTTACCGCTAGAGGGCCAAAAGTTACATAGTGTACCTTAAAAAAAAAAAAAAAACACAAATTAGCAATAAACATTTATTATTAATAATTAACAGAATAAACAGTTCTTTGTTTATTGCAATTACGATTGTGATTTAAAATCCCTGCCAAAATTATTACATTATTTCTTAAAGGTGGTGTATGTAAGTTTTTGACTGTAGTAAAGCATAAAAAAACCACCATATGTTTGCAGTCAAGTCAAGTCTAGTCACCTTTATTTATATAGCGCTTTTAACAAGTCCAATTGTTTCAAAGCAGCTTCACATTGTTAACAGGAAAATAATGCAACAGAATTTGTACAGCCGTTCTGGTGAAACGGTGATGTTATCCAGCTAATTTCAAGTGTCATATAGCGTCAATGCGGGCAGATCGGTAATATAGTTGAAATTTAGGTGTCCCCAACTGAGCAAGCCAAAAGCCAGAGGCAACGGTGGCAAGGAACCAAAACTCCTTCAGGGTCAGAATGGAGAAAAAAACCTTGGGAGAAACCAGGCTCAGTCGGGGTGCCAGTTCTCCTCTGGCCGACGAACAAACAGTGTATGATTATAATTCTGGCAACATTGCAGGTCTTAAGTCATATTAGGTAAATGGACATCCGTAAGATTGTTCGAAAGATTGGAGTCGTCACGCCGGAGACGGGTTTAATGAGGATGTCGTGTCGATGCGGCATTTACGGGGGGAGTTTATTTGACACGCTCTCTGCAGACACTTCAGGGATGCGTTGGTCATGTCCAGGCGCAGGTCCACCATCTGATCTGGATACGGCCCGGATCCGGCTGACTGCAGTAAACCTCGGGATAAACAGAGAGACTAACATTAGCATAGATGCCATTCTTCTTATGATGTAACGAGTACATCAGGTGTTATGGGAAGTGTTCCCGGTTCCGGCTGACCTAGTTAATGCAGCCTAACAATCATTTACTGATTTGAATAATAGAAATTGATAATGTTTTGCAGATATTTAGGAAATATGCTAAGTTCACATTGGGGAGAACGGGGCACAACCTAACACTTTTTGACTTTCTCAGTTTGTGTAAATCCACTTGCGGTTCAGAGTATTTATTTTTTCCCACATTAATTTCACACGTCTAGTACAATTATGTGGTTTTGTTTCATTAATACAGTGTATACTTTTGAACTAGTGAAATGTGACAACATGCCCCATAGGTGGGGTACACTGTAACATGACCAAATGACAGATTAAAATGAAATCTGATATAATAAAAAAAATATCCAAGACAAACTAAAATATCTTGTTAATATAATACAATTATTAACTTATGGCATTTTTGAATCATTAAAAAAATATTAAAAAAATTAAGTTTGGCAACAAACACATCACTAAACACAGCTATACAGCAGAGTTAAAGACATAATAACAATGAATAATTTCTGAACATTGACTCTCAGTCTTTATTCACCCTTTTCTCATTTCTCAAAAGAATTCATTAAAGTATAGAATATAATAGTGTAGTTCTAATAGGGGCTCATTGTAACGCAGTGTGACAACATGCCCCGCCTGCGGAACTGGGATTTAACTTTGACGTCAGCTGTTAGATCAGCATTAAAGAACATCTCAACTGTTAAATAATAGATATAAGATTAAAATAATATCAGATTTGTCTTATTTTAAATAAACACAAACAATAGAGATGAAAAATTAACTTAAGTAAGAAATTTACTTTTGCTATGGTTAAATAAATGTTCAGTGATATCTTCCAAAGATTTTTTTTTTCATTTTTACGCAAATTGTTTTGGTCTGTGTGATATACATTGCCAGTTTACCCAAGATCCCAAGAGATCGCAGATTCTACCTGACCTAAAAAGCCTCAGCATCCATCTAAAAATAAAAAAAAAGCACATTAAAATGCGGATAAATCAACTCGTCAGCTTACAGTGTGTAATTCTCCTCACCTACCATTGTCAATAGCGTTTGTTCCTGTTGCGTGTCCTCAAACTGGCAACCCGCATCGCATGAGCGTAGAGTCTGAGGAGAAGGGGACGGGGCAAACTAAATTTAGAATGTTGACTGCGGTACCCATTTCAACCACTAGCTGTCATTCTTACATACAGCACCTTTAAGTAATTTTCTTCCATTGTTAAATCAGAGGACCGCTGAGGGATTTGGTCACCTCCGGCAGTCCAGCAATGTCAGTTCCAAACAGTTGTTCATACCAAGGAAGGTTATTGTTTTAGATTTTATCAATATGTTGATATATGTTCTATTGCCCATCCAAACATCTTATGCATTAATACCGCTGAGTGTACATTAGATCACACTGGCTTGTTACTCTTGCATTTGACACTGCTTTTAAGAGCTTTTGTCTGTAAAATGTATAATATAAATATAAAAGTTGTCTGTGTACAATAGAAATGCAAGTGTAAGCTCCAAAACCCAATAGCAGTAACAGCTGGATGTGGCCTCCCTACCACGCAAACCAATAGTTCTATTGAGCAATGCAAATTATTCACTTTTTTTTCACTTAGGAATCACAGTAAAAAAAAAAAAAAAAAAAAAGATAAAAAAATTATAGCACTATATCTTTTCCTTATTCACTATGAATAAGTGATACAGTGTGCATTGTCTATTTTCACAGCGAGGGCAATTACTTTTCCATCATCCAGTGCTTTTAAATTCAGCCCTTGATGAGTTGAACCACCCCTGAAAGAGCATTCGCAGATGGGAACGAGAGAGTGCAGATTTGCTTGCCAGGGTTCCTGGAGAGCAGCTGTCCCTGTCCGTCTTCTCAAAGCTCTCTTTGTAGCCCCACGGGCCTTTGAAAGCATATTCACTCGTGATAAGCCTAAATGATACGGAATCAGCCCCATTCCCTCCAGAGCGAATGTCCATCAGCAGTGCAGGGAAAGAGAATTTGGCTACATGAAGACTCTCCCATGAACGGCACAGCTAGGGTCATAGCAAGATTGTGAACAGTTGAGTTATTTGAAACGGTTCACCCAAAAAAACATTTACTCGCCCTCATGTCGTTTCATTTATTTATTTAGTTTTTGTAAGGAACAGACCAAAATTTAAGTTCATTCACTGCACACCAGCATACAGATATTAAATATAGGAATATTTTTAAATAAATGACAGGTCAAATTAGACAGCTTTTAAATTTTCATGATTGTGCAATCTGTACCTCTTTTATGATTTCATTATATGTACACAGTGAACACATCCTGTACACTTTGCTCTCAACTGTTTGTTTAGCTGAGTTTATGATAAGGCCGCAAATAACTCTATCGTTTTCAGGAGCATACTGTATATAATGTATTAATGATACACGAATATACCAGAGCAGCCACACAAGTACTGAGAAGTGTAAAGTAACTACATGGGTTAAGTTAAGGTTTAGGGCTAGGTTCAGGGTTAGTACCTAGTTATTACCTAGATAGTGTCATTACTACAATTATTATAGTCAATATAATAATACAGTTATTTATTTATGTATTCTGAGTCACATGATTCCAATGTCACTTTGGTGTTCCATGGTATTTTTGAAGCTTTTTATTTTATTTTATTTTATTTTGTAATGTCTTTACTCTCATACCAACCTCAGGGTTTTCTTAATTGAAATGTCTGTCTCAAGATGTGACAGACTTTTCAGTTATATATTGTAAGACCTTATCAAACAAATAATACATACAGGCAGACAAAATGATCAAAGTTATTGTAAGAGAACAATGATAAGACAAATTATCAAATAAAATGAGCAAAGTTAATGTACAGACAAAATGATCAAAGAAATGATCAGACAAATGAATAAATAAAATGATTAGATAAGTTATTGTAAGACAGAATTATCAAACAACAATTGATCAAATAAATAAGCAAATAAAAGACTAGACAAAGTTATTGTAAGAAAAAAATAAACAAATGATCAGATAAAGACAACATTGTTTACATACTGTAAAGACGACATCATCAAACATGATCAAAGTTGTTGCCAGAACAAAATGATCAACTAATGATCAGGTTAAGTTATTGCTAAACAAAATGGTCAAACAAACGGATCAGAAAAGAAAGTTATTTTAGGAAAAAACAAAAACAAACAAATGATCAAAGACATTGTAAAAAATATTAAACAAATAATCAAACAAAAGTTATAAGATAGAATGAGGAAAACAACAAAAATAAATTATATCATAATAATAATAATAATATATTAAAGTCAAGAAAATATCACCCTCACCTAGCATGACCCTATTATGGAAGCTTGTTTCACCACAGAATACATTTTTTAAAAGATAATTGTGACTTTTTTTCTCCTAATTGTGTTTACAATTGTGTTTTTAAGGAAAAAAGTCAGAATTGCGAGATATAAACTTGTGAGTTATAAAGTCAGAATTGCATGATATAAAGTCAGAATTACGAGTTATAAAGTCTGACTTTATATCATGCAATTCTGACTTTATAACTCACACTTGCAAGTTTATAGAATTGCGAGATATATTCAGAATTGTGAGATGTAAACAATTATCTTTTGAAATGTTTTATTCTGTGGCGGAAACAAGCATCCATAATAGGTAAAATATTTGTGAATTGTGACTTTATATCAGGTAATTTTGAGAAAAAAGTCAGAATTGCGAGAGAGAAAAAAAAAATTCGTAAACTATCTATTGTAAAGGGTCATTTCATGTTGGGTCAGAGATCACGGATTCTACCCCATCTTAAAAGCCTCAGCCTCCATCTAAATATCTAAAAAAGCAATTACCCTTTTTCATTTAATTTTTTTCTTCTGTGGCGGAAACAAGCTTCCATACCCTATAGAGTGACAGGTTCATTTAAATTGGCCTAGTCTCCCTCTCTCTCTATCTCTCTCTAACACACAGGGCCCGTTTTTAATGATCTAAGGGCATGATCTGAAGCGAATGGCGCAGGTGCACTTAGGTCGTGTCCGAAACCACTTTTGCTAGTTTAACAACAGAAAAACCGGTCAGCGCACCAGGCGCATGGTCCAAAAGGGTTGTACCTAGTCTCTTAATGAGTCATGGGTGTGTTTTGGGCATAACGTGCTATAAACCAATCAGAGTCTCATCTCCCATTCCCTTTAAAAGCCAGTTGCGCTACCACTATGCCGGTTTCACAATTTACATTGCGGAATTTGCGAGCAGAAAGACTGAACGCTTCTCCAGAGAGGAATCATTTTATTTTTCATATTTAAAAATGTTTGTGTGCTGCTGCACATCCCTGTGTGTGTAATAATAGGTGCATATTACTAACGTGCCCTTTAAATAACACAAAAAATACTGCGCTATTGACTTTAGACCAGGGGCCTATACCATTAAGCCGGTTTAGCTGGCTAGCCAGATAAGTTTAAGTTTAGTTTGTGCCAATCCTGGGCTTTAGGTACCATGAAAGTGGTTTGGCTTTTAGCAGTGTTCACCTCCATAGTAACTTGCGCTCCACGGCTAACCTGCCCCAGGGCAGGTTATGTTCTGGATAAGAGATCTCAAACTGAAATTAGACCAATCAGCTGTGAGCAAAGTGACAAACCTCTGATGCAATAAGTCACTCCCCTGTTTCTACTCCAAATTAAAGGTCACCACATAGCAAATTGTTTTTAAAGACTAAAGCATCTGGCTTTTAGCAATGCTTATTTATAATAATAATAATTTTGAATGATTTAGATATCATTTATGTAATTATTATACCCTTAATCAATTACACATGTATCATTTTAGTAAATCAATCACTAATAGGCACTTTGTTAAAATTAATATAAATAGCCTATATAAAGGTCATACAAATAAGCTTTAAAATCACTACATTTTAAAACTTAAAGCTTACTGAACTTAAATGTTCAATTCTCTCTATATATCAACTAAATTAACTTCATAACTTTTACTTGCATTAACGTAGCAAGATTTTTCTGTAAGTTGTCCTCTTTCATAGACAGCTCTTTTCTTCTTGCTGTGTAAATTTCTATAAATTCTATTATTTTTCAATCATGTAATATTCTGCATTGGAGAGAAATGAATGTCAGTTCCACTGATCCACAGCGTGTGATTGGCTGTTCACTTCCGATGCCACAGCTAAACTCCTAAACTCAGGATCAAAGCCTGAGTTGACAGAGGAAGCTGATGATCAGCATCATGGGACCAACAAAGCCTGAATAGATTGGTTTGGTTTTGTCAACTCGAAACTAATCCTGTAACCCTGAGTTTGTTAAACTACCATCATGGTACAGGCCCCAGGTTTTTGTTGGGCAATGTCATTTTCAGTTGCCTCAAAATAGCAACATACCAACAATGCGCCTGAACACACGATCATACGTCGGCTGAAACTAGCAAAAAGCACTTGCGTTGCACTGCGCCGGGTGTATGATAGGGCCCACTCACACACACACACACACACACACGTTGGGTTTTCATGTTTTATGGGGACTTTCCATAGACATAATGCTTTTTATACTGTACAATCTGTATATTCTATCCCCTAACCGCTAAACACAACCCTCACCGAAAACTTTCTGCATTTTTACATTTTTAAAAAACATCTTAGTATAAGCTGAAAACAGCTGAATAAAGCTCAAAAACAGCTCATTTAATATTTTTGCCACTATGAGGTTGACACATCACTGAACATTTGATGAAAAAGTAAAGGGAAAGAAAAAAAAAAAGTGTACCCTATTATGGAAGGTGCCACATATCACACAATTTTGTCAGTGTAATTTGTAATCATTGTGTCAGACTATCATCGGTGCTACAGAGTCACTTCTCGACTCAAGACAAGAAGAGTCTCATTAATCTGGCTTCTGCTTACATGTTTGCACTTACATACTTTTTTTTTTTTTTTTTTTTTTTTTTTTTTTTTTTTGATGGCAGCAAAACCAAGATGTGTTTCAAAAAAAAGCATGTGACATTATGAGGCAGTAAATCCGGTCATTCTCTGCTGTTTGCTTTTTCCTGCGAAGCGAGTGGATTGACAGCTTCCCATGTACACATGCTGCCATACACTCTAACTCGTCTTTTACATTATACATGCAGCTAAAGAGTACCACATTACACAGTCCACTCAGATTCTCAGCCTATATGGATTATGCAGAAATATTAATTCCCTGTATGCAGTGTTTCATGCAGAGACAAAATGAGTTATTTCCATACTGCCCCAGAGAGGAAAAATGATGTTATGAAACATATGCTTATTATCTGGGCATGTAGTTTCACATATTTAAAAACCACAATTCCTTTGCTAAGGTAACACCCTTAAAATGACTAAGATCATAGTGGTGTATAAACTCTTTTTGTACAATAGTTATTCAGTTTTTACTAGAAATGTTTTAATCAGTATGTCATTTGTTTCAAATAGAACTTTATCTTAAAACAGATAAATGTAACCAGAAAAGCTGCACAAGATGTAAAGATATTCAATTGGTATTCCCCATTACTTTAATACAATATTTGTTGACGAATAACAGTGTATTCATTTTAAATTATTTTAAATATAGTCTTCACTTTTTTTAGAATTATTATTATGTTATTATTTTTATATTATGTTGGGGGGGATTTTTGTAAAATGAGGTAAAATGAAGAAGCAAAATACATATTTTTAGGCTAAATATAATTTCCTTCTTTCCCTCTTTACAGGTTTCATGAGATTCACCCATTTCATCGAGTCTTTTTTTTTTTTTTTTTTTTTTGTCAATCATTCACAGTTAGTTTTAATGTGAGATCAAATTTCAGTGACTCACTTACAGTTTTTAAACATCAATGGAAGGGTCATTTAGTATACTAAATACTGTATGTTTTTGCTGCAGCATTGGTTCCCCAACCCTAAGAGGAAAACGTAGTCTTTTGTCTTCATACTATTTAATGTAAAAGAAAATCTCCACAGTCTCACAAACATGACATGTCTGTGTTTTTCTTTATAGCACCAGTGTCTGAATGGTTTTCAAAAGATTCCAACTTTTTTCATATATATTTTGAACAAATACTGTAGAAACATGTTGTATGTTGTATTACTCACTCAGATATATATATATATATATATATGAAGAAAAATGCTTTTATCCTTTATGATCTGAGAAAGAGAATAGAGCAAACAGCATGAAAGTGATTGTTATAATATATGTATTCAGGTCCTTAGTTCATAAAAAGGCAACATGCTTGCACGTGCATCTCACTATGAATCCAAGAAACATACATTTTGTTGATCTAATCAGCAGGCCATATCATGTTTCATGTCAGTTCTTTTCTTTAATTGAAAAGCTTTGGTCTAGCGTGATAAATACACATAAGCATTAGCTTGCCTGCACAAAAAAACTGGGCTTACATTTCAGCCGTCTCCCGTAGAATCAAGAACATATTTTATCAGTAACACCTGCTATGGTGAACATCACTACTATATATATATATACTTAGAGTTAGGCATTTCAATAAATCCCTAACATCACCATTTAACAGGGAGCATGAGCACCCCCAGCCCTTCACATTTTGTATGTCTGCCTTATTTGACACACCTACTTCAGATCTTGCAGTCTCTACAAATGAACTGGTGAGTTGAATCAGGTGTGTTAGATGAGGGAGACATACAAAATGTGCAGTGCTGGGTGTGCTCCAGGACAGGTTTGAAAACCACTGAACTAGAGGATTGAAATGCAAAGCAATGCCCTAACAACTATTTAGCAATACCCTGGCAACCACCCAAAATGCCCGAACAACTATTTAGCAATACCCTGGCAACCACCCATTACACCCTAGCAATCGCATAGCAAAACTCTAGAAACTACATTGCAATACCCTGACAACCACCTACAACACCCAATCAACCACCCACTACTCTCTAGCAGTCACATAGCATCATGCTGGAAACTACATTGCAATGTCCTGGCAACCAGTCACAACACCATAGCAACCACATATAAAAAACACTTTATTCCCCCGCAAAACTGCAGCAACTGCATCACAATGACTCTGCAACCACCCACTTCATCTTATAGCAACCACATAGCAATGTACCCTGGCAACCACCCAAAATGTCCTAACAGCTGTATAGCAATACCCTGGCAACCACCTGTTACACCCTAACACTCACATATAAATGCCCTGGCAACCACCCACTACACCCTAGAAATCACATAGCAAAACTCTAGAAACTACATTGCAATACCCTGACAGTCACACACAACACCCGAGCAACCACGTAGCAATGTCCTGGCAACCACCCACTACTCTCTAGCAATCACATAGCATCATGGTGGAAACTACATTGCAATGCCCTGGCAACCAATCACAACACCCTGACAACCACCCACAACACCCTAGAATGCCCTAACAACTGTATAGCTGTAAACCAAAACCCCAGAAACTGTTAACCAAACCTTAGAAACAACATTGCAATACTCTGACAACCACCTACAACACCCTAGCAACTACATAGCAATGTCCTGGCAACCACCCACTACTCTCTAGCAATCACAAAGCATCATGGTTGAAACTACATTGCAATGCTCTGGCAACCAATCACAACACCCTGACAACCACCCACAACACCCTAGAATGCCTTAACAACTGTATAGCTGTAAACCAAAACCCTAGAAACTGTAAACCAAACCCTAGAAACAACATTGCAATGCCCTGACAACCACCTACAACACCCTAGCAGCCACATAGCAATGTCCTGGCAACCACCCACAACACCATAACACCCACATATAAAGGCTCTATAAACCAACACCCTAGCAATTACATACAGTACGGCAACCACACAGAAATGCCCTGGCATCGCCAGGCAGTTTTGCACGAAGCAAACATATTAAAATCTATTTAGTATGTGCTTTGATGTGAGTAGCGATATGCTCTCAAATTGAACATTTTAATCTCTTTGGTAGCTTACATAGAAGCTTATCAGTTTTGTATAAATGTAGATTTGAAAGGGTTTAAATGAGTATGTGTTTGCCTTGTGCACCATCATTATTGTTATCATCAGAGCACCACCTCTTAGTTGTGTGTTTATTTGCATCTCACTTACAGCTCTGTAAATGAGCTGCTGAGCAAACAAATGGATCAAGTCTCGAGGATTAATTGGTTGGCATCTTTGAAATGAAGCCACCATTCCCATCCAATCAGTGCTTCAGTAGCAGCACATTAAGAGCTGGACATAACTATTATATTAAAGGCTGCCAGCTAAGAAAGAAGAACTCAAAAACCAGAACCTCCATTGAACCGCTGATGCCTCTGTTCTGCTAAAGCATTCTGGGTAGGCTGGGGATTCGAACGAGAAGTCTCTAAAGTATGTCGGTTTTGAGAGATTTAAGTAAGTGTGTATGCGAGCGAGAGAGGAATTTTCTGGTTCTTTACATGTCAATATGACTTTGTGTTAGACACTTGAGACTGTAGTATTTGTTTTTCTCACTTATTTGTCTTTTACTTAGCAAGCAGAAACAAAACTGTACAGTATAAAAAAAATAAATAAAAAAAAAAAAAAATAACATAAAAGAAGTTTCCCTTCAACAAAACATTTGGAGTATTTATGTCAAAAGCAGCTGCCTGTCAGTATATGCTGTATGATTTATAGCACCACAACTTAAATACATAAACAAGACACACACACTGTTGTCAGGTTAATTGCAGGTTTCAAAACTTTCTGCACTATTAAAGTTAGAAGTATGATTGCATTAAAATAAAAGATTGTTTCCAACAAGATGCAAACACACCATTGTTTCTCTTGCAGAGATGGACAAACTCAGACTGGTGTCAGCATGGTTTCTGCTCATTTCTTTGTTGTTGTCCATAAAACTGAAAGCCCAACACACTCTTATTGCAACTGACCATTCACAAAGACCCGGCCCCCTTTAGTTACTGTTGCTATGTCCGACAAGCCATGACGCTCTCACGCCACACATCATGTTCTCACACAAAGTCTCAACTCTCAAATTTTAAAAAATATAAAAATTTAATGGCTTCACTTTTCAGGACTTGTACAACATACTTGGATTCAAAGTTTCTACTGTACAGGTGTGAATTTGCATTTCCAGCAGCCTGAGGCTTATTCATTTCACTTTTGTTTTGAAAAGGGGTTTACATTTGCCAAATATATATATATATATATATATATATATATATTTATTTATTTATTTTTTTATTTTTTTAATTTTTTTATTAAAAAGCATATGCAGCCCAGCCTAGGCAAGAATGCAAAAGTAACAAGTTCCTATCCTATTCCAAGTTCTATAAAAGTAACTAAGTAACACAAACTTTTTTTTTTTTTTTTTTTTTTGAGTAACGCAATATTATAACATTATTTAACATAACTTTCCCAAACACTGCTCTTTCTTTTCTAAAGGATCAAACTTTTTCAAATTGAAAAGAGACTGATCTTGTGGCTATATAGATATCAAGTTGGAATGAGCATATCATGAGATTTGGGAGACAGTCATACACGTTACCTCTTTCATTGTTCAACCTTTCATTATTTTCACAGTTTACTATGTACTCTTCTTGTTTCTTATTACACTCTACAAAATGCTGGGTTAAAAACAACCCAAGTTGGGTTGAAAATGGACAAACCTAGTAATTGGGTTGTTTTAACCAAGGGATTGGGTTGTTTTAAGTAAACATTTATCCCAACCGCTAGGTTAAAACAACCCAATTGCTGGGTTTGTCCATTTTCAACCCATCTTGGGTTGTTTTTAACCCAGCATTTTTTTGAGTGTACCTAGCAGCCTTGTAAATTGCCCTTGCGTGATGCTACATGTATCGGCAACACATTTAATTTAAATTTCAACACAGCACACTTGTGTTAAAGCTGTGATGCAGGAACTAATGTGCATAAAACAATTCTAAATATTCAATTGTTTTGACTTGAAACACAGTAAACTAGGCTTAATAGGCTACACACTGTTTCTAAGGTTCAATGTTTTAAGCAAAATATGAAGAAAAGTGAGTTCATTTAGCTTATTCTTAAAAAAAAACAAAAAAACAACAAAAACATTACAACTATAAACCCGAATAAGTTGGATAAACTCAATCAGTTACATAATTTTTTTAAGTTAAGAAATGTAAAGTTTAAGTTATCAGAACTTGCAGATGTTTATTTTGCTTTTAGCTTCAAATATTTGAGTAAGCTAATTCATACATTTAAATTAAAATGATCAACTTAAATATTTTTAGTAGTGAAAAATTAGCTATCTTTAACTAGCTATTTCAATAAATGCTTGCTAACATTATTACAAATTATATAACACTTAAAGGGTTAGTTCACCCAAAAATGAAAATTCTGTCATTAATTACCCTCATGCCGTTCGACACCCGTAAGACCTTTGTTCATCTTCGGAACACAAATTAAGATATTTTTGTTGAAATCCGATGGCTCAGAAAGGCCTCCATTGGCAGCAAGAATATGACATAGACCGGCGTTCAGGCATCCAGGAAATGCACACTTTAGAACCATTTTGAGCACTACAGGAAGACCTAAAGCACAATCAATGTAGAATTCTGCAGCTTAGATACGGCGCGTCTTCCTCTGCTTGTAAACAAAGTTCCTCGCTTCCGCCGGCTCTACGTCATATTCTCACGCATGCATCGTGGTGCTTTGTGAGTTCACGTCAGAGGCCCAGACGGAAGACAAGAATAAAGTTGAAAAACTCCACAAAAACTATTCTCGTCGCTTCATAAAATTATTGTAAAACCACTGTAGTGAGATGGACTTTTTAATGACGTCTTTAGTATCTTTTATGGGTCTTGAGAGATGAAATGTCATTGCTGCCAATAGAGGCCTTTCTGAGGCATCAGATTTCAACAAAAATATCTTCATTTGTGGTCCGAAGATGAACAAAGGTCTTACGGGTGTCAAACGACATGAGGGTAAGTAATTAATGATAGAATTTTCATTTTTGGGTGAACTAACCCTTTAATTTTAACATTTACTCTCTCTTTTGAGTGTCATGGCAAAGCATGCTGGGAAATAGAAATCCCAGCCCAGTTTCAGTTACATTTAAGTTTGTCTAAATTAAAAGAAACAAGTTCATTAAACTAAAAATAATAATAATAATAATAATAATAATATATATATATATATATATATATATATATATATATATATACTACCTATATAGGATTATTAGTAACACCTAAAGGATTATTAGTAACACCTCTTGAATTTCTCATTAATGCGATTATCTAATCAACCAATCACATGGCAGTTGCTTCAATGCTTTTAGGGTGTGGTCCTGGTCAAGACAATCTCCTGAACTCCAAACTGAATGTCAGAATGGGAAAGAAAGGTGATTTAAGCAATTTTGAGCGTGGCATGGTTGTTGGTGCCAGACGGGCCGGTCTGAGTATTTCACAATCTGCTCAGTTACTGGGATTTTCACGCACAACCATTTCTAGGGTTTACAAAGAATGGTGTGAAAAGGGAAAAACATCCAGTATGCAGCAGTCCTGTGGGCGAAAATGCCTTGTTGATGCTAGAGGTCAGAGGAGAATGGGCCGACTGATTCAAGCTGATAGAAGAGCAACTTTGACTGAAATAACCACTTGTTACAACCGAGATATGCAGCAAAGCATTTGTGAAGCCACAACACGCACAACCTTGAGGCGGATGGGCTACAACAGCAGAAGACCCCACCGGGTACCACTCATCTCCACTACAAATAGGAAAAAGAGGCTACAATTTGCACAAGCTCACCAAAATTGGACAGTTGAAGACTGGAAAAAATGTTGACTGGTCTGATGAGTCTCGATTTCTGTTGAGACATTCAGATAGTAGAGTCAGAATTTGGCGTAAACAGAATGAGAACATGGATCCATCATGCCTTGTTACCACTGTGCAGGCTGGTGGTGGTGGTGTAATGGTGTGGGGGATGTTTTCTTGGCACACTTTAGGCCCCTTAGTGCCAATTGGGCATTGTTTAAATGCCACGGCCTACCTGAGCATTGTTTCTGACCAAGTCCATCCCTTTATGATCACCATGTACCCATTCTCTGATGGCTACTTCCAGCAGGATAATGCACCATGTCACAAAGCTTGAATCATTTCAAATTGGTTTCTTGAACATGACAATGAGTTCACTGTACTAAAATGGCCCCCACAGTCACCAGATTTCAACCCAATAGAGCATCTTTGGGATGTGTTTGAATGGGAGCTTCGTGCCCTGGATGTGCATCCCACAAATCTCCATCAACTGCAAGATGCTATCCTATCAATATGGGCCAACATTTCTAAAGAATGCTTTCAGCACCTTGTTGAATCAATGCCACGTAGAATTAAGGCAGTTCTGAAGGCGAAAGGGGGTCAAACACAGTATTAGTATGGTGTTCCTAATAATCCTTTAGGTGAGTGTATATACCTTTTTTGTTTGTCGTATTTCAGACATTATTTGCTTATTTTACTTTTTTAACTGTTAAATGTAACCTTTTTTAAGCAATGAAATGCTAACCAGCTCTCAGGGATACAAATTTTCCAAAACATAAAGCAATTTTCCCAAAAAGTTAACAGTCACTTATGTTTGTTTCTACACACCATTAAAACAATTATGTTTTGGTGGTCTGGTCAGCTGATCTGGTTATGCATGCTTCTGGATCACAGAGAAACCTTAGAAAAATACACTTATGTGCTAAATGTTTAAAAAGTGCACTTTTAAATGAACAGGCGTTCAATTACCCACATTTCACCTTGAAACTATGGAAAGAGATATTATGTTCTCACAGCTGAGCTCCAGATGTCTTCTTGTTGTATTTTTGGACTTTGTTTGTATATGTTCATGTGTCATGCAATGTTACTGTGTTAATCTATGGAGGTAACTGTAGGATACTAGAACTGTCTGTAGAGACTGTATTACCTTTCCAGGACCGGTAAAAGGAAGGAAGGAAGGAAAGTATGTCATGGGATTTTATACATGGCCTGGAGATGTTTATTGTCCAGAAAATGATTCAGTTTGGAGTCAGATACTAGCTCAGAAACACTTGTAATGTTGTGACATGGTCAAAAAAAGCTTGCTCTCTGTCATCATTTCCCTTGTGTATTGCACCCATGATGCAAACCTGTGGAAACGGTGACACTATTTGCTTTAAAAAACACATCTTTGTTCACAACCTGTACCAATACATGTTTACCTATGCTCCTGGTCTGCCTGACATCAGTCAGATATTGGTAGGGATCGTGGTGTATGTACGGAGTGAAGTTACTGCTGACAGGGTCTAACCTCTCCTCTTCACCTGCAGAGTCAACAAGCCCACGATACTGATTAAGTTACTAGCATGGATTTGCCAAGCTGCCCTTCTGTGCTGATTCCTGCAAAATGCAAACAAACTTCAGCCCTGACAGGCTCCGGTCCCTTTGTTCCCTGGGAGCTCAGTACATACTGCATTATTAACTGTGATAGAACAGCAAAAAATTAACAATGTTTATCATAGAGCTCATATACACGGTATGCAGTCTAATTAAATACATTGTCAGTGGAAATAGTTTCTCCTGTCTCTGTTTAATGCGCAGCGACAACTGCAAGTCAGCCATAGTTTGACTTTGTGTAGAGTGGAAACACTGTGGCTCATTGTGGTGCTTTCTAAGCATTGTTCTCTGTGTTAGAGAATCCTGACATGTTGTGAATTTGGGGCAGAGCCACAACTGCTAACAACAACAACAAAATAAATAAATAATAATCATTTTAATAACAAGCTAAAATTAAGGTAGTAATAATAATAATAACAAAGGCTAATGCATTATTTAAAAAAAATAAAAATAATTCTCCCAGCCATATGTGTGAATATCAATAAATGTTGTTAAAACATTTTATTTCAGTAAAATTAGTTATATATAACCATCAAACATAATGTTTTGTGTCTGTAAATAAATAAATAAATAAGTCCACAATATTGATAGGGGAGACCGAGTACAGTTATAACATGAGGAGAGTTGTAACACTACCAATTCCATGAATCACGGATAAGATAGGAGTCATATGACAGTTTCAGTTTCCTCTGGCTTCCTTTACGATCCCACATGGAGTCTGTGTTGCTATCTCTCCTGAAGCTACAGCAGAAAATCTGATTCTGAGGTAAGAAAGTAAAAAAAAAAAAAAAAGATAATATTTTGTTTAGTACTTCTACCATTGTAGATAATGTTGTATGAGTTATATCAGGTCAAAGTGTAGTTTCTCTAGTAAAGATTGGTGTCTCAACCTCCTGCTAATTTCAACAGCTAGCTAAACACTCAAATTATCCTTATTCACATTACTTAAAAAACGCATGTAACTACATGAACTTAAATTTACTGAGTTGTTTCTACTAAAAATTTGTATTGTCAGCTTTACTTAATAAGTGTTTGTTCGGTCAACTTAACATTACTGAGTGAAACAAACTGGGCAGTGGATCTGTAATTCCCAGCATGCTTTGCAAGGGACTGCATTAGGAGAGTAAATGTAGGGATTAAAGTGTTATTTTATTTTTCAGTAAAGGGAAAGATGTTGTTTAATGTTCAGTTATGTTGGACATTTAGAGGAGTTTCTGTAATTTTGTGGTAACCATTATCCAGAAGAGTGGTGCCTGTGTTTAGGCTGTGGGCACTCATATACACACATTTATTGGATTCCTGCCCTTAATTAAATTAAGTTTATCCAGTGAGTTAGTTTTGCATTTTGTTTTTAAAAATATATATTTGTTGTTATTTAATAGTTTTCCATTTACACTTGTAGAGCAAATAGTTAATTTAATAAGGTAAATTAAATCAATAAATGTATTCCCTTTACGTTTTTAAAGTTCATAAATGTAACATTAAGTAAAATTAACATTATTAAGTAAAATGTACATATAACTAATGTGTAATAGTGACAAATCTGAATTGTTATATTTACTCAAAGAAATGTTGTCAGCTTTACTTGATTTTTTTTTTGTTCATTCAACTAAATGTTTAATTGTTGAAACTACTCAACACACTTGCGTGGAACCACTTGGCACTTCTTTTCTATGTAAGTCCAACAAATTACTATTTTTTTTCTTTTGAGTGCAAATGTGCATGTACAGACATGCACAAACAAACGCACATGTGTGCATGCACAAACACATACAATATGCACATACACTCCCCATATTCACACATATTTTATCGTTGCAGCCATTCATTTAAAATAAAACTGTTGTTGTGGCATATCACTTGGAGTACCCTTAGTTTTTGTGCATTTTGTCTACCTGTTACAACTTACCCCAGTATGTGTTACAACCTACCCCAGTAGTGGACCTATTAGTATTTGTCATCGCACAAAGTCTGTGATATAGTTGAAGAAATTTAAATTGTTGCCATTTGTAGTAGACAAATGTGGGTACTTTGCCTAAAAGTTTCAGACGTGTAGCTAAAAAAAGGGTAGTTTTAGGTGCTGAAGAAAAAGTGTTACAACCATAATCACCCAAATTAGCTTTGGAGTATTTTTTTATTTATTATTTATTTATTTATTATTTATTTATATATTATATCTAGATGGAGTCTATATATATATATATATATATATATATATATATATATATATATATATATATATATATATATATATATATATATATATATATATATATATATATATATATTTAGACTCCATCTAGATGATCAGGTTATTGTTAATAGTTTTATAATAAAATGTTACATGAATACAGTTGTATGAGTGTTATGTATGGCGATCACACTTGACAATGTGACATGCAGTCGTGTTCAATAAGTTATGCAGATATTGATATCTGCATGGGGCTATATTCACATTCTAGTTTTACACATCTTCTTCTGGAACTCGTATGTGTCGAGTCAGAGAATATGTTTCCTCTTTGTGGATTACAAATGTATTAAGTTGACATGGTCTGATCAGTATCCCTCCAGGATTGTAATTTTCTGGGCTACACTGCACAAATAAAAGCAGTCAGGGAAGGAAACCTCTAAATGGGAGTCCTACGGCGAGGGAGGCTGCAGTGAATAACAAAACAGATAGCGGCTTTTGGCTTAGACCTTGATAAACCTAAAAAGATTTTAAACGGGAGAACATTTGTTTCTGGTAATTTATGAGGATTTTGACCCGTTGTGGCTCTTAACTGTGACAACAAAGGGAAGAGGATATATTTGTTTTTAGCCGCTTTAAAGGCTAAACCGAGCTGGCTAAAAGCCACCTATTGACATGCATGTCTGAGTACAATGGCTAGTGTCCATCAGTGAATGGAGATCCAGTCTCCAGACTGTGTTGTTCGGATCTGTAAGTGACACAAGACAAATGCCGCTCTTGTTAAAGGAATGTTAAGGCTTTTACCTTAAAGGTGAGATAAACAATAGAAGCAGGGGTCAAAGGTTGCTGTGGATCTTGTTACGTCTATTGTTGTCTTTATTTCTGTTTTGACTGGCTTTGATTATCTCTTTATCCTTGAACCCCTTCATTTCATGCGCCTGTTTTATGTTTCTTTAATTACTGTTGTAGGAAATACCTATAATGTCTGTCAAACTTTGGAAGTTGGAGGTGATGAAAAGCTATTTGAATGTATTTTTCCTTGCTGCAGAAAGATTTTTGGCTTCCTCTGCGCTGTTCTTTATTACGATAAACACAAGCTGTAGGAGGCAATGGCAGAGCGGGGCACGCTGCCAGAGGACAGGCGTGTGTGTTAACATGCCATGTTAAACACAGAAAACAGACTATAGACCTCCTTGTTCCCTTCTAACAAAGCTCTGCATGTCCTAACACACCTTTGCAGTAAGATCAAGGGCTAATGCTATTCATGTGTGCTAGCAGGCTTAGCTGGATTTGTATTTATACAAATCGTTTTCCACTAAGAGTGACAATATTACTAGTCCCACGGCACACACTTTGACCTCTGGCATGAAGTCTTGTCCACATTGCAACCACTTAAACAGGACTTTTGTCTGGTTTGTCTGAAATTGTTACATTAGTTTTTAGTTACATTTAAAAAAATAAAATATATATATATATATATATATATATATATATATATATATATATATATATATATATATATATATTAGTAAATATATTATAACATATTAATATGGTATCATGGAGTTTCTGTTTGATACCATAAATTCACCACAGTACCATTTTTAAAGGGTAGCAACAATGTAACCCTTGGTGACAGACGGACGGACGGACGGACGGACGGACGGACGGACGGACGGACGGACGGACAGACAGACAGACAGACAGACAGATAGATAGATAGATAGATAGATAGATAGATAGATAGATAGATAGGCCCCTATTTTAACGATATGAGCGCATGATCTGAAGCGAATGGCACAGGTGCACTTAGGACGTGTCTGAATACACTTTTGCTAGTTTAACGACGAAAAAAACAGTCTGTGCACCTGGTGCATGGTCCAAAAGGGTTGAACCTAATCTCTTAATGAGTCGTGGGTGTGTTTTGGGCGTAACGTGCAATAAACCAATCAGAGTCTCATCTCCCATTCCCTTTGAAAGCCAGTTGCACTTTCACCATGGCGGATTTGCTATTTACATGGTGGAATTTGCGAGCGGAAAGACTGAACGCTTCTCCAGAGAGGAATCATTTTATTTTTAATATTTAAAAAATTTTGTGTGCTGCTGTGCATCCCTGTGTGTAATAAGCAGAGTGTACGCACGTTGTGCACCCGCCTATAGTCATATATTACTAACGCAGCCTTCAAATAACACAAAATAAATACTGCGACCACAAGACTATTGACTTTAGACCAGGTTTTTGTTGGTCAATGGCGCAGTTGTTTTCAGTTGCCTCAAAATAGCAACGCGCCAACAATGTGCCTGAACACACCTCGTTTTCAGACCAGCTCGCCCATGGGCGAACAGATGGGCGCGAATGCATTTGCTATTTAAACAACGTGATGCTGGAAGTGAAAATGATAACTGCGTCAGGCTGAAACTAGCAAA
This sequence comes from Paracanthobrama guichenoti, assembly GCA_018749465.1. Lineage (NCBI taxonomy): Eukaryota > Metazoa > Chordata > Actinopteri > Cypriniformes > Gobionidae > Paracanthobrama > Paracanthobrama guichenoti. The sequence goes on from CM031960.1 coordinate 32,368,149, forward strand.
AAACAAATGCGCCAGGTGTATGATAGTGCCCTAAGAGTTATTTGACGTAGTTGCAAAGTTACTCAATAGAATGTCTTTCAAAATAAAGTGCAGCCAAATTGACTAGCAATTTCTGAATGAAAATAGTTTCAAAGTAAATCCCTTTTTTTTTCATGTCTGAAGGCAAATATCATCACTAATGTCCAGTCTTGAAGCTCGGTCACTGAGCCGGACAATTAACTTATCCCACACAGAACTATTAGCTATCTTCAGATGAGCTATATGAAGGACATGCAAATGCCATGGAAAAAATACTGTTATCAGGTCTTTTGATGATGTGCTCTTTCAAAGCACTGAATCCAATCAAAACCGCAGCACTTTTAAAGAAAGATTTCAGGTAGAACTGTTCGATGGACGTCGAACAATCTTTGATTCAATTGTGCTGATTTGCACCATTAGCCTGTAATATATTATCTGAGGTGTATGGCGGCTCTTGTCTTTCTGAAAGGAAGACTAAATCAGCTTCTCTTTTCCTCCTGCTCTCCATTTTGACAACTGACAAAACTCATCTCCTACGGGGAATTGAAATAGAGGGTCCTGTTCTGTTCTGGCAGTTCTTTCAGGAGTCCCATCAATCAGACCCACTATTGTGCTAGACAAAGAGACCTTTTCTGTATTGAATTCAACGGAGGCTCCTTAAAATTGATAAAATACAGATACTGAACCTTTGATATACAGAGAGGTCAACGTAATCTCTGTACTATGATGGAAAGCAGTGGGAGTCTGTGTGCAATAGAATGGAAGATCAAACCAATGGCTTTCTTAACACATGTTGATGTGAATGATAGTAAACATAATGCATATTATGTATTGTGTGTGTGTGTGTGTGTAGTAATGAATCTCTGTTGGATATAATTTATATTTCACAATAAGAATTAGCCTTAAGCAATGCTTTAAGAAACAATATTGAAGAAACATCACATTCAGGCCACAGAGTGCCAAGAATTCAAGATTACAAGCTCCCAGACATCTGTAATCATATTACATCGTAATACCAAAGATACTCTTTCCACCGTGGTTGATTACATCAACTCAAAATCTACGTTCTTAATTTGCAGTAGTTACAGAGCCAATGAAAATATTGGCAAGATACACCTAGAGCAATGTTACATTTTATCATGGCTCATATCAACCTCATATAATCAGCCTATTAAACAGGCAATTTCTTATCACAGTCTTCTAGCGTAATCAAAGAATGATGCTTTAGGGGAGAGGTTGATATACCTGATAAGTCACCAAATACCGCAAGACATAGAGTTCACCCAATGTTTGTATTGTTAGTCACAGTGGGCATTTCCTATATTGCTGCATGCCCTAATGTTATTGGTCGGCCGCACAACTAGTCATGCCTTAAAAATGGCAGACAAATGGCATATATTGCTGGTTAAATGTCATATTATTGCTACCAAATATGATAGTAATTGTTGTATTCGGTATGTGCAAGCTTTTGTTTTGTGATAGCATTTTAGCATTTCTGGTTCCATTGTCCCAAAGTCAATGGGCTTTTTATTAAATTCCTGAAATAACGTCTGTAGTTAACACAAGCTCACAATATTCTCACATTTTATTCTGTGACATGAAAAAGTACTATATTGTGTTTGTTAATAAATTACTTGACTTGAAAAAGGTGTACAGAGGTTGTTGAGGACATTAAAGGTCAATACGCAGAATAGGTAAACTCATGTAGGTCACACTTTATTTAAGGTGATGTAGTGACACGTTACTACATGTACATATAGTAATAATATAGTAACTAACCCTAAACCAAACCCTTTATACTAACCATAACTCTATAGTAAGTACATGTAGTTAATTAATATTACTCAGTACTTATTTGAGTGAGTACTTAAAATAAAGTGTTACCCTCATGTACTCACTAGTCTGCTTTAACAGCCTTGTTATATCCATAATCTGCTCTTGCAAACTATTCTAATGCTTTAAATCATAAAACTGCAGCAATCTAAAAGGCAGTGAAAAAAAATCAAGGGAAAAATTTTGTCGAGGGAACAAGGGTGATGCTAACTTCTGGGTTGGCCTACAAAAGTACATCATCACTGCAGAGCTCAAGGCAATTGCAAAAAAAATTATAATACCCATATAATCGGTTTAAATATGATGAAAATTGTGACTATGTGTCTGTTCCTCTGTAGGACACAAAATAAGAAATATCTTTATGTTCAACAGAAGAAAGGTTTGGAATGACATGAGGGTGAGTGTAACACAGTTCGTTGTTATGGGAGGCAGGAACTGGCGAACGTTTAAACACTTTAATAAATAAATAAACACAAAATGAAAGTAATGCAGGTCGCTCACAGGCGGCTGCCGCGCACACACATAATAAAACATAAACCAAACAAAACAAAACATGAAGTCCAGGCCTGGTCCTCTCTTGTCCACTGTCGTCGCTCCTCCTTTTATGCATCCGAGCTCCTCCTTGAGATACGAGATCGGTGCGGTGCACAGCCTCTCCCCGTTCTCACGGTTCCTCTGCCTTGACTGCTTGCCACATACCCCCATTGCCCCTTGCAAGCCGAGGGGGTACTCCCGAGACTGCGCTCTACTCACCCTTCTCCTCTACTCATCAGGGGGGGGGGACTGTTCAAGGCGGCCAAGGCACCTGGCATCCCAGGCATCCCCTCATGGACGGCTGCCGCACACACATATAATAAAACATAAAGTCCAGGCCTGGTCCTCTCTCGTCCTTCACTTTCGTCACTTTTATGCATCCGAGCTCCTCTGTGAGACACGAGACCGGTGCGGTGCACAGCTGGCACTCATTATCACTCATGCCACTGACCTCACCCCATTCTCACAGTCCCTCTACCTCGACTGCTTGCCACAGTGAGAAAATGATGACAGAATTTTCATGTTATGGGTGTCTTTCCCTAAAATTGGTATATATTCGCATTGCCAAAGGTTGCTGGTCTTTCCCTAAAATTGGGATATATTTGCATTGCTGATGCTCATGCCATCTAAAATCGCTAATTCTCATTTAAAATGGATGACACTTTGTTGCAACAAATCATTGTATATGTGTGAAGACTTGGAGTAAGTGCACACAAAGTGGGCTGCTTTTAATTAAGTTACTTTCCCCCGTAATCTTTATCATTGCCTTTTCTCATTCCCAGCACATATAAAGCTAAAGGAACTGCTTCCAATTATGGCTGGCCGATTAGTCTACCATCGTGACCTGGAGTAGATTTATTTAGGGAACAGAACCGGTACTGCAGCCCAATGCTACTGCTCTGTACGCTGGCTTTTGGTGACGTGCCACCAACCACAGAGCAGGAGAAAGCAGATAGAGGCGCTTGGCTTGAAGCCGCCATTGATCGATGAGAAGCCTGGAGTTTTGGGAACACATGACAGCTTTCGCACCCTGTTTGGTGAAGCTTGAAAAGAAATCAGAGGAGAGGCATTTTGTAGGTCTTAATTTGCTGGCAGTGTCAGATGCTGACTGAGAGCGCTACTTTCCATTTGATGGACGATAACGGTATGGATTGCTTACGATTCCATGGACTCACTTACATGTTCCCAACTGCTTTGTCTTAAAGATCCCAAGAAGGAAAATAATACAGAGTCTAAAAGAGTCTAATTGCTTTTTGTACTGAAAATGAGGAAAAACAATAAGACTTTGTCAGCATGGGCTGTAATAGCAAACGATGCATGCGGAGACGGGTGTTTGTTTTTGCAGGTAGCAAGTGTGCAGTTTGATTAATTGTATTTAGAATGAGGCTTGTATGATTAAAATGTGCTTGGGGACCGAGGGCATAATATTTTATTTTCATCCCAGAACAGTGACTCTAAGCGCTCAGCTGGTTGTCATTAGCTGCAGAGATCTGATGTGGTTTCGGCAGTAAGGAGATGCCGCCATGGACTCCTAATATTGTTTGTTGTAACCACATCTGTTCATGGAAGTGCTTGGACCCCTATCTGTTCATTTTGGATCTCACAGCAGCACATTTGCAAGGTACTCCTAAAGGGAACAACAGCTGCACAATACTTGAAGTTTCAAACCCAGTACCATCTGGTCTTGTTTTTAAGATCTGCATCAAACCAATCAAACTGCTCAGTTTCCCTGCACTTTTTTTTTTTAGGAAGTACGAAATGCATGTCATTATCTCTCCTCCCCCCGTCCATTGTTTGGACAGACAGGTAGCCCCGCCTCAAACTCACACCATTGGGCACCACAGATTTAGTAAGTTCAACTAAAAATTGCTTATACTCATAGTTGTCTCTGCACATTAAACAGGGTAAATGATGTAGAGGTTTTTTTTTTTCTCTCGATCCTTTAATTGATTTAAAAATACATCAAAATGCAGTTCAAAGTGACTTGAATAGACCTCTTGGTTTATATTAGGTGGCCTTAACTACTATGTACTTACATAAAAAAATAAGTACAAGGTACTTATTGTGTTCATATTGTATTGCAAAACACTTTTGCTGATATTGAGGTGGGATACAGGTAAAGTTGGTGGGATACAGGTGGGATATAGGTAAAGTGGTGGTATGGGTAAGTTTAAGGGTGCTTTCACACTTGGTTCGATTGCCTGGACCGAGCCCGAGTTCGATTGCTCCCCCCTCCACCCCGCCGGACTGTGTTCATATTATATTATTTGGGTCCGAACCGGGGTGTGTTTGCGTCACCAAAGCAGCAGCTGTTTACCCCGTTGCTTGGTAACGACGGCGAGCGAGAAGGTGGCAAAATGAATAGCGTTGCTCACCTCACTGTTATATTTTTGTTTTTGAACCGTTGGTTTTGTTACCAAAGCTTCAGTACGTAATGGCGCTTGCGTCTGTCTGCCGCGAATGTACCGCAAATGCTCTAAAGAACGCTGAAGACGAGCAGAAATGAGATCTACAGCTCTCTGCTTGCAGTATGTCAGTCACTCGTCAGGAAAATGAGTGAAACACACAAACACACTTTTATCAAATCATATGTCATTAATAGCAGTTCACTTCCGTGATTTAGTACGATTGCGTTCACACCAGCAGTGAACCGTAGCGGAGTTCACATGAACCGAACCCCAGACCACCTTTTTAAGCGGACTCGGGTACGGTTCGCGGGTGCGCACCCGAGTTCGGAAGACAGCGTTCACATCATCCAAACGAACATCAATCGAACACTGACATCAATCGAACCTGGGTGCGTACCAAAAGTGCTAGTGTGAAAGCACCCTAAGGGTAGGGTTATGTGTAAGATAAGTGTCAACAGTGTAATTGTAAATGTAACTGCAGAAATTAATTACAGATGTAATTATATACAGCTAATTTAAAAAATGTAAGTACAATGTAAAAACATGTATGTACACAATAAGTGCACTGTATCAATTTATTAGTTCCAGTGTTAGTACATAGTAGTTAAGGCCACCTAATATAAGATGGGTCCGATCTCGGTTTTTATGAGCTTTTTAATTTCTGTATTACAATTAATTTAGATATTTTTAGACCTCATTAAAAGAATGAAATAATACTTGTTTTATTATAATTTCTTAGAAAAATATATGAACCGTGTTAAAAAAAAAAAACAGTGCTAGTTTAATACCATCCAGATAATATTTTAATTTTATATTTTCTGTTTTAATTTTAAGTTTTGTTAAAGTTTTAGTAATTTTATTTTGTATTTGTCATTTTATTAGTTATTTTTAATGTTTAAAATTATAATTTTTTCATTGACAACTAGCTGGAATTAAATAGGTTTACATTTTATATATTTATATACATTTTATATATTTATAGACAATAATTTATATTATATAGAGCTCTGGAGGTTGACGTTATGCAGCCTAAACTCAAACAGGCAATCAGGGAGTGCTAGAGCGGCTGTAGCATTGGTATCTATAAAATAATTTAAAACCAGACTGTTTAAACCTTACTATTTCAACATGATGGACAGGATGCCAGAACAGTTGGGGGACAGCAAATGGGAAATCATTTTATCGTAGTAAGTTGTTGAATGCCGTGAATTTCAGTTTATTCTTCATTCTTAACTACTTTTGCCCCACGTAACTAAAATAAGTTCCCATTAAATACGATACTTAATCGTGAATAACATAAGTGCTTTTATATATAAATAACATCAAGAAACAAAAAAATAAGAAATTACATTTATTGCTTATGACTGATTTTATTTAACATGCACAACACCAACACGGATCTATGAAACAGATGCACAGAGTGGCGCGCTGTTTTGGACGGGTTTGTGTTAACTGGTAACACATAACGTTAATCTATTCACATTTTCTCTCTTAAAATGTAAGCCCATGTAGGCCTCTATGTCAGCATTATCATATACGTGTAAAAAATTGAAGGGTGCATCTGAATCAGCTCCCTGGTTCAGTAGTCAGGGCACTGATCAGGACATAAGTCAATGGGCTGATCCCTGATCAGTGCCCTGACTACTGAACTAGGGAGCTGATTGAGACGCACCCGAAGTCTGTCATGTAAAACAAGAGCGTACTGATGCAGTTCAATCTGCCTGCTATTCTATCTGTTACTGTTACTCCTGATCGGAGGCTTCCGTAGATATTTAGTTTATACGTAGATTTAGGCTTCAACTAAGTTTAATGGTGCAACGCAAAAACATATTTAGGAGTGCATAAGTTGTAACTTAGTGCCCATTTACGTCAAAACTAGGCTAGCTGTAACTTGCGCACAGCTGGTGCAACAGGTGTCCTGACTGGAAAGCTATCCGTTCCTTTATCGATACACGTGAAAAGCACCCCATTATAGGGATCTGTTATGTTTAATTATTAAGTTTTGCTATGTACAAGTCTATGTCTTTTGAATTAAAGTGCGCAGTGAACTCCGTTGCCTTGAAACTCATGTTGGCGCCAAAACAACGTCGTAAACAGAATGGGTCATGTGACCTCCGGAGCTCTAAAGGCAACTTTTTTACTTTATGTTAATACCCTATGACCACAGCAGCATTTTTTGAAAATGGTAAATACAAAGAGTACATTTCTTAGAACTTGGCATTTTAAAGATTTTTTTTTCTTTTTTCTTTATGACACTTATATGAGTGTCATATATTATATATTATGATGATAAATTATATTATAATAACTTTATGTTGAGTCTTTTTAAACTTGAACTTTCAGCACCCCGATGCATAATAATTGGGGTGGTAATGGTTGATCATGTTTACTCTTGACAGTTCCCAGAAGGAGATGGCTTTCATCAAGCCTTATTAGGATTTGTGTCTCCATTTTTATAGTTCTGTAATTATGAACTACATCATCAAAGCTTCAGCGCAGAGACAAGACAACCGGGTTCCATCTCATTATTGGCAGGCAAGGTGTCTCTCAATCCTCACTCAATACTATAAGCACCTTCTTTACAACCCACTCTAGATTCCAACCCATCAAAATTCTACCCAAGTACTACCTCGAAGGCAGAACATTCTAGCTTACCTTGTGGTTTCAGTTGGAACAAGCTGTCCATTGCCTTATTATGGGAGCAGGCTTTCTTCGTTCTAGCTAGCGACATTTCAGTGTAATGGAGGGTTTCAGGCAGGCAGCGAACATGGAGCCTACTGGGTGTCTGCTTTTATCAACTCCATCTGTCTATAACAGCTTTGTCAGCACCACAGGGCCAGAGTCAGGGATGACATTTCAGCTAGCGCAGTGGCTATAAAAACACAAGAACGCTGAGATTTTAGCTAAACATGAGTAATGTGTTTATTCATTCATAGCCATGCCTCATTTAAGAGGAATTCTAGTAGCAAACGCCTACATCTACTTATACATGATAATGACTATGAGGTTTAGGACAGTAAAATCCATATACCCCCAAATGGAAATGAGGAATTACACTACGGCTGCAGGTAACTAGCTCATTGTAGAGTATGCATTTATCACTCAGGGCTGTAAACAACCCTCTGAGCAGTGCTTGTGACCTTTAAAAGAATGTACCTCATTTCACATTCAGCATCTGCCACAATCTACAGCACGTCAAACATCAAGAGCCCCGTCGACAACAGAAGAAGGTCTATAAGCCTAAGAGTGACATGACGTGTTTTTTTTTTTTTTTTTCTCCATTAAGATCAAAAGCTTGAGTGTCTACTGTCATGTCAAGCGTGTTGTTTCTGTTTATTTCTTGATTTTGGTGATTGTGTGGGGGGAATTTGAGAGTGACTGAAATATAAAGCCTAATGCACACGCTCCAGACAGCAGATTTAAAAGAATCAGTCCACTGCACAAATAGTTTTATTGTTTTTTGAAGCTGATGTGACAAGATACACGAATGTATTCTAGAACTTCACACATGTAGAAGGTTAGCGTTCGGTTCACTGTCCAAAGCAAAAAAAAAATTCACACTTCTCAGCCTCTCTGGGAAAGTCTATGCCAGGGTACTGGAGATGAGAATTCGGCCGATAGTGGAACCTCGGATTCAGGAGGAACAGTGTGGTTATCATCCCGGTCGTGGGTGCTGGAGGGTTCATGGGAGTTTGCCAAACCAATCCACATGTGTTTTGTGGATTTGGAGAAGGCATTCGACTGTGTCCCTCGTGGCGTCCTGTGGAGGGTGCTCTGGGAGAACGGGGTCCGGGGCCCCTTGCTTAGGGCTGTTTGGTCCCTGTATGACCAGAGCAGGAGCTTGGTCCGCATTGCCGGCAGCATGTCAGACTTGTTCCCGGTGCATGTTGGAATCCGGCAGGGCTGCCCTTTGTCACCGGTTCTGTTCATAATTTTTACGGGCAGAATCTCTAGGCACAGCCAAGGGCCAGAGAGTGTCCGGTTTGAGGACCACGCGATTTCGTCGCTGCTTTTTGTGGATGACGTTTTCGTGTTGGCCTCCTCAGACCAGGACTTTCAGCATGGAGGAGTTCAGGTATCTTGGGGTCTTGTTCACGAGTGAGGGAAGGATGGAACGGGAGATTGACAGACGGATTGGTGCAGCTTCTGCAGTAATGCGGTCGATGTACCGGTCTGTCATGGTGAAGAAGGAGCTGAGCTGTAAGGCTAAGCTCTCAATGAGCTGTGGGTCATGACCGAAAGGACAAGATCCCGGATACAGGCAGCCAAAATTAGCTTTCTCTGCAGGGTGGCTGGGCGGTCCCTTAGAGACAGGGTGAGAAGTTTGGTCACTCAGGAGGAGCTCAGAGTAGAGCCGTTGCTCCTCCACATCGAGAGGAGCCAGTTGAGGTGGCTCGGGCATCTATTTTGGATGCCTCCTGGATGCCTTCCCGGGGAGGTGTTCCGGGCACGTCCCATCGGGAGGAGGCCCCGGGGAGGCCTAGGGATTGTGTCCCCCGGCTGGCCTGGGAACGCCTCAGGGTTCCCCCAGAAGAGCTGGAGGAAGTGGCTAGGGAGAGGGAAGTCTGGGCGTCTCTGCTTAGACTGTTGCCCCCACGACCCAGCCCAAGATAAGTGGAAGATAATGGATGGATGGATGGTTGGGACATGATATTTGCACTAAATAACTTTTTTTACACACTTGACATTTAGCGTTTCATTAAATATAAACTTGAAACATAAAATACAAAGAATATATTAAAGTTTGTCAACCCACATTAAACTAACATGAAGCATAAAACAAACCACATTTTCCAAGCTGTTTTTAACATAAAATCATTCTGCAGAATCTTCCCCAAAAACAGCACAGAAAATATGGGAGGAAAAGTACATTCCATCTGATTTGATAATGCAAATGATAGTTGGACTAAGCTGGTTAGCATATTTGGCCAGCAACAAACCAGCTACCATTGAGTCATACCAGTTTAAGGTGGTAATCGCTCACTGAGCAGCTAATAACCTTTTCTGACAAGCTAATGACAAGCTTGGACCACATGCTACTATTTCCCAAAGCATATCTACCAGCTTAAGATGGATGGCTCCAGCAGGGTTATTAGTTGCACGAACCCCATTTGGATAATTAATTTGCCAGATTATATTAATTTACCCTCCCAGAACATACCCTGTACCATTACCCCCAACACACTTCACCTCGGGTCACCCCATTCACCCATCATCCCCAGCTGATGTGACTGTGACATCAAAAATGGCTGCTATTCAAATCTGGCTGAAACCCAAATTCTGCAGTGGTGATAAAGTAAATATCTTGCAGCTGCCAAGCAAGCATCACGCTGGTTACATGGTTAGACTTTCAAATCTGAAGAGATGCCAGCCCCCACTTCTCATTCTCTATTTCAGTCTCTTGTCCTTCTCTAGCCTGAGTTTTTTCTCTCCCCTCTCACAATTGGTTAAGAGCCCTGCAGGCTGGCAAAGTGATCATGATTAAATGTGAGACACAAGCCGCCCTGCCAAAGAAAAGAGTGAGGGAGGGGGGAAGGGTTGGGGAAGGGGATAGTTGGGGTTAGAGAGACTTGAGTTTGGAATTTCTTTGCTGTTTGTCACACATGCCGAGAAAACTGAAAACAGATGGGGATCAGGAAAGAGGGAGCGAAAGAGGGAGCAAAAAGAAAACAAATGCTGCCAAGTTTCGAGGTTCTCTTCGAGCAGGCCTGACATACAGGCACATCAGGCAGAATACAATCTTGAAATAATACGCTGGTCATTGTTTTCCTTCATATTTTTCTAAAAAGGTTTAAGAATCCTTCTTTTGTGTTTTAAAACTAAGACTAACTTCTCAATTCTTCCGGAGTACCGCTCTCAAGAGATTCGTCCCTAGAAAATCCAATAGTGGTCCTTGGCTTTTGGTTTAAGTTGCAGAGGGTTTGATACAACTTCTCCAGCCGTGAATGTTTCTCATTTCAAGATGTTTTGGTTCAACTGTCCTCTCTGTGGAAAACATACCAAATGCCTGTAGATATGCAGAACAGGGCTCTTTACCCCTTCGGAGGGAGAAGGAAAAAGAACATCCTCTTTTGCAATAATGTTTACCCAGATGTAAACTATGATTCATATCAACAAATACATCTGCAGTTAAAAAAATATATCTGTGGGTTTTACTTTTGTTTTGTGTTTCAACATCCTGTCATCCTATCATCATTTGCATACCTTCATATCATTCCAAAACCTGTAGAACTTTATTTCTTCTGTAAAACATAAAAGGAAACATAAAATTTCATCATAGGGTGAAAAAATGGAAAAATGTGCCTACATTTTGCAAAACTACAGAAACATAATCATTTTCAGCTGAAATGACCACTAGTGGCAGTAAAACACCAACTTTTATTTTAACACATTATGATTACAGAGCCAGATTATCGATTAATGAAGACTTATTCCTGCATGATACTATTCTATAACCTCAAAACACTTTTACCATTGTGCATCATTTGTAAACTAATACATTTTGACATTTGCATCACATTACCTGCTCCATATGTATGGTGGTACATTATGTGAAGAAGCATTAACCTTTTAGTGCACTTACTGTACATTTCATTTCCAAACTTCTGCGATACGTACAACAACCAAAGTAATAAAACGTTGCCACATTCATATTCATCTGTTTCACATAAAACTGAGCATGCTTTTAGTGCCACTCACTGGACTTTTCAGTTTGAACGTCCAAGAACCAACACAATATCATTTTGTAGAAATGCCGCTCTAAGCAGGGTTTTTTCCAAGAACTCTTGGTTGGAAATTTCAAGAAAGACTTATGACTCGCAAGAAGCAACATAATATAATTTTTGCAGAAATGTAGCCACAGGCAAGTTTATCTGAATGAGCCTGGGTCATACATATAAAGAATTTCTGTGAAGCTAAAAAAAGAACCATTAAAGTAGTCCATATGGCTTATGCACTACATCACTACATTGATTTCTGAATCAATTTAACTGAACAACAGGTGAAAATTATTAGTGAAGTATGTGATTTCTGCTCCCCACTAGTGGCATTAAAATTGAATTGTAAAAATAATGTCTCACTGACTATTGTGATAAGGCAAAAACATGTCCTACACACAAAAGCCCTCTTTATGTAAAAAATTATAATAAATAAAACAATAATAAAACATACTTACAAAGTTACACCTAAAGGAAACCTGTAAACTCAGGGCATTCATTGCTTATATTTTTAGATGTTGTTATATACTTGGAAAATACATGTAATTTAACCTGTCCTCAGCATGAGGTCACGATGCAAAACTGCCAAACAAAGTGTTAAAAAATGCAATAAAATCAAAAATATGAAAGGCAGAGATATGTAAGATATCAAACAATACATGAAGGAAAAAAAAAAAAAAATAATTTTTTAAAGCCTATTAAAGTTGTGTCCTCACTTTACGTCAACACCGTTGATGTTGAATGGTTGAGTACATAGTGTAAAAGTGCATAGTGTATATTGACTCCTGGGTTGAAGCTAATCAGCCAAATGCTAACATATGTTTTGCCAACCAATAGGAGACAGGTAAAGTGTTAATAAGAGCCATTTAAAAATAGTCCAATGATTATTGACATAAGGGACAAAACAGATTTGTTAGTTTTTATTTATTTATTTTATATTACATTATAAATGCATACATTTTTAGACAAAGGCCTCGGCTATTGAACCATTAAAATTAAAATACTGTTAAATACTGACAGAGTTGGCAATTCTTATGGAATTTGGTCAAAACTGTGGTTGCAACAGATTTAAGTACTAGCAAACAACAGATTGACAACACAACAAATCAAGAAAAAGAAATGTGCTCAATGTGAATCCAAAGGATCATGACTTAAGCAGTTGGCAAATGGCGTCTGACATGTTCGCTCTCTCTGAAGAATTTCATCAAATATACATGAAACAATATTAATTGCACGTGTGCAAAAACTATTTTATATCACTATATCAAGAGTTTTGTGAGCACTTGCCAACTTCATCAGCTTACAAGTCAACTTCATCACGGTTTTAATATTTTTTCATCTTAACAATAAAAAAGATTTTTTTTTTTTTTTTTTCTGACTTGTAGCTGCTTTAATAAACATAACAAAATGGCATATATACACTCACCTAAAGGATTATTAGGAACACCATACTAATACTGTGTTTGACCACCTTCAGAACTGCCTTAATTCTATGTGGCATTGATTCAACAAGGTGCTGAAAGCATTCTTTAGAAATGTTGGCCCATATTGATAGGATAGCATCTTGCAGTTGATGGAGATTTGTGGGATGCACATCCAGGGCATGAAGCTCCCATTCCACCACATCCCAAAGATGCTCTATTGGGTTGAGATCTGGTGACTGTGGGGGCCATTTTAGTACAGTGAACTCATTGTCATGTTCAAGAAACCAATTTGAAATGATTCAAACTTTGTGACATGGTGCATTATCCTGCTGGAAGTAGCCATCAGAGAATGGGTACATGGTGGTCATAAAGGGATGGACATGGTCAGAAACAATGCTCAGGTAGGCCGTGGCATTTAAACGATGCCCATTTGGCACTAAGGGGCCTAAAGTGTGCCAAGAAAACATCCCCCACACCATTACACCACCACCACCAGCCTGCACAGTGATAACAAGGCATGATGGATCCATGTTCTCATTCTGTTTACGCCAAATTCTGACTCTACCATCTGAATGTCTCAACAGAAATCGAGACTCATCAGACCAGGCAACATTTTTCCAGTCTTCAACTGTCCAATTTTGGTGAGCTCGTGCAAATTGTAGCCTCTTTCTCCTATTTGTAGTGGAGATGAGTGGTATCCGTGTGGGTCTTCTGCTGTTGTAGCCCATCCGCCTCAAGGTTGTGTGTGTACATATATATATATATATATATATATATATATATATATATATATATATATATCAAGAATCATTTAACTATTTTTAAATGGCTCTTATTAACACTTTACCTGTCTCCTATTGGTTGGCAAAACACGTAGCCCTACACATTGCTAAACCAGGCCAAAGTGTTAGCATTTGGCTGTTTAGCTTCAACGCAGAAGTCAATATACACTATGCGCTTTTACACTATGTACTTATACACTATGTACTCAACCATGAACTTTACAAGGTTATTTTGTAATTCCACATCGGAGTCTGATAGCCCCCCAACACCCACCACATAATTAAAACTGCAACAGTTGTGTGCATGAAGTGTCCAACATTCCACTTTTTCCCGGTTAATTAAGTGCATCATCTGGGTATTTAAAGTGCACATTTTCTTTTTGGAGATTTCAGTGTATACACACTACTCGCACTATTTGTTCTACAAGACAGCATAGAATACAGCATAAGTACGCAAATTGGGATGCAGCTAATGTTTGGTTAGCAGGGCTTCATTAGCCTCAAGTGGCAGATGTTCCTTCTGCACTTATGGGCTTTTAGGATATTCTGAACATTGTTGCACTGTATTCTGAGTTTTGTCAGCTCGGACAAGTTAATGACTAGCTTTGATGACTTGAAGTCCCAGTCATCAAAAATAATATAAACCGTGTAAGAAAACTGTGTGCATTCAAAATTGACAGCCATTTTGCTACATCAGTGTGTGATTAGCGTTTTTAAATACCTCTGTGTGCTTGTGTTTAGGGCTTGTGACTAAACCTGTGTGCGCGCACAGTGCAATGTGTGCTTTGATCTTCATCACAGTTCTAGTGAATCTTTGCAACTTTGTATAAAAACTGCCACCATCGTGCAATTGGAAGGGAGGAGGGCTGGTGGCAGGGGCCATCTCCAAAGAGCCCGATTCATTTGAGAAATAAATGAGTTCTGTGAGTAATTTGGGAGATAACCTCAGCAGTGGCCAAGAGTAAAGGAAGATAAGAAGCAGCCTCAAAATGAAGACAAGAAAACGAGACAATTTTTCACCTTGCCTCCTCTGAATTCAACTTCTCCCAGTTCACATGTAACTTTAATTAAAACACGCACACATATACACACACCTACACACTAGATTATCCAGCAGCAGCAGCAGCAGCAATCAGTTAGAGTGCAAAAAGCAGTCTGTCAGGAATAAACTTCACACACCCTCAATTTAACAACACATCACATTGTTTGAAGGATTAATTGTTATTTTTGCTGCATTGCAGGCTGACAGAATTCAGTGTCTCTCTGACTGCTAGGGGCCCTTGATGTTTGAGAGCCTCGACAGTCTGAACACAAAACAAAGGCTGGTTACTTCAGGAACTAATATCAACAAAGCAGAGCTACATGGATAAAATCTAACAACTACATCTTTTGTGAAGAAAATGCTCTGCTGACAAAAACGATCTTAAACCAGCCTAAGCCTAAGTGTGCAATTAGAATTCTTTCTTTAAACTAAAAATAAGAAAGTATCCTTTCAGTCTACTTTTTATGTACTTCTCAGAAATATACTTCAAAATACACTTAAGTATACTTGACTTACACTGACAGAAAAGTCGTAGTATTTTTAGGCCTATCAAGTGTGCATGTGACAAATAAAACTCTTGAATCTTGAAGTCGTCTGATCAAGATATACTTAAAAGTATAATTAAGTATTCTAAATATATTTGCCGTGTAGTTGTGTTTAATCTTTTTAATTGACTAGCCTATTAAATACCTTTTTCACATAGTTTTAAATACTGTCTTATACACTTGGATGTTTTTGCATCCAATACAATAGATTTTTTTATTATTTTTTTTTTATATTGATTTATAAAGAAAACTTACAAGTATACTTGCAGTATAAAACTAATAAATAGTTTACCAGGGCTCTAGACTGCATCCAAAATAGTCGCAAATGTGATCATTTTTTGATAATGTGCAAGTTAAATTTTCACACAAAAAGTGTTGCCAGTTACATCACTTCTCCACCATGGCACCGCCCACATCGTTGTATTTATTTATTTTATTTTTTATTTATATATTCATAAAATCATATATTTCAGTTAGAGAACAGACACTATAATTAAAAACTAAATGCGTCTGCTTAATAAAGTGTGAGCTGAACGAGAGTTGCAGCACAGACCAGCAGCAGGAGTCAGATTTCATTCGAGAGTGAGGAGCTGAATGACAAGATGATGGCGAAAGATTTGGTTTCAAAGCTAAATGTAAAAGAAGTGCCTATTTAAGAGCGTTTGTCATTGTACTGTTTTGTTGTTGTGTTTTCCATTAAGAATAATATGCTAATGAACCCACTGTTCAAGCAACCCACTCCTGAACTGCCACTAATTCTAGACCGAAAGCACGGCCGCACTGTCATTCGTTCACGACCGCACTGTCATTCACGGTGTGTGTCCACTGGTGCGTTTTCAGTTCAATGCTTTCGCGCTTTGGCTGGCGCTGAACCAGAGACACATTTACATACACAAGTACTCGCAAAACAATACATTTATAGTTTGTAAAACACAGAGTGATGTCTATGAAAGCGGCAATAACAATCCATTAACGACGTGATGTATTCATATCAGATACACATTGTTTAAGTAACTATAAAGTTTACTATATTCTTCTCCCACTTTGCCGGCCAATTACTTTCATGTATTTCAGGAGAAGTGGATGAATTGACGTGTTGTAAATCTGACAGATCTGATTCTCTCAAACTAACATGGCGACGCCCATCACTTATAGATCACATGACGCCCATCGCATTATAGATCAACTAACATGATCATTATATTTTTTTCAACAACAAAACACGTTCACTTACATGTATTTGAGAATCGGAATATCAGGTAGCTGATGACAAAGCCAGCAAGTTTGTGAATATTTTGAATAAAAAAGGAAAAAGGAAATAAAAGTGAATCTGCCATACAGTGCTTTTGTGGCTGCAGTGTGTCACGTGAAGGGCATGACACGTCGTCATGGAAATATTACTTTAATAAAATAATAACACCCATGGTAATAATACTTTTGTTATATATGGTATGTGTGATAATATTTTAGTAAGGTTTTCTTTTAAATTCATGCTTGTTGGAAGCAATGTCCAGATTAAAATATTTTGCAAATATCAAGCTTTTAGTCGTGTCAATTTTTACATCAATGTAAAACCAGCATATAGAAAATCAAGAGAATGATTCATCATCATGCAAGGTCATTATGATTAATATAAAGAAAGGTGCGATCAAATTGTAAGTTGGTGCGACCAACTGAGAAAGTTAGTCGGTCCAGAGCGACCAGTCGGAACGATCAGTCCAGAGCCCTGTTATACCTATAAGTTCACGTGTAGTATAGTTGCTGTACAAATGGAAAACGTAGCTGTAAACTAGTTTTGTACTGAATGTTTACACACTGTTACAGTACACAGTAAAACCATTGATATTAGTATACTTAATACATAAAGTATACATACAAATATTATTGAACTTTACTTAAGTATACTTAATAAATCAGGTCTTTATCTGGTCAGCCACCTGGTCTCTCAGCCTAAACATAAATGGCAACTTTTTTTTCTTATTTCTAATATTTGCTGATTTATACCTCTCAATTATGACCATACAGTAGGCCTATATATTGCAGTTTGACTCGATATCTTGTAAATACACCCTTGTAACTGCCAATTATATCTCACAATGTGACTTTATGCCGCAAGTGTGACAGTTTCTAATAACTGTAAATTCATTTGCAAATTGATATTTCGTAATGCGACTATATATCTTGCAATTTCACCTTTGTTTCTTGTAAGTGTGGTATTACAGTATATCTCACAATGTGACTTGTTGTGTCGCAAATGTGTGACTTTGTTTCACGGAATTGCGAACTCAGTTGTGACTTATATACATTATATACAGTATCTCGCACTGTGATTGGATCTTGTGATATCTTGGGCTACGATTTACTAATTTGTTCGCTCATTTTAGTTAAATCATAGCCAAGAATTAAGAATCCATCCAACTTATTGTTCCCTTGCTTTAGTAAATTGTGGCCATGTTGAATTAATTTGTTCCCTTGTTTTGATTTAATTAAACAAGGGAACAAATTATTACAAAGTGGCCACAATTTACTAAAACAAGAGAACTAATTATTACATCGTACACACTATTTACTTAAAACAAGGGAACGAATTAGTAAAACATGCTGATGTATAAGTTGTGGGAATTCATGTAATTCATGGCAGCAATATACTTTTTTCCCGCCTGCATGTCATGTGCAAGGCTCAGTAGAGGTGGAAACAACTTCCATACTAATCAGAAACATAAAAGTTCACCTTTCCTCACCACGCTGTATGATTTAAGGTATCATTCAAGTCTATAGCACAAAAAGTTGCACGTTAAGGTTTGATATTCAGGGTTAGGGCTTGTTCAAATCACTTACTATGAGAAATAGTAATAGTAAAGCTCGCCTCACTTGTTCCTTTATTAAAATCCTTCCAGATGAATCACATGTCTGCGAATTCAAGTGCCGGAAAATGAAACTTTGAATCACTGCTGATGTCATGACATTTAACTTTGACTATTATACCTGGACCAATTTACTTTAATATGAAAATCAGAGCATGCTGAGAAATGAAATATTAAAAGCGAAATATGTGATGATCAGTTCTCAAAGGTTGGATGCACAGAGAGTTTCCATGCTCACATTAAGCGTTTACAGACATAGGGAGAATGTGAGGTGCACAGAGTAATATTTGGTTTGGACGTCCTTGCCATATCTCTGAAGACAAGGCTAAACCGCACTATTGGATTCCAGTGTGGCATTTTCATCCAGGCATGAGGATACACTGTTTTCCTTCACCTAACTGTGTGTGTGTATGTGTATTTGTGTTTGAGTGATTGTATTCTCCTCCGTTTGGCATGTGTGTGTATCAGTTTGTTTAAGTACATCTGTCTGACTCCTGTAGGAAAGCTGGATTTGTTTGCACAGTGCAGATTCCATGCTGACAAATCAGAATATGAATTCACTCAACTTTATTTAACTCAAGCTTTCATGAAAGCCTATACATTATGTCCTATGTGCCTAAAATGAATCTGAAAGTAAAATGTCAAAACAATGTAAATATTGTCCGGCTGTCACTATAAAAGGTACTGAGAAAGTATATTATTCTTCCATGGTGGTCTTTTATTGTGGGAAAAAAAAAAATGTCATATGTTACATTTTCAGTTTTACCTACATGACTTCTTTGCCCGATAAAAAAATAGTTTTCTAAAAAAACATCCTTACTTCCAGGACGAAAGCCAGTAATTTGCCCATGTTCATTCTCTCTGTTTATTTGTGTAAGGTATGTGTGTTTGTTCATGTTGGTCTGCATTGGGTTCTCAAACCCATAAGCCAGGTCACAGCACTTTGTGTTTAAAGAATGATTGCAGGCCTGGCATCCTGTAAGATTTGTCATTGCTTCCCCCGCAGACTTAAATGAACGCCTGGAAAGGGTGTTTTTCTCATGTGTTTTAGCAATTTATACATGAAGTAGCTCTTATTGTTAATTTTGGGTCCAGCTCTGGAATTATTGGTCCATTTTAAACCATAATTAATGGGATTTCCATATTTCTGCACCATAATAAAAGCATAAGCACTGATGAAAAATGCCTGTACATCCTAGGCACCCCGGTTTTCACACGAGAACATTTGATTGGCTTATGCATTTATGTAAGGGTCATTCATTCAGACGGACCTCTCTGTGGGCATTTCTGCATTAAGATGACTCTTGGCTATGAGAGTTTTCAGATTGCACAGTGAAGCCAAAGCCAGAATTTTACAGATTTAACAGTAAGTACATACAATTATCAAAATTTTACTGATACCAATGTAAAAGAAATAAATAATGTGGAGCATCTTGTAAATAGCTGATTTCCCTTTGAAGTACAACAAATATTTTTATTTATTATAGAATATTATAGAATATACAGGGACTAAATAAGAATAAAAATAAATAAAATAATATAACCAGAATATTACAGAATAAGTACATTGTAAAACAATTGTAAAGCAAGTGGTAAAACAAATACAAGTAACACATAATTTAATTATGCTGCAGTGCATGCTGGGAACTTAAGCATCAGCATAGAACTGTGGGCACTTAAAAAATAAATTTACTTCTAAAAAATAAAGAAGAGCTTATTGTTATATAGGCTGCATCTGAAACCTGGAAAATGCTGCCTTTGGAGGACACATTTCAAGGTAGGAAGGCATCAAGGCACGTCCGAATCTAATGTTAGCTTCACTTCCTGACTTCTGAGATACCTTCATCTGATCGATTTTTGAAGGCAGCATATATATCCTTCGCTGCCTTTGATATTCCACAATCCTGTGCGTTCCATTCAGTTGAGCTGGAAAAAAAAAGATGCCATCCGAAAGTTGTGTTTGCTGGTCAGTTTGTGTGTAAATGTAAGTTTTTTTTTACCAAAATTAGTTTTGTGAGGTGCCTTCATGCACAAACACTGTCAGGCAACGAGTCAGCTGCCTAGGTTTTCGGACCAGCCATAGACAGAATGATTCTACAGCGAAATGCTGTTAACTCTTTCCCCGCCATTGACGGACATTTCTGGCTTTCTGTGTTTTCAGTTTTATACAGTAGGGGGCGCTATTATGTATCTACTGAAAGAGTACAGAATCTCCTGATCAAAATACAGGTGAAAAAGAAGCAGAAACAAACAATATCATATGTAAAATAACACGATCATCAACAATAAACAGCATATAAATCAAAAGTGCCTAATGTTACTGAATGAAATGTCGACCCAGGACGAGCTATAGGACTGTGCAAGCTTAGGGGGTGTCGATCTAATCCGTCTATGTTTGACCATCATTCTGAATCCGATCCAGATTTGTTTGTTTTTTTTGTTTTTTTGCTGAAAATGTTGTTTTTTTATTAAACATACCTATATTCAAGTGTTGATAAAAAGTAAAGCATGAAGCTAGAATAAAACAGTTTATAAAAGCAGATAAAATAAAAGCAGAGGGTCTGACCTTTCTTTTGACATATTGCATGTTCAAATATTCATACAGCAAAATATTGTGGGGGCCATGAAACTTTTGGAAGAAAAACAAAAGATAGAAAAAATGCTGGCGGTGACTGCCATCGATTTTCAAAAACGCTGACGGGGAAAGAGTTAAAGCAGTCATTTCCAGGTTTACTGTGATGTCATAGGACACAGTTGTCAATCACTGTAATTGTAATACATTGTAGAAGTACAGTTAAAATTACTGTGAAAAGTAAAGTGACTGGTACCCCGAATTAAACTGTAGTGTACATACATTGTGTGTGTGTGTGTGTGTGTGTGTGTGTGTGTGTGAGGACACAAATGTGTATAATGACATGGGTATGACAAAGGTATTACAAGGAGAGGGTGACTTATGAGGTTACCCATATCCCCATTTTTCAAGAGGCTTATACATTTTTTTTTTTTTTTTTGGGAGAAATTAAAAATGTGCAGTTTCCTGTGATATGTAGGTTTAGGGGTAGGGGTAGTGTAGGGGGATAGAAAATATGGTTTGTATGGTATAAAAACCATTTCACAAAAACAAATGTGTGTGTGTGTGTGTGTGTTGTAACTGAGCAGCCTCCATGGCAAGATTTTTGACATTTCCATATGTCTTATCAGTATGTGGACAGGGATTTGACAATCTGTGGTCTAGGCACCTGGTTCTACACATGGTATGCGTGTAGAATCGCGCTTGTCATCATTATTAAAGAGACCAGAGGCAGATCTAAGCTTAGACTCCCTCGCAGCCTGACAGCAGATTCCCTTCCTCGTTGTTTGAGGATGACCTTCTTCACCTCCCCATCTTTAAAGTCAGTGCACCGACAGCAAGCTGTGAAGTGAAATTAGGATGTGCATTAAATAGCCTCATTTCACCTGCCCAAAAAGCATCAAGCGAGAAGAGAATTCCCAACAGGAGATATCATAAATGATGGGTATAGGTAGACATCCAGCAGTAAAATACGCTTTGTATTTGACTTGGCTAACTAATTTATTTTGGTATAAGTTGGTATTTTCAACTTCTGAATGGATCATCATCTGTCCTGGTGGGACATTTGTGGCCCTCTGCCATGAAGTATCCGATTGTTCTCAAATCACCTGGTCAATTTATCAAGGATGTGGTGGAATTGATAGTCTATTACCCTGACTATCACAGCTTGAGGCTGATCTTTCGCCCTGGATGGTTAGATTACCTGTCTTTGTGTGAGCTGTACTACTTCCTGTATTGTATTTACTCCTTGAGCACTGGGTTTGTATGATCTTATGGTGCTATTAACATGTTCCCTACTGAAATTTGCACTTTTGTCATTTTAGGCCCTATTTTAATGATCTGAGTGCATGGTCTGAAGCGCAGGTGCATTTAGGTCATGTCCGAATCTACTTTTGCTAGTTTAACGACGGAAAAAAAATGGTCGCATGCCAGGCGCATGGTCCAAAAGGGTTGTACCTACTTTCTTAATGAGCCATGGGCGTGTTTTAAGCGTAACATGCAATAAACCAATCATATCCCATTCCCTTTAAAAGCCAGTTGTGCTTTCACCATGGCAGATTCGCTATTTACATGGCAGAATTTGTGAGCGGAAAGACTGAACGTTTCTCCAAAGAGGAATCCTTTTATTTTTAATATTTAAAAATGTTTGTGTGCTGCAAAAACCTGATCTAAAGTCAATAGAGCAGTTTTTTTTGTGTGTGTGTGTGTGTGTTATTTAAAGGCCACATAAGTAATATGTGCCTATAGGCGGGTGCACAACGCTTATCACACACACAGGGACGCACAATCGCCTATAGGCACATGTTACTTACATGGCCTTTAATTAACACAAACAAATACTGCTCTATTGACTGTAGATCAAGTTTTTGTTGGTCAATAGCACAGTCGTTTTCAGTTGCCTCAAAATAGCAACACACCTCGTTTTCAGACCAACTTGTGTCGTGCCTGGCGTCGCATTGCGCCAGGTGTATGATAGAGCCCCTTGTGTTCAACTTTAAAATGAAAGCCTTAAATGGAAATGCTGTCATCATTTACTCACCCTCTTTGCATTCATGTTAGTTTCATATGGTTTTTATTAGGGCTGAAACTAACGATTATTTTGATAATCGATTAGTTGGCCAATTATTTATTTATTTCAGTTAATCAATTAATCAGATAAAACATCCTTTTTTATTGTCAAAGCACACTATTCCACATCCTGTCCAATGCTGTCCTTCAAACAAACCTGTCAGCTGAGTGCTATGAAAACATACATAGTGAATATACCGTCCATTACATAAATTAACCATGGTTTTACAAACAAAAAATAATAATAATAATAATAATAATAATAATAAATATCAGGGTTATTGTAGTTCCTTTTCAAGGGAACTTACGCTGCGTCAGGCGCTGTGGGGACGCCTCTGTGTGATTGGGTCATGAAGCACTTGTAAAATCAGTCCAATGGCATGACGAGATGTCATAGGCGGGTGACGTCATTGACCAGGAAACTATAAAGCACCCCTGAACCAGACAGCGTCAGCTTCTGTGTCTTCACAAGCGCTCTATGTTTTTGTCTGTATTGTGTGTGTGTGTGTGTGTGTGTGTTTCTCTCTCTCTCAAAAAAAAATTAAAAAGAATGGCAATGAAAACTCTCTTTGAGCACTCTTTGAGGAGGGTGCTTCGGCTCCCGTTCCTCAGGACTTGGGTCCCGCTGCTGCCAATAACCAATAACCTGTGTCTTGGGGTTCACAGATGGATCTAGTGGCAGGGTTAGAGACGGGTGATCCCCTTTCTCTGCCTTTACCCGCTAGATCTGACACTTCAGTTCATGAGTCAGAAGCACGCTCGGTGGTTTCTTCTGCTCATGCTGAAGCGCAGGTGCAGCAGCACTCCAGTTCTGAGGAACTGGATGTTGTGAGCCTGGAAAATATGGATGAGGATATTTTGCCACCTCATACACACGCTCAAGAGGAGCTTTTGGAGGTTGTGACTCGCGCTGTAGCCAGATTAAAGATAGATTGGCCAGCCGAGAAACAGGAAGCCCGTCAGTCAAGTAAATTAGACGAGCGCTTCTTTCCATCTACAATACAGAATTCAGTTTGGGTCACACCCACCCAAATTCAACGGGGTAGTACCCACAGTGGTCAACCCCAAGCAGGCTCTGTTAATGGAACAAGAAGTACAGACTCTTTTGTGAAAAGAGGCTATAGAGAGGGTCCCTCCCCACAGCAGAGAGTTGGGGTTTTACAGCCGGTACTTTATAGTTCCGAAGAAGGATGGAGGACTGCGTCCTATTCTAGATCTACGTCAGCTAAATCGAGCAGTCAAAACAATTTAATTCAAAATGCTCACTCTTAAACAGATTGTGTGTCAGGTCAGGTCCGAGGACTGGTGTGTCACAATAGACCTAAAAGACGCATACTTCCATGTTTCCATCCTTCCTCAACACAGGAAGTTCCTCAGGTTCACTTTCGGAGGCAAAGCATACCAGTACCAGGTTCTTCCGTTCGGCCTAGCATTATCTCCCCGCACATTCACGAAGTGCGTGGATGCAGCTCTGGCTCCTCTGAGAATCCAGGGCATCCACACTCTGAATTACATAGACGATTGGCTTATTTTGGCACAGTTGGAACAACTGGCGGCTCAGCATCAAGATGCTGTCCTCGCTCATATGAAAATGTTGGGGCTAAGGCTAAACGCAAAGAAGAGTGTGTTATTTCCGTGGCAGAGTACCACCTTTCTAGGCGTAGTGTGGGATACAAAGACGATGAGGGCTCGTCTGGTGCCCGCTCAGGTGAAATCGATCCTAGAAGCAGTAAGCAGGAAGAGGCTAGGCCAGTAACGTTCAAAGACTACTGGGTTTGATGGCAGCAGCGTCCAACGTGATACCTTTTGGCCAGCTGTACACCCTTGCAGTGGTGGCTCAAAACCAAGGGGTTCTCCCCGAGGGGAAATCTGTTTTGCATGATCAAGGTCACAGTGCGATGCCTACATGCCCTGGTTATGTGGAAGGATCCTTGGTTCCTGTCCCAGGTACCGGTGCTGGGGGCTCCTTGTCGTCGCTTGATACTAACGACGGATGCATCTCTCACCGGTTGGGGGTGATCATGAGTGGTCGCTCGCTTCAGGGTCTGTGGAGCGGCCATCAGCTTTCCTGGCACATAAACCAGTTGGAGTTGATGGCCGTGTTCCTGGCACTCAGGCACTTTCTCCCAGACCTGAGGGGCCACCATGTGTTGGTCTGCACGGACAACACAGCAGTGGTCTCCTACATAAATCGCCAGGGGGGTTTACGCTCACGCTGATTATGGAAGTTGGCACATCGAGTTCTGATTTGGGCCCAGGGGAAATTGCTGTCAGTTCGAGCAATATATATTCCGGGGTATCTGAACAAGAGGGCAGCCTCCCTGTCGAGGCGGGGAGTGGTGCCGGGAGAGGTGGTGGAGCTCCTTTTAAGCCGCTTCGGGCAAGCTCAGGTAGATCCACCAGTTTGCATCTCGAGAGACAACGCACTCTCCCCTGTTTTATTCCCTCAAATATATATTGAGCCTAATGAAGAGGTGCCAGAGAAATTTCTCACATTGAAAACTCTGTTTCTTCTGACTATGTCATCTCTTAAGAGAGTCGGGGATTTACAAGCACTGTCAGTTGCTCCCTCTTGTCTTGAGTTCACGCCTGGTATGGTGAAAGCATTTCTCTTTCCAAAAGAAGGCTATGTCCCTAAAGTCCCCACTAATGTGGCGGGTCCTATAATGCTGCAGGCCTTTTCTCTGCCTCCGTTTCAAAACCCAGACCAGGAGAGATTGAATCTGCTCTGCCCAGTGAGGGCACTAGATGCTTATGTCCACAGAGCTGCCCTGTGGTGTAAGACTGATCAGCTGTTTGTGTATTGCGGATTCCCAAGTAAGGGGAAGCCCTCATCTAAACAGACGCTAAGCAAGTGGATAGTCGAGGCTATTTCAGTTGCCTATGTGTCGTACGGTCAGCACTCACCATTAAAGGTCCGAGCCCACTCTACTAGAGTATGGCTGCTTCTACAGCTCTGTTATCAGGAGTTTCTCTTCAGGAAGTTTGTGATACGGCAGGATTGTCTTCTCCGCACACCTTTGTGAGATTTTATAAACTGGATGTGGCTTCTACTCCAGGTTCTCAAGTGCTTGTAGCATAGTGTGCACTACGACTTCACATATACATCACTTGAGGACTATGGCGGCGTGGGTATTGGGTTCCAGCAGTGCTTGACACAGCGTGAGTTCCCTTGAAAGGGAACGTCTCAGGTTACATATATAACTATGGTTCCCTGAGAGGGAACGAGATGCTGCGTTGCTTTGCTATACTCTCTGCATGCCTGTGACCGACTTGTTTGACCTATCAGAAGCTGACACTGTCTGGTTCAGGGGTGCTTTATAGTTTCCTGGTCAATGACGTCACCCGCCTATGACATCTCGTCATGCCATTGGACTGATTTTACGAGTGCTTCATGATGCAAAAAGTCAAACGTGACTTTTAAAAATAAATGTAGTGTTTTTGCGCTGAATATTAACTGTTTTACTCTCTACTGCGCTCTGTCTGTTTGACGTACATGCGCGGGCCCGCTATGCCGGCGCTCGTTCAGTGAAGTTTAACGCAGACTGTCAGGATGCGCTTTCATGCAAAATGGAAATACTCGATTGAATTAGTAGCATTTACAGATGAGGATATCAATACTGTTCTCTGTATAGATCAGTGGATATAACCATATATATAATGTTTTGCGCTGAGGACGCACATGCATCTGTCAAAGCGCAGGGTATGCTAAATGCCAATGCATTCGCTTGAGGCTTAAAATAAACAATTCTCATGTTTTTGGGCGCTTGTATCATGTACCTTTCCTGCATCAGCTCACTCTGTTTCCACTTCACTATTTCTAGATGCACATTTTATCCATAAAAATGCGTTATTCAGTGCTGTAATTTGGGGCGACTGGTGGAAGCTTTGCATACAGCGGGCAGACCCGACTAAGCAAAAATGAGAATCGTTATCGATGATTTTCATTATCGATTATTATCAATTTATCGACTAGTTGTTGCAGCCCTAGTTTTTATACCATTTTCAACAAACATGTATACTTAAATGAGTAAAAATGCCATGTAGTGACACTTTTACCATCATGCATGATTTGCAAGCTAATGCATTTTGACATTTGCATCACATAACCAGCTCCATATATATGGCTTTTCTGATATATCTCTCTATTTTTTTCTGTAGTATATTTGCTCGGTAGCTCACCTGATACAGCATTGCACTTGCGGTGCAAAAAGTCATGATAAAACAGCTCAAAGACTTGTAGAAGCAAACTAAAATGGCATGGTTGCTTCAGCAAATGCAGTTTTATCTCATGTTGGCTTTTGTTAACACTTAGGTTTTGGTTCATTGAACATATCAAATAAAACACTGCCAGATTCATGTTCATTTTTGTTGGATAAAACCAAACATGCTTTTAGCACCACTCATGGTCATTTCACTTTTTACATTTAAAGGCCCGGTTACACAGATTTGGCTTAGATTAAGACAGGATTAGGCCTTAGTTCAATTAGGGCATTTAAGTAGCTTTTATAAACGTGCCTTAAAAAAAAAAAAAAAAAAAAAAAAAAAAAAAAAAACATTACTGTGCACTACTATCTTAGTTCAGGTTGCTTTCAGTTAAAACAGCTCAAACATGCATTTTAGTCTGGGACTAGCTTAAGCCTTGCCTGTGAAACCAGTAAAAAGTGTCGCAAAGCAGCAGCATAATATCATTTTGCAGGAATGTCACCACTAATGCCTGTCTTGCATATTTTCCATACAACATCATGACAAAAAAATAGCATAATTTTCCCAGAAGTGATGTCAATGATGTCAAACACTATTGGTTCCCAATTGTTTGATTTCCAGTGAAAATTACACAGAGTCATAATAGATTTGGAACGACACAAGGATCAATACATGATGACCGAACTTAATTTTTGGGTGAAGTATCCCTTTAATCGACAGACGTGGATGTCATGCATATTACAACACTGGTGCCCATTAGTGGTGTTACAGCTGTTGTGAACATTTGCTTAACTTTGTTGGCCATGTGTTCTGTGGTGCACAAATGCTCTTTTGTCTTTTGTGCTCCCTGGGACTCCACACCAGCTTTCGGCTCATAATGTTATTTTTTCTTCTTGCAACAGAGCCAAACCATTTCTCACATTCTCTCTCCTGCCTTGGCTTTAAGATCCATTCTTCTATATTTTTCAACAGTCTCCCTGCACTCGCTCAGGTTGCAATCTTTGGCTGTGGACAGAGCCAGGGCTCTAGGGGAAATGCATTCTAGATTGGAGTGCACGCTCCAGTGTTTCCTTAACAATAACAGAAGGTGTGGATCAAGCATAGTGTTTTTAGGCCGGGGGGAAGGGGCGCTGAGAAAAAGAGAGAACCAGGGTGCGATAGTGTTTTATGCCATCAATGAAACGTCTAAGAGTGTGTTATCTGTCTCACTTGTGTTTTTGGAGAGGATGAAAGACCCCACACTCTTACTATGAATAGAATTCATGGCAGGCATTCTCTGAGGTTTGCCAGCTATGAACCCTGTGAACAAATTGCTTCATAAACCTCAGTCTGCACTTCCCTTACGATTAAGGACATCTGTATCACTTTCAGACACGTGGGGAAGTCATGTGCCACAAAGTTTGGCAAAGCTTTGAAAAAAATTGCACTCAATCTCTTCATTGCTTTAAGAAAATACAAGGGGAAAAAAAAGTAGAAAATACACATCACATCATTCTATTTCCATCATGAACTGTGTGAGAGAATGCAAACTGTTTCCACTTGAGTATATACTTAACCTGTGTGAGTTTGCTATATATTTCCACATATGCTATAAAGCACTTGCTGTGTTGACATGTTTATGTATGTCTTCATCTTTAAGATATCTGTTGGATCTGCAAATGCAAATGAACATGATATGCAAATGCATATCATGTTCCAAAACCTGATTACCAACTTAAGCTGGTTTTGGCAGAATTTTTAAGTAGAGACTGTATATATATATATATATATATATATATATATATATATATATATATATATATATATATATATATACAGTAAAGTGCTTTATTATATATTATTATTATATATTTTATATATATATATATATACACTCACCTAAAGGATTATTAGGAACACCATACTAATACTGTGTTTGACCCCTTTCGCCTTCAGAACTGCCTTAATTCTACGTGGCATTGATTCAACAAGGTGCTGAAAGCATTCTTTAGAAATGTTGGCCCATATTGATAGGATAGCATCTTGCAGTTGATGGAGATTTGTGGATTGCACATCCAGGGCACGAAGCTCCCGTTCCACCACATCCCAAAGCTCTATTGGGTTGAGATCTGGTGACTGTGGGGGCCATTTTAGTACAGTGAACTCATTGTCATGTTCAAGAAACCAATCTGAAATGATTCGAGCTTTGTGACATGGTGCATTATCCTGCTGGAAGTAGCCATCAGAGAATGGGTACATGGTGGTCATAAAGGGATGGACATGGTCAGAAACAATGCTCAGGTAGGCCGTGGCATTTAAACAATGCCCAATTGCATTGGGGCCTAAAGTGTGCCAAGAAAACATCCCCCACACCATTACACCACCACCACCAGCCTGCACAGTGGTAACAAGGCATGATGGATCCATGTTCTCATTCTGTTTACGCCAAATTCTGACTCTACCATCTGAATGTCTCAACAGAAATCGAGACTCATCAGACCAGGCAACATTTTTCCAGTCTTCAACTGTCCAATTTTGGTGAGCTCGTGCAAATTGTAGCCTCTTTTTCCTATTTGTAGTGGAGATGAGTGGTACCCGGTGGGGTCTTCTGCTGTTGTAGCCCATCCGCCTCAAGGTTGTGCGTGTTGTGGCTTCACAAATGCTTTGTGGCATACCTCGGTTGTAACGAGTGGTTATTTCAGTCAAAGTTGCTCTTCTATCAGCTTGAATCAGTCGGCCCATTCTCCTCTGACCTCTAGCATCAACAAGGCATTTTCGCCCACAGGACTGCCGCATACTGGATGTTTTTCCCTTTTCACACCATTCTTTGTAAACCCTAGAAATGGTTGTGCGTGAAAATCCCAGTAACTGAGCAGATTGTGAAATACTCAGACCGGCCCATCTGGCACCAACAACCATGCCACGCTCAAAATTGCTTAAATCACCTTTCTTTCCCATTCTGACATTCAGTTTGGAGTTCAGGAGATTGTCTTGACCAGGACCACACCCCTAAATGCATTGAAGCAACTGCCATGTGATTGGTTGATTAGATAATTGCATTAATGAGAAGTTGAACAGGTGTTCCTAATAATCCTTTAGGTGAGTGTATATATATATATATATATATATATATATATATATATATATATATATATATATATATATATATATATATATATATATATATATATATATATAGTCTCTACTTAAAAATTCTGCCAAAA
Source organism: Paracanthobrama guichenoti (assembly GCA_018749465.1). Lineage (NCBI taxonomy): Eukaryota > Metazoa > Chordata > Actinopteri > Cypriniformes > Gobionidae > Paracanthobrama > Paracanthobrama guichenoti. The sequence goes on from CM031960.1 coordinate 32,398,363, forward strand.
CCAGCTTAAATTGGTAACTGTGTTTTGGAACATGCTAACTGGTCATTAGCCAGTCCAAGCTGGTCATTAACTGGACTACCGGCTAATGGGGATCTGGCTGGACTGGAAGACCATGCTTGGACTATACCATTTTCCAAATACCAGCTTTACCATTAAAGGGATAGTTCACCCAAAAGTTAAAATTTGCTCAACCAATATTGTTCCAAACCCCAAAATAAAGAACTTTATTAATGCTGTGGGACACAAAGCATTAATAAAGCTTTTTATTATTATTATTATTATTATTATTATTATTATTATTATTATTATTATTATTATTATTATTATGACAAAGAAAGTGGACTGTATCAACATATTTTGTTGATCCTGGAACAACATTCCTGCCTGAAAATTTAGTCCTAACCATATCTCTACCCCTAAAACTAATCCTACCCATAAATGATTCCTAAAATCAAAGGGAAATGATAGGTGAATAACACTGATGCAGAAGCACCTAACCCTGGTTGTAAGCCAAAACATGACATAAACTGTAAATTTTTCCCTCAAATCTGATTGGTCAATTGGAATGTTGTTCCAGGATCAACAAATATGTTGATCCATGAACATGTTGCCCTTGGTGAACGTCTCAGGTTACACATGTAACCATAGTTGAAGAGGAATGATATACTGTGTCCTCTAGAGGACACTATGGGGAATTCCTCTAGAGCAGGGATGGGCAAACTCGGTCCTGGAGGGCCACTGCCCTGCAGAGTTTAGTTCCAACCCTAATCAAAGACACCTGAACCAGCTAATCAATGCCTTCAGGATTACTAGAAAGCTACAGGCAGGTGAGTTTGATCAGGGTTGGAGCTAAACTCTGCAGGGCAGTGGCTCTCCAGGACAAGGTTTGCCCATCCCTGCTCTAGAGGATGCAGTGCAAGTTCCCATTTGAACAGAAACGTCTCTGGTTCCCCGAGAAGGGGAATGAGACACTGTATCCTCTAGAGGTGTTTCCATAGTGTCCATAGTTAGAAAGGCTAATCAGGTTCACTTCCAAACCAAGACTTATTGGAAAAAGGTTTGTGATGTCCAGCGAGGGGCACTGAAATCATATTCAGTTTTATCTGAAACAGATTAAAGGGAATCTGGCCATGTTTTATTACAAAGGTTGTTGTATGTATCACAGCAGTCTGGAAATGAAATATTCGGTGGTTAGAGGTTAATGTTCTATTAAGTTTGAAAATAGTCCTACACAAAATCGATAGTGTTAACAAAAGCAAACATGAGATACAAATGTATTTGCTGAAGCAACAATGCCATTTCAGATTAGTTCTTCAAGTCTTTGAGCTCTTTTATCATAACTCGTGTTTAGCTGGACTCAACACACTGCACAAAAATAAGTCTTTATTAATCATTAATCTGCCTCTGTAATCATAATTGTTGTGAAAAGCAATAAAAGTTATTGTCATTTTACAGGATTTTTATTTATTTATTGATTTATTGATTTGGGGTTTTGTAAAAATGTACATTCCAATACTGTGGTATCAAAATGGCACTCTGAGGTACTTCAAAGATTAACATGGTAATACTTTTTAATACTTTTTTTTTTTTTTTTTTTTTTTTTTTTAAATATGTACTGTATCTGTTGAATAGTGGAAAAGACCAAATTAAGACATTCCAGCTACAAGAAAGGATTTGTACAAATTTAGTGTGTAAACATAAGTGAAATATAATTTAGAAAGTCATCTGACTCTATGTAAACTCATATTATATAATATAATGAGTTTTCACTATCTAAGCTTGCAGTAGGAGTGCCAGTACTCTATGGGTAATGTGTAGAAAGCCAGCATGCCTTACCCAGCGTATAAAAAAATTGAAAACCCACACACTGCACATATACACGGCACATGGGTCTTTGTACAGCAAGCTGTTAACTGGAGTCACAAATTAAAGCGTTGACCTCTTGATGCTAACCGTGGAGACACTTGGCTTACAGGAATAAGTAATTGAGAGAGAGAGAGAATCAGAATATACCTAAGAACTGTGGTTTCCACGTGTTGAGCTGATACTATAGATGCCCTGAAATAAACATGTGGACAGAAACGGCATTGCATGAAGGTAATACTAAAGCAAACTCAATGAACTGAATTTCCCTCAATCGTATAAAAGCTAACAACTGACCTTGGGGCAGGAAAGCATTAAGGAGATGTATCAAAGCCTCTCAAGAACAGGAAATGGGTCTCACCTTGGAACAACTTGAACATCACATGATGTTGTAATATTTTCCCATGGTTTTGTGAATGGTGTTACTATGACAACACTTTATAATGACATGATTTCACTTGTGCAGAGCATAAAAGCAACTGTAACAATTCAATACAGTCCTTTTAGTCCTAGTAAACTCACTGCATTTCATTGGCTGGATTCATTTATGGTTCTTGTACTTGCTGTCAATGTGCTTTATATTGTGTGCATATGCATCATGACTCTAACAATCCAAAAGCTACACCCTCACCACATGTGTGCAGGTCATACTGAGTCAAATTTGGACTGGAAAAGGCAAGATTTGACAGCAAAATATGGAGCTACTGTATGCAGTCTAGTATTGAGGAGTAAATCATTACTTTATTTATTGCGTAAACCAGTGCTTTTTATAGTAAGTTAATTTTTCCAATGGGTAACATTGTAGTGTAACACACACAATACTGTTTTAAAGTTACTTTATTTCCACCGGAGCTTTATAGCCAAGCAAAATGAGTGAATAATCAAACATGCAAATCTGATTCGTTCTTGTTGGTTAAATGGTCCTCTCTCTCATATGTAGTGTTGGGGAGTCCTAATCGTTCTAGTAAATCGGTTCATCCTAAACTTTCACCTGTCTCATATGTAGCATTGGAGAGTTCAATTCATTCTGAGGAATCGGTTCATATGGATGGTTTATGTACATAAACAGATTCAACAAAATGATTCAAACCACTGAGTGGAATTTAGTTCATTTAATACAAACAGAATAGTTTGCTAAATGTTGCTGTTTTATGTATTTTATTGTGTAGCCTATACCATTTTTTCAGGAACATTCCATTTAAACACATTGCAAGGGTTCCACCAGTAGTGGGCACTCATGCAATGCAAGCAATGAAGTACATCCGAGTAAACAAGATGGACAGAGGGAAGTTAGCAAGGGAAGGGCATAAAAAGTGCACCGTAAACCCGAATTGACTCAAAAAAATTTGAGGTTATCAGTTACATCAAATTTGAGTTATGATGTTCCCATTTTTAATTAAGCAGAACTATCAAGTTTTGAGTTTGTAGTACACATGAATGTTAATTGCTCTAACTTTATGTACTGAGTTAGCTAACTCATATTTGGATAGCAATTAACATAAAGCATTTAGTTAAATATCTTTTTTTTTTGAGTTCTTATAAATCAAATGTGTTATTTACTTCACTGTAAACACTAAGTTGTCAGAACTCAATTTTTTTAAAAGTTAAGTTAAGAGACTCAAACTTAAACTGTACTTCCAAACTATTTCAGTGCACTAATCTATACATTTAATTTAAAATCAGGTTATCTCAACATAACTATTTTGCTAGACATAACAAACTAATTCAGAAAACGTCAATTTACTAATTTGCTAACATGTTAACAATAGCACGACATAGCACTTACTGAATGATTACAGTAACTTAAAACTTGTAACTTACCTGCTCTCAAACAAAGCAGCATGAGTCACTTGCCACCATGGTGTTAACTCTCCAAAAACCCTCATTAACAGAAGCTCTTCTAAATTAGCATAACACAACATTAATCACTACTAAATGTCCCTTACCATTAATCTTGCACAAAAAGACATTATATAACACTTAATTTTAGCATTTACTTTCCCTTTCGAGTGCCATGGGCAAAGCATGCTGGGAAATAATCATTACTTCAATAATTTATTCAAAAACACTAAATCATTCAGGAACTAAACACCACTGGTTTCATTCTGAAATATTTTTGTTGGAGAAGCAAAAGCAAGCAAAGCAACTGGCAATATTCTGTCTAAAGCATAAGTTATGCAACACTAACTTCCTTTTTATTGCAATGTCGTAGGCTATATAAGCTATATCACACAATCATTACTAGTTTTTACATGACATATGAGCAATGACAGATTTTGAATCTATGGTGTAAGAAAGTAGTTCAACACAGACTAGAGGTTTTGTTTTTTCCTTGTTTACGTGGCTGCCAACTGTATTCCCTTATGAAAAGAAGTATACTTCAGGTTCATTTTATGAAGTATACATAAGTAATGTTCAAGTATATTTTTAAGTATACTTTATGTCGTAAGTATACTAATATCAATGTCTACTAGTAGTACACTTTTAAGTGTACTATTTCAATACCACTTGGGACTAAATTGGCCCACTTTTAGTATATAAAAGTATACTTTTAAGTGTACTAAAAAGTGTAACAGTAGTTTTTTTGTTGTTGTTGCACGAAATACAGGACGTCCTGGCTAACCCTTATGAAAAATAAGTTTATTCGAGTGTTCTATTAGTATACATCTTTTATATACTTCTCAGAAATATACTTAAAATTGCACGTAAGTATACTTGACTTATACTGACATAAAAGTCTAAGTATATGGCCAATACTTGTACTTAATCTTTTGATCGATATATACTTAAAAAGTATAACTAAATATTCAAAGTGTACTTGGCTTGTACTTGTGTTTAATCTTTATTAAAACAGATATGTTCCTAATTCTGCATATCGGAATTTGTGTAGGCTAGTCCACTGGTAGTGCACATAGGAATTTACTTAATTTACTTTAACTTTACTCACATTCAAGTGTTCTACATGAACACAGTAGTATTCTGAAAGTGCAAAAAAATAATATATAAATAGTAAACTATAAGTATAATGTTATGTTCGCTTAAAGAAAACTTCCAGTTTTTTAAAGCAGCAAAACCATAAATGGTGCTTTAATAATAAAATATTGCTTTTTCCATCTTGTAAGCATGATGAAGAGTAACACGACTGTAGATATTTTATTAACTCCTGACAGTATTCTTGTGCCCCATCAATTCAAAGCTCAAATTGTAATCTTAATGCAGTTCTTTCAATTTATTCCAGCTGAATACATGACAGTTCCTTATGTTTTCTGGTGGTTTAATTAGAGCAAAATGTGTGTGTGTCACAAGCTGTCACAGGAGAGACATCTAACCAGCCATCGGCAGCCTGACAGTGTGATAATTCAGTTGTGCTGACAAATACAGGGTTTGCTTATATCCTCATGACCAGACATGCAGGTCTTCATGCACATAGCTGGGTGCAAATTGTATAAGATTTTTGCCACAGTTTTGACTGTTTAGTATGACATTCTCATCGTCAGCAAATTAATCATTCATGCAGTGAATCTGGTCATGTTTTGAGTTTCAGAATATTTCTTTTGCAGTCACAACATTATCACAAGAGCTTGCTTGACTTTTTACAATACCATTCGAATGTCATGCCTCTACGCTCTATGTGCAGTCCAAATACAATCAACAGTCAATAGTTTTGGGTCTTACCTTACTGTGGCCTTTAAGTGGTGTCAGAAATATCATAATTAATAGTTCTGAGTAGATGAACGATCAAGCAAAGTTGTATGTACAAGTGGGAAACTCAGAATTCTAAATGATTCATGAGTTGCAATGTGGAAAGAGATAAAATGGATAACATCATAAATGGTTTCTTTGGGTTACACAATATAATTAATTTGTTTTGTTCAGACTTCTTGCAGTCTTTGAAGAAAAGTTCTATATAGAATATTCAAGAGTTCTGTTAGGCGTTTCATATATAGAAGATCAGTTTATGGATTTTTGGATTTGTTTTAAGTAATTTTTAATTTCAGTTATATTTTATGAATTAGACAGTTTACAGTTACTCCGACCTAATTGGGCACAACTGATGATATACTGAAGATCCAGACCTCCGCTGGGAAGGAAATATAGAGACCGGACCTCTTGGAACTTTAACTGAATACCCCTGTTTTGAATGATATTGAAAATGGTGATACGAATTATGACATTTAAATGGTATCAAACATTTTATTTAAAGCTTATTTAAAGCAAAAATAACTATATTGTGATGTATATCGTTATCCTGAAATAAAATGACTCATTTCATGATATAAGATTATGGTCACATTGCCCACCCCTCCATTGACCCTTTTTTTCTAAGAGTGCATGTTGTTTCCGACTTGGATGTGTTGTAATAGTGGATGCCCGACTTGAGTTTCCCAGGTGCACTTGAAGGCAGCAATATTGTACAATCTGATAAGCAACAATTGTAAAGGACCAAAAAATCCTGTACGTTCCACTTTAAGAAGTCCAACCATTAGGAGTCCAACCATTCTCACTATTCTTCTCCTGGACATCATGCTAAGGCTTGAATGGAACACTCATCTTGAGCTAGTTAGTTGCACCCAGCCTGCTGGAAAGCCTTGGGTTGCCCAGTTTGTGGTATTTTAATGATCTATTTTATTTGAGGGATGATTACCTGTAGCCAGAGATCTCCTGCTGGACCTTAGTGGACTGACAGGAAACAATGGACATAATGGTCTATTTTTGATTGAGTGCCCACATTATAGTAGTCACGCAGCTGTTAATTATTTGCCTATTTATTTATCCATCTCTGTTTTGTGGGAAGGAATGGTTTGTTCATTAGCATTTGAGCTTAAAGTAGGGATTTAATTACAAAAGCGTTACTCATTGTGAACAGAAAGCCCAGAAGCACAGTCGGAAAAACGCTGTTATGGTGTGTCTTTGTACAGTGTGTGACTGGAACAAAACAAATGCCGTATGAATGCCTTCATATTAAAAAACTCGTAAAAGGAAAATTTCCGACATTATTAGAAGCCCTACCGTCTCGTAACAAGGTATAACAGCTGGGTGGTTCTTTTATTGGGATTTATTTGTTTATGGGCCGCAAAGGGTCTGAATGGCCTCAGGTGCTTCTCCCTTGTACCAGAGGATTCAGAAGCCAATAATGTGGCTGGTTTTGTCTTAATAAACACATACCAGGTGTTAGCAATTTGTCCCTAATGAAGTGTTGCCCTCTGCAGAGTAGTGAGGAACAACTATCAAAAACAATCAGAGTCGCTCTCCCAGGAGGCCGTGCGTGGGGCTGAGACCGAAAGGGCAGGATGGATGACACGGGCAGGAAGAGGCAGCCTGTCTTACTGCATGGAGCGTTAGTGGGAAAACGGCAGTGGAAAACAGGATGACATCAAGATCTTGTGGTTCTGAAGGAGACAGGCTTGAAAACGTGTAACTTTAATGAGAGCGTGGATTTAGCATGAGGTGGGCGGGAGCGGGGTGAACGAGAAGGGGAGGATCTGCAGACGCATTAAGTGGCGCTCGGAGTTGGCAGCAAATAACACAGATTTATGAACTTCATTAAACCACATTTCTGTTTCTTTATTGGGGCCTGTGGTATTTGGCCCACATGGAAAAAAAACAAGGGAAAATAAAAAGGAGCAATGCTACTCTGCATAAATTGCTTGCAGATCTTCTTCGTACCCACACGATTCCTCACCCGTGTTTTTTTCTCTCTTGAGACGGTTCTGTTTTTGATGGAGTTCTCAGTGTCTTGGCACCAGGAGTGTGAGGTTGTAATAACATACCCATCACTGTAGTCTTTGGAAGGAACAGGTGGCTATTATTGGCAGATGCATTCTCTTTTCTTTGCCATGATGGCATGACTAAGTTACTAAACTTTCAGTCTGTTAGCTTGAAAGGTACCCAGGAGCTCTGGAGTGAGGTATGGAGAAGCCATTGGTTTAGTGTCTTGTGGTAAGCATTGGAGACGAACATAGGCTCACCCTTTGGAAAACAATTCGGGCCAGCTTAAGCATTTTCCGCTGGAGATGTGCATGGCGCAGTATTAAGAGCTCAGAAAAGGCTGTTTTGTCTAATGTGCACCACATTAATCCAGATGGAAGTGTATCTTTACTCATTTTCAGATGGTGAATCAATGGACAAGAGCCTTTTGTGTCAAAAATGTGAGGACAGATACAATATACATTATATTTTCTGTACAGTCTAGATGTTTTATGTTTTTGAAAGAAGTCTCTTATGCTTACTAAGGCTGCATTTAAATTTATTACAAATAAATATTAAAATTTAAAAGAAGTGTTTTAATATATATATATATAAAATATATATATAAAAATATATATATATATATATATATATATATATTTTATATTTATAAAATAAAAAAATAAATACAAAATATATATATATATATTTTTTTATTAAAATGTAATCCTGTGATGGCAAAACAAATGGCTGAATTTTCTGCTCAATTATCATCAATTATATTTGGGTCTCAATTATTAATAATGGTTTTTATTATCAATATAATTTTCAAAAAGAACAGTGTATTTGGAATAGAAATATTTTTAACATTATAATTGTCTTTATCGTCACATATATACACTACTGTTCAAAAGTTTGGGGTTGCTAATAAATGTATTAATAAATTTACTAAAGTAAAGACATTTATAATGTTACTATATATATATATATATATATAAAAATTTTATTGATTCTGCTCGTTTTGTTAACTGATCCTGAAATGGTTTTTTTATCACGGTTTCCACAAAAATATTAAGCATCACAACATTGATAATAATAAGAAATGTTTCTTAAAGGGGTACTTCAGCGCTGGGAAGATGAATGTGTGTTTAAACTGGGTCATTTAGGTAGTAGTGAAATTATTTTTTGAATTTGGTTCCTTCTAGACTGAGAAAAGACAGAAAATGTATTATTGTCTCATGTGGATGAAAAACAACAACTCCCAGAATGCACTTACTTTGCTGCCCAACGAGGCCACTCACAAGCCACGGCTACTGGTTATCACTTGCCCACCATGACACCGCCCCTACCGTTGTTTTGATTTTCATAGTAATAAAATAATTTTGTTCAGTTAGAGAACAGACACTACAATTAAAAACTGAACGTGTCTGTTCAACATAATGTGAGTGAGCCGAACGAAAGTCACGGCACAAACACAGCAGGAGTCAGATTCATTCATCACGAGAGCGAAGAGCTGAGGTAAGCGCGGACGCAGCATACATTCACAGCGCGTGTTCAGATCATGCCTATGGAAGCTTAACTTTCATAGGAATTCATTTGAAAAGCTGAAACACTCACTTTGCTCTGCACCGCTCCGTTATGAATACCAGAGCCAAGCAGCCGTGCGCATACACATTCTGTGAGTGAGATCCCACCCCCTATGGGCGGGTTGATAACATGCGGAACTAGCTCCTTCTACTGTCTGTCGTCTTTAGCCTCTGGCCAAAAATTCCTCAGATGATGCAAAATGACGATATCTTTGACAGAAATAAAATGCATAATTCTCTCGTCTCAGGGGGATATGAGGGGGGAAGTACGATAATTCGAATATACTACCGGGTTTCTACTGATACAAAGCTTAATGCTAAATTGCTGAAGTAACCCAGCAAATCAGCATATTATAATGATTTCTGAAAGATCATGTAACACTGAAGACTGAGTAATGATGCTGAAAAAAAAAAATCACAGAAATTATTTTTAAAATATAATAAAATAAAACAATTCAAAATATTTCACAATATTACAGTATTACTTTTAACTGATTTTTACAAATAATTGTAGCATTAAAACATTACAAAATCTTACTGACCCATGTTTACTTGATGGTTACAGCACAACATTTAGCAATTATTTAATGTAGATTCTTAAAAATGTTATAAAAGTCATAAACCTCTACCTCTAAAGTGATGCTTGCCTTAACTACTAAATATGTCAGTAAACAATGTAACTAATTATCGAGAACAAATTAAAGCCGCAAACATAATAAAGTGTTACATTCTGCCTTTTTAAGTATTTCCATGGACATTTGGATTCCTGTACATGCACACAAATAAGAGAGAAAATAACTTTCAGTAGCTGAACGAAGCTGTTTCCCTTTAAGACCACTAGCATGCCACTCATGGTGACAGACGGTTAGTCATTTGGAAGAGGTTTGGTCCAGGTGGGACAAGCTGATTTCAGGGCCTCTCATTTTAATGCGCGACTCGTACTAGAATGTGTGACTAACATGTTACAGTGGAGCCTTGCCACTTTGAACCTTTAAAAAATGTTAGCACAAGGGTAAAAGGCCAGGATGGAAAACACCCAGCTGTAGGTTGACAGGGCAATTTCAATGCCTTTCCCTTCTCATTTTTACACCAAAGGTACATGCTCTGCATGAGGTGTACTAACAAGGAAGTGTGTCTGATAATTCAAGATGTTTGCATGCATGTAGTGCCTATTCTTAACATGATCTGACACAGAGTCTTATGAAGAACAATAGCATTCCAGAGCCATGGCTGCATCCATGTCTACTAGACAAAAAACAGTATATGAAAAAAGTAGTATATCCAAATTAGTATTCTTAAAGAAAAGAAAAGAAAAAAAAGGGGTGAGATTTTGAAAAGTGCATCTAATGGACAGTTTAGTATCTCATGAGCCCACACGAGAGGATTTTTGAATGGCTGTGAATTGACACAACTGATTCTGGTAGGTCAAATTACAACATGATGAACGTAGTACATCCACATTACCTAGAATACCTGAAAACAAACTCAAGTAAAATTAGAGTACCTTACTGCGAAAATGACTCCATTAGTTACAAGTCACCAACTGCACTACCAATTGAGTAAAATTCATAGAATATCTGATTTTAGCAGTACTTAAGTATGTTACTCATATTGAGTGTAGGCTCAAAGATGCACTAGTCCTCACCACCTATGAGATATGCCAGTAAAAAACAAGAACAAGATTTGTGAGGAGAGCAATCACGTGTTTATTTTCTAAAACGAAATAAAACGGGACACCTCAATACTGCAATAAATCAAGGTCGACACTTCTACAAACAAGTATCACTTAAGCTCAAGTGCTCAAAAATGGCATGATTTAATCCCTATCCTTCAAACAGGTCTCTTCAATATAATAGATAAAATAATGCTAAGTAACATTACTTCCTTGCACTTGACTTGCTGGCTTCGGCTTCATCACTATTGCTAATGCACTCACATTCGTGTAGCCTTGTTGACAAGTCTCGGTGAAAAAAGGTTAAAACACACAAGATATAGTACCTTTAATGCCCTGTATATGGTGATAGTGTTTCTTTTGCGGCAGAAATAAACTGCCGCAGAACAAGTTCAGTGCCAGGCAAAATGTAGGCTGCATCCGAAATCTCATACTTCCCTACTATATAGTAGGAGAAACAGTATGTTACAGAAGAAGTATGTCCAATTTCACAGTACTTATTAAAGAGTAGGTACTTATCAAAAAGTGCCTGGATGGCCTACGACTTCCGGCGAGATTCTGAAGTGTGCATACGATGGACAATTTACTATCACATGAGAATGGGAATGGATTTATAAATGGCAGTGAAGCGACGTAACTGACGCTGGTAGGTCACATGAAAATGACAACATGGCAAATGTAGTAGTACATCCGGATTACATTCATACTATACACACTCATACTATATAAAAAAAATAATACTTTTTTAGCAGTAATTAATTAATTATTCAAAATAAGTACCTACTCAAGAAAGTATGCGAAAACTGAAAAAGCATAGATGTATCCTCCGCTGCCTTTGATATCCCAAAATCCTGTGCTTTCCATTTTTTGAAAGTTGAGATAGAAAAGGAAAGATGGTGTCTGAAAGTTGTGGTTGCTGGTCAGTTTGTGTGTAAATATATGTTTTTCACCAACGTTTTCCAATTTTGATGTCATTTCTAGTGAGAATTTACTATCACAGTAATTAAATATTTGCTTAGTTCTCACCAAAGCTCGCTCTCTTTTGCTGTAGATCATTAAACTGTTACACTGCCTCAGAAGTCTGTCCGAAATCAGTTTCGTGAGATACCTTTGTGTACAAACGCTGCCTGCAAAGTCATTGCCTATAAGGCAGCGAGGCAACAAGATAGATTACGTTTTTGGATGCAGCTATAGCATTACTCATCACAAATGTATTGGAGTAAAGAGTATACATACACTACCAGTCAAAAGTGTGGACACACTTTCCCATTCTCTTTGATGAAAACTTTTGACTGGTAGTGTATACTAATTCAAAAATAGAGAGTAAAAGTTGCTAATAACTTCGGTACTCAGTATAACAGTATAAAGTACAGAGTATAACCAAAAAGATACTTAAAGGGATACTTAAACTATCCCTTTAAAGGTGCAGTATGTAATTTTCCCGTCTGCTAGAGGTCGCCTATTCAAAACAAAGGCGTAGCTTGATGACGCCAAGTTTGAGTGCAGAATCTTGGGACATGTGGTCTTCACCTCACAGCCGGTGGAAAAGAATCGAGATAGGACTCGGGCAGAAATCAAGTTCATGGATGCGATTATTAATGTTACTGTAGTGTGAAGCAGAGCGGGGCCGAGTGTTGTGGGAGCTGAGCAAGGCCGCTGGAGCGATTGTTAATAAGATGAGTGCAACACACGCCTCGCAAGCAGTGGGACTTTTATTATGCCACAGTCGCCGGCGCCATTTCTGCTTTTCTGGCCATGAGTATGAGGTAACGCAGCTCTGTTTATCATAATAGATACATCTGAGTGTGTTGAGAATGATGTTATGACGTTACTCTGTGCGTTCGTTCGGCGGCTGCTATGACACTTGTTGCACACTGCAGTGAGAGTAAAGCGTTTCTGTTTTCAAAATAGCAATTTTCTCATGATTTACAAATAGTTGGAAACATTTGTGATATTGTAAGTACTCAACTGAACAAAATGTGTAACACTGGCCTAGTGGTTTTTGGATATTTTACTGAAAAAATTTACATAGTGCACCTTTAAGTACAGTAGCTAATTACATGTACTCAAATATTTTACACCATTGCAGATTACATTCATACAACAAAAATTCATAGAATATACTTTTTAAACTGTCACAAAGTAATTACTTATTCAAAAGAAGTACCTATTTAGTGAGTATGCGACTTCGGACGCCGCACTTGTGAGCTGCAACTCTATGCTGTCAGTATGTCAATAGTGTATGTTTTTGTGTCTATGAAAATGTAAGTAAATGTACATGTGGTAAAAAAACGATTTGATGTAAAATACAATAGTTTTTACAAATACACATGATGGTGCCTTAGAAGGCAGCTGCCTATGTAGGCAGTAGCAAGTAAGGCAGCTGACTAGGTTTTGAAAAAGGGGTAATGTGTTATTCATTAAGGATCCAACGGAAAAAGTGGTTGCCCATGATTATCTTGTTACGTTTGTAATCACAGAGATATTACTAAACAGGAAATACTGTTTATGTCAAAACCATATGATATCATCAATAATCAATCACAACTTGAAGTGGTTACAAACAGGAACACATTGCTAACCAGTGGCGAATTCCTTGCAGTGAAGTGGGATTGAGAATGACGGCAGAATTAATAACGCAGAAAGTTCAAATGATAAACAAATGCAAATCTGCATGGCCCAGCCTTTGCCACCCTGGGAGAACTGTGACCGGCACTGGGGCCTGTATCACACTGAAGGGGAAAGAGCCTGCTGTGACCATCATGCATTAATATACCAGCGTTTCTCCCTTGATCCAGCTATACGCAGAAATCTGATTCTTCTCAGCATGATGTAAGATACAGAGCACAAGTTCACATCTGCAGAGCGAGAAACTGATAGGTCATGTGGTGTCTAGAAGCTGGATCACACATTGATGTCTGGCACACTGTGTGCTATACATGAAAGTGCCATTAGAAGAATGTTCATTTTTTTAATAAACTATCTGAGGCCTTGTCCACACTAATATGATTTTGTTTGAAAACGCATCTTTTTCTCTCCGATTTGGCCTTCCGTCCACACCGAGACAGCGTTTTTTCCTCCGAAAACAGCTTTGTGAAAACGCATTTCCAAGTGGATAAATTTGAAAACGCAGTTTTCGCGTTGTAGTGTGGACTGTGAAAACTGAGATATTTGAAGACAATGATGCATGTTTAGTCATGTGACGCCTATTGAACCATTAGATATCTATGTTTATACTGGTATTGTGCCTGTTATGTGCCATTCACTTTCATACAGTTGCTAATGTGTTACTTTGTACACTCTTCATATCACAGTCCTGCAAAGATGACAGAAAATGTTCTTGCAATTGCTGTCCTGCGAAAAAATGAGAGCAGTTACATTTTAGACTAAAGATATAAAGGTGACTTAGTGTGACCTGGACGCATCAGTGAATGGTGAGATATTTTGCTAAATAAAATGATCCTGCCAGAAGAATAGTGTGAGAACCACAGACTGTAAAAAAAATATGGACGTAGGTGTCCGTGACGTCACCCATAGGTTTCTGAAAGTGTGGCCGTTGCCATCTTGTCAGCGCGTCACTCCCGCATAACTGAAAATGGACAAAGAGGAGCAAACAGGTGGAGTGGGTGGAGCTAACAGACAGCAGACAAACGGCTAGTAGTGAGTGCGTTTACATGCACGTTCTGAAGCCGATTATGCTTAATAAGCCGACAATGCAAGTGGTCATGTAAACACAGTAACCCATTTTCTTTTAACGGAGTACAGTCATAAACAGCTTAAGCATAAACCGGTCGACACAGGTCGTTTTTTGCCTCTTACCCCGATTTTGCGTGCCGTGTAAATGCATTAACCTGCTTTCTGTGGACTTATTGAAGTGCGTATGTGTGATATGTGACAGGAACGCATCCTTAGTGCAGATTTAAGCGCATCCAGACAGAGCAAGCGTTTAGCAGGAAAGAAAAAATGAAATCTCACAAACGCAGAATCTTTCATGAAACCAGAAAATGTGTTCTCATCACAGTAGAAGTGGTTCAGTCAAAACACTGCATCTGTAAATGCACGAGAGGATAATATATGAGTGGAAGTTCCTGCTGACATGTTGCAAGCTTTATTTTACATTAAAACTGACATAACATATGGAGTACTCGGAGTCAGATACGCAAATGATGTTTTGATGTCACTACAGGGAAATAACCTGATTTATTAATAAAGTCATGTAAAAGCGGTTTACTTGTGTTGTCAGTTTACTGGTGTGCATGTAAATGTAAATGTACTCAAGTGACCATACCCTTAATTATGCAGAAGTTTAAGGCTTAATATAATTTAAACAAGTTATATAAAAAAAAATCACCCCCCTCACAGTTGTCATGAAGGGCAAAATTAGGTGTATAGACCAAAACCACAATTTGTACCAGGCTGTAAACGAAAAAAATGAATCTTTTTTTTCTGCTGTAAAGTTGGGCATTTTAACATGGAGCTCAATGAGATTCTGCTCCCTTTAGGAGCCTGTCCCTAGCGGCCAGTCGATGAATTGCAGTTTAAGTCACTTCCGTATTGGCTTCAAGAGAAACTAGGGGAGGTTGAGCATAAGCCTAATTCCATATCAAGTGGTCTAGAAATGATTAAGTTAGTTGCCTAACCATTTTTAATTTTGGATTGAACTGCACTTACATAGGTACTGCAAGGAAAAGAGGAAGAAATAAAGCATTAAAACAGAACTTTGAACTGGTGGTTTTGCAAAGAAAGAAAGACATGTATTAACGAAAAAGAAAGAAAGAAAGAAAGAAAGAAAGAAAGAAAGAAAGAAAGAAAGAAAGAAAGAAAGAAAGAAAGAAAGAAAGAAAGAAAGAAAGAAAGAAAGAAAGAAAGAAAGAAAGAAAGAAAGAAAGAAAGAAAGAAAGAAAGAAAGAAAGAAAGAAAGAAAGGTAGGAAGGTCAAGCACTCTCCACCCTACACTGTATAATACAGACTTGAATCTTATCAACATAGTGAGATATGAAAAAAAGAAAAGAGTGCATGTCAAGGGTGAATATTTACCATATTTATATACCATGTTAGGTACTTCAAAAATAATACATGTGTCATTATAGCTCATGTCCAAACTGTTAGTACCATGGCATTTTCTGGTAGTTTTGTCACGTGACATGGACTATAACCATGTAACAATTCAACCATGAAAACTGTATGATATACCAGTATATACCAATGAATGTTAACTTACAAAGGACCTTACATGACAAAGCGTTAAGGAGCCGAGGCCAGGGAGCAGATCAGAGGGGCTACATTAGCGGGTTTGACAGGTGATGGAGGCGTCTGCCACCCAGGAGGAGGCTGCATCACTAATCATCAAGGTCGTATCCAGGATGGGCAGAGACATCACTCTGCTGACAGGGACGCCACAGGTCTATATGTGGGTGGACTCTCTGCTCTCACTGAAAATCAATGACGATATTTCACTCTCTGAGACAGGACAGAAGTGGCATTTCTTTCTTTTTTTATTTCTTTTTTTCTTAAATGCAGCGATTTATAAGAAAACAAATATTGGTTATTTAAGTTCTTAGGTCGGTTTCTAATATTTTGAAAGCACAGACTATTGGGAATATTGTTAAAACCTATACTAGGGCGATGCGGAAAATGGATGTAATCACGGAATTTGATGTTATAATGCAGAATTTTATAAAATTTGGATGAGTATTTCAGGAGTAGGGCAGTACACTTAATCAAATGCCATTATGGATTAGTGTCTATGAGTATTAACTTGCAAAAAGAAATGAAGCAAATGAAGTTCTGCTTGTCTCAAAGTGAATGCTTAGCACAGTTTGGCCTACTACACATACTGAAGCACGCGTGACGTTTATGGTGTTTTCAGCATCTGCCGTCTCACTATACTGTATGAAGACATGAACACATAAACTTCACCTCCAGAGCTGCTCCACTTCACCAGTCTTCAAAGGTCTTCATGAAAACCAAATACCAAAATAAAAGTGTTAAAAAAATAAATAAATAAATAAAATAAAAACTTGATGAAATGACGACATTACTATTGTAGAGTGTGTATAAAATTTATAAAACATTATTGTTAAGAAATATCACAAAATTTTTCATAGACATTTTAATTTAAAAAGCAATTTAATTAGCACATTGTCTGCCAAAAATGAAAGGAATTGTTCAAATTTAATTTTGATTACATTATTATTATTATTTTTTATTGTTTCAAATATTCATTTGATTATCACTGTTTTGATTATATATATATATATATATATATATATATATATATATATATATATATATATATATATATATATATATATATATATATATATATATATAACAGAAGACCCACGGGTACCACTCATCTCCACTACAAATAGGAAAAAGAGGCTACAATTTGCACAAGTTCACCAAAATTGGACAGTTGAAGACTGGAAAAATGTTGCCTGGTCTGATGAGTCTCGATTTCTGTTGAGACATTCAGATGGTAGAGTCAGAATTGGGCGTAAACAGAATGAGAACATGGATCCATCATGCCTTGTTACCACTGTGCAGGCTGGTGGTGGTGGTGTAATGGTGTGGGGGATGTTTTCTTGGCACACTTTAGGCCCCTTAGTGCCAATTAGGCATTGTTTAAATCCCACGGCCTACTTGAGCATTGTTTCTGACCATGTCCATCCCTTTATGACCACCATGTACCCATTCTCTGATGGCTACTTCCAGCAGGATAATGCACCATGTCACAAAGCTCGAATCATTTCAAATTGGTTTCTTGAACATGACAATGAGCTCACTGTACTAAAATGGCCCCCACAGTCACCAGATCTCAACCCAATAGAGCATCTTTGGGATGTGGTGGAACGGGAGCTTCGTGCCCTGGATGTGCATCCCACAAATCTCCATCAACTGCAAGATGCTATCCTATCAATATGGGCCAACATTTCTAAAGAATGCTTTCAGCACCTTGTTGAATCAATGCCACGTAGAATTAAGGCAGTTCTGAAGGCGAAAGGGGGTCAAACACAGTATTAGTATGGTGTTCCTAATAATCTTTTAGGTGAGTGTATATATTACATAATAAAACACAGAATCCAGAAAAATTAAAGCAGACAACAAATTAAAAAACAAACAAAAAAACAAGCATTTATCTGTGAAAATAGCAGTATTTTCTTTGCACTAAGTGTAAATAGTAGTGCTATTTATAGATAGTGCCAGATATAATTTACACCTGAATTGTAGTATATTATGAAACAGTATAATAACATATTCAGTGTATATGATTATATTTGTTAAAATCATAAATGGATGCTGCCTCATTTGGACATTACTTGTTAAACACTTTATGCCCACTATTAAATACAAGTTAGGCACTTTATATCATTTTTTTTTTTTTTTCCTGTTATTTTTTGGCTTACTCTGCATGTCACTGGATTTTTTTGTAATTTTGTCTGGCTCAGTCAGACAATGGTGGGCACAGTGCTGGACAAGCTACTTGTAACTTAAAATAGTTAAGTTACATTCAAGCTAACCTTTTGAAAAGCAGTTAGCTATACTACAAGTTACTATCAAAAGGTAGCTAGCATCATTGAAAATACTTTTTTATTATTATTATTATTGTTGTTTTTTACAATGACATTTTTACAAATAATTGAATAATTGTTAATGAAGAATGTTATACTATTTTGGGGTTTCAAGCAGCATAATGCAATGCAATTATGATTTCAAAGAGTATGAGGTGAATTCAGGTTGACTGGGACACTTTTTCCCAGTGATTTCAAAAACTGTCAGAATCACTTGATTTTGTAAACTATATAATACAATACTCAGATATAGCCTATATCTCAAACTGGCTGTCAAGTGCAAAATGGCCACAAACTTAACATCAGTGCAAGAACAAAATGTATGCAACTAAATTAAATATTCAGGAGTCAGGATTAGTCAAATGCATGTTAAACTCTCAGCACATGCAGTGATGGAGTGCAGCATTTTGAAGACCAATCAGGAGCTGCTTGAGTGAACACTGCGCTTTGCTTGCCTATTTCTTTTTGTTTAAAATCGTTTAGTTTAAAAGTAGACATTTCAAGCTTTCAATACAAATATTTCTCATGTCTGTGAGGCAAGTAGCCTGCTGAGTTTCAGTTTATTTATGAGACGCGTTCCAGATCATGTGTAATTGAAGTGATCTCTCCGGTGCCTCCATGTCATGATTATTGTCTGTCATAGCCTATTTGCTTCTTATTTATTAAATCCAGGCAATTGGCTGATAAAACATTGATTAAAATTAAGATACGATTTATACAAAACGAAATGCACTTTTAAGAAAGGCTTTCTACAAAACAAAACTTAATTAAGTGGTCAAAATCATTTCTCACCCACTCCATATCTTTGACATATTGCACATCTTTGCACTTTCAATATAGAGAAATTTCAAGTTTAGAGCGGGATTTGAGCGAACACTGTTTTACCGGTGAGCAGTTAATAATATTTAAACATAAATATGAAACAAAATACATTGTTTAATGGCTACAAGAAGTATAGGCTACAGTATAGAGAAATTTCATGTCGGAGCGGGATTTGAGCGAACGTTGTTTTACCGGTGAGCAGTTAATGAGTGCAGCGTTCACTTGGGCCGTGAGCGATTGAGTGGAGCGTGCTGGCATAGAGCGGAATATTGAATATTGAGCTGAGCGTCACACTGCTCTGCTTTGCTCATTACAGGCTCGTGACTCATAAGAACCCAAGTGTAATGAAGCGTTTGGTCTCGCTACACCGCTACTTGCTGGTTAAAGTAGTTAGTTACTGGAAATGTTTTAAAAGTAACTGAGCTACTGACAAGCTAATGAAAAATGTATTTAAGCTAGTAGAGTCGCTACTTGTAGCTAGCTACTGCCCAACACTGGGTGGGCGGAGTTAGTGTAAATAGCTTCTGCCAACAAAGCTAGCTATTTGGCGGCTGTAAATAGACACTTTAAAGGCATGCTAGGCCCTATAATCGTAATAAATTCAATTGTTGAAATCAATTAAATTGATTATACATACTTTTTTGATTATTAGCATTTAATTAAACCATCAAACGGAATCCAGAAAATGTAATACATAAAATGAATTTGAGAGACATTTTATAGTATTTTATAGGGCCCTAGTAAACTCAATATGACCTTTATTCACATTAAACCATAAAAGTTTTATAGAACTTTAAGAACTTGGAAGAATTGTGAAGTGTGTTCCAGAAGTGCCATTAAAGTTCATCAGATCCTCTCTTGTGGTAACACAGTTGTGATCTCCCCAAATGGACTTTCTATTGTTGTCTCATGGCCGCAAATGTCAAAACAAATAGAATTTTCAATTAGTTTGCTCACCGAGCACCCATAACTGAGCAATCATAGCAGAAAGCCTGTCAAATACTGCCCCTATGATTCTTCTTTTATGATCGACAAACAGGCTGTCATGCTTTGGAGACGGGTGGAAGACCATTGCACTTGCTTGCCAGCCCAGCTGCCTGTTGAAAGTTTATAGTGCATTACAAACATATTGATCACAGCTCTGGGCAGGCCTGCTGCTCTTACAGCAGAAAAGAGCCTGTTGTCTGTAATGCAGTTGCACTGATAGGCCATTATTTAACTTCAACATAATTCAATGGCCTTTATACCGCATGCTATCACAACAACTAAAGAATAATATTGAGTCCCTGGGGTTTGGCCTTAAAGGATTGGCTTGCAAAGTGATTGCAGTGTCATTTCTGCTGCTGTGAACTTTATGTATCTCTCTAGGTGGCTGACACTAAATATTCAGGTTATGCGCCGATTAGAAAAGTTAAGTCCTATGTGCCATCCCAGAGGAAAGTTTTATTGCTCAGAGATTGCATAGCTGAGAACACTTGATGGAGTTCTCAGTTATGTTTTAAGCATCAGCTGTGTTTCTCCTTAGAAGTAATAGGACATTTTAAACGATTGATGACATAATCTGCCACTGTAATCATAAGTGTGTATGAAATGTACGTATTGGTATGTATTTTGCGTTTTGCATTTTTCCAATGTGACCAGGTTGGTTTTAAGGGTAGTTTTGCACAACAAGGATTTATTAAAAGCAAAAAAGGTTTTCCTTTACGTACAGATGCTACCACTGTGAAAATGATCCCCATTCACACAGACGCGTACAAACAAATAAAACCCTGTATTATGCTGCCAGGCCAGTAATTGGCGATGTCACTATGTAAAGAAACACTACGCGCCTATAGACTGAACACGTAATACGCATGCGCATGACGTCACCCTTTTCTCAGATTCATGTTTTTTTTTTTGTTTACATGGGGAGGATAATGTTATAGTTTTCAAAAACTTGCACTTTGTTTTCAAAAGTTAGCATTTTCAGGTACCCAAAACTCCATTGCCATACACCCAAAACGCATAAAGAGGTTTGTAGTTGACATCAGTGTTGTGTAAACGGACCTTAAGACTTTGGTATTTTCCCATTAGTGAAGTCTCAGCAAAAGCCTCAATTTGCTCTACATGTATCTCATTGCTGCCTTGGAGAAGATTGGAAATATAAAATTTTAGATTGTCCCTTCCTGGATCAATTACATAGGAGAGTGTAACAATAAATAAAAAATAAAAAAATGTGTATATAAAATCCAGTGTGAAACACGTGTTCTTAGTCTTATGGCCCTATTTTAACGATCTGAGTGCATGGCACAGGTGCGCTCAGACCATGTCTGAATCCACTTTTGCTAGTTTAACGACAGACAAAATAGTCGGCACACCAGGCACATGGTTCAAAAGGGTTGTACCTAGTCTCTTAATGAGCCATGGGTGTGTTTTGGGTGTAATGTGCAATAAACCAATTAGAGTCTCATCTCCCATTCCCTTTGAAAGCCAGTTGCACTTGCACCATGGCAGATTCACTATTTGCATGGCAGAAGTGGCAATCGGAAAGACTGAATGCTTCTCCAGAGAGGAATCCTTTTATTTTTAATATTTAAAAATGTTTGTGTGCTAGTGCGTGTCCCTGTGTGTGTAATAAGCAGTGTATGCACGTTGTGCACTTGCCTATATGCACATATTCCTAACGCGCCTTTTAAAATAACACAAAAAATACTGCGCTGTTGACTTTAGACCAGGTTTTTGTTGGTCAATGGCGCAGTCGTTTTCAGTTCCTCAAAATAGCAACGTGCCAACAATGCTCCTGAACACACCTTGTTTTCAAACCAGCACGCCCATGGGCGAACAGATGGGCGAGAGTGCATTTGCTATTTAAACAACGTGATGCTGGATGTGAAAATGATAACTGCGTCAGGCTGAAACTATCAAAAAAACACTTGCGTCACGCCTGGTGTCGGGTGTATGATAGGGCCCTTAGTCTTCAAGTAGGTTTAAATTGGTTATGAAAAACTTTTAAACGGTTGCCTTTTTCGAGAAAAAAAAAAGAAAAGAAAAACATTCAAAATAATTCATAAATATTATTACGTTTTTAGGGAGCAACATGCTTTGCATCATCATGCACATCATCATAGACATCATTGTATATATGAATTTCATTTATTTTTTAAAAATGTATTTTTGACTAAAGTAGAAGAAAATTTGCATCATGTCACTGACCCTCTTATGAGATGTCACAACTTATCTTAAGGCAAACATCCCATAAGAAAGAAAAATCATCTCTTTAATATCTCACATCTTCAAACCTGAAGCACAGGTGTTCCATAATCCAGTTCCTCAGGCATTCATCAAAAAGATCATACCTTAAAGTTTAATGGAAAAAGTTGAGTCTAAAAGATGTTTCAATATATCCTACGTTCCCTCTCCCAGCGATGCGTTCCCAAGTTTAATTGAATCTTCCAGCATGCATGGCTTTGCTACTGTAACACCATCCTGCAGGGGCTAATTGAATTTCCTTCTGTATGCTTAGCTATACATTTTGAGAACTGGATCGATTTTTCCATCCCTCATAAAGCTAGATATTGAACAAGGTGATTAATAAGAATTGCCGTAACAAAGCCTCGCTCCATCTCTTGCCGTGAGGGCAGAGTCATTTCAGCCGTTTCAGGACCATGGCTGTACATCTCTTTATGCAACTGGACTTTGTGATTTTCTCTCTCTCTCTCTTTCTCTCTCTCTCTCTCTCTCTCTCTCTCTCTCTCTCTCTCTCTAATATATACAAGTATAATGATAACAAGTCTAAATGTCTTATATAATATTAAAATTTA
This sequence comes from Paracanthobrama guichenoti, assembly GCA_018749465.1. Lineage (NCBI taxonomy): Eukaryota > Metazoa > Chordata > Actinopteri > Cypriniformes > Gobionidae > Paracanthobrama > Paracanthobrama guichenoti. Next base: position 32,421,368 of record CM031960.1, read on the forward strand.
TATCTAATAATAATCTTAATACTACATTATATTATTACTACTACTACTACTACTACTACTACTACTACTACTAATAATAATAATAATGATGATGATGATGATGATGATGATGATGATGATAATTTATTATTAGAAGATAATCTAATAATATCTTGATAATTATGATAATCTAAACATTATAATATAATGTTTGTTTTTTTGTTTTTTTGCACTGTTCAAAAAGAGGAGAGTTTTTTTGTTTTGTTTTTTTCACGTTATTTTATTTTGTATTGGTAATCCAGCATATTTATGATTTATTTGATTTATTAATTTGATCACACACCCATATCGGAAATGCAAATTTTTATGTTTCTAATAAGTGACTAGATAAGAATGTTTGGGGTGTGAGTGTGTGGTTTACATTGTAGAACAAAACGTCCAAGTACCGTCAATTTATGTTTGTCATAGATCCTATTTTGCTAATAAATTTAAAAACCCAATGGAAAACCTTGAGGCAACCATTGTCGAATTAGTCTTCAGGGTTTTGACATCATCCATGCACCGCTCTATTGTAGCAGAGAACGACAGAAAATAACAGTCTCCACAGTGTGTCTAAGGTTCCATAACAGGAAAATTGTCCTCATTGTGTGTTTGTGTAATGTAACACAAAATTGTGTCTGGCTGCAGCATTAAGGCAATTGAAAGCAGACCCAAAGGGCAACTACAGTTTTGGCAATAAAACCCATAGCAGGAAAGCCTTTCTCTTTCCTTACTATATATCGTTTAGGCCCCCTTTTCTCAGTATTTTGCCTTAAAATTATCTGCTGATTGGGTAAATCAAGTGGTATTTTGAATAGGAAACAAAAATACAAAACTCAAGTAATTTATTTTCACACACACGTACAAAACGACTGGTAAACAAAAAGTATTTGATTTATTTTTCTTTCTCTAAAACTTCAGTTGAATGGTTGAGCTTTTCAAAAACAATATTTAAAAAAATTATTTTCCCATCATGTTGAAAGGGTCCAAGTTTTCCTGATAAATAATTGCAACCGATCAGAATCAAGCATTCAGAAGATATATAATTAAAAATGTTTTATGGTTTTAATTGTTGGATACAGTTGAGGACGTGAAGACCTCTGAAGTAGGACAGACCAAAATCACAATTTTATGGGGAATAAAGACGTTTGATGTGTTTAAAACTCTAAAAGTTATACTAGATCCAATTACACACAATAATAATAATAAAATAAAAAATAAATAAAAAATACTTACCAGCCAACTTGTTTGTACTTATAAATTCAAGGCAGCAACTGAACTTTAAGTTGAATTAATAGGTAAAAAAAAAAAAAAACATGATTTCTGCCCTCAGTGCTGTTAGAAAATATCTGAAGGACACTGGAGTGTGCCTTATTGTGGAAAGTGGCAAGTATTTTTGCCTCCATTCAGAAGTGTCAGACAACTTGACTTTTAAGTAGCCAGCAGGAAGCACAGCATCTGAGGTCAGCACGGGCCCCAAAAGTAGTCCTCCCAAAGTGACATGTAATTGCTTACACTGTCCACGCCGAGTGAAAAGCAAAGTGTTCATCGGTGTGGGGCGGTTCATGGGTTTTGGGGGCTTGCGCTGCCATTGTTTGGTGTTATGTGAAGTGGTGCTCCGAGTTTCCGTCATTGTGTTCTAGAGAGAGTCAGCCAAGCGATCAGAGGCTGTCAGGGAACAAAAACACTCCTGGGACAGAAGCCTTGTCCTGTCGAGAGAGACGGTCATGGTCAGATAATAATGAAGACATCATTGGGGCTATAGATAGGAGTCTTACTCAGTAGAGTCTTGAAAGTGTTTAGAGATTCTCGCAGCACTAGGGGAGCAGTGATTCTGCCCCAGGTTTGCCTTATTGAGGTTGGCGGACTCTGTTTGAGGATGGAATCCTAATGCTGCTCTGCCATTCAATTCGGGATCTCTGGAAGTCATTGTGCCTTGATGTTTGATGGAGTACTCAGCAGTTAAAGATTCATGAGAATGCATTAATCTGTTTTTTTTTTTTTTTTTTGCCTGCCTTTCTAGTACTATTGAATCAGTGAGTATGCATACACTTGGCAAGTGTGAAAATTTATAAATCTATGTTCATAATCTTGGATCAGCCAGTGATTGAGGATTAGAGTTTAATAAAAAAAATACTGATTCACCCAAGGGTAGATCCACCCTTTCTTAGCAACAATGATAGTCATATAATTAGATCACATAATATCCATATTTCATATCACATATTTGGGACATGCCAATTATTTGTTGAAAGGGAACAAAAACTTTCTTCTAGACATGCAATATCAGATCCAAATGTCTTTCTTGGCTGGAACCCCAGAGTTAGTCACTAGACTTGCAAAGAGAAATTCACTTTAACAGCAGTCTTACATTTAAAACCAATAGAATTAGAACTCATATGAAATACACATTACAAATGAGATCTCTTCAATATCTCAATTGTTTGTTCTATACAGCAATGAGATTTAAAAGAAAATGCAAATCCCAAATGTTTCTCCTCTAGAGCAGATCCAGCTCTGGATTCCTGGAACACATGCAGAAAAAACCCTACAAAATTTGGTAATATTACCAAAAACAAACAGTATCCAAAAGTGGATACATTTGAAAACGCTGTTTTCCCATTGTAGTGTGGCCTGTGAAAGTCATGTGATGCATATTGAACCAATAGATATCTATGTTTATAGCAGTATTGTGCCTGTCACGTGCTATTTACTTTCATACCGTTGCTAAAATGCACTCTTCATATCACAGTCCTGCAAAGATGACAGAAAATGTACTTGCACTTGCTGTCCTGCGGCAAAACATGAGAGCAGTTACATTTTAGACCAAACATATAATGGTGACTGAGTGCGACCTGAAAATGGTCCTGCCAGAAGAATAGCATGATAACTTTATGTCTGTTCCGTCTGTATCATCTCAGTAAGCTTTTATGAGGTTTTACACACGTGCAGTAAGGTGAATTTTGCATTTTCCGATGTTTCAGTGTGGATGAGAACCTTTTGGAAAATGCTTGAAAACGCTAGAGTAGATTAGGATAACTAACCCATTTTCAAATGTATCCAGATTACTGTAGACATAACCCTAGAGTTTTAGGAGGGATCTCAATAATGGTTCAAACTGTGCTCAGATTTGCCAAGATACCAAATGCTATAATCAAAAGTCAGAGATCACAATATGAACTCCAGCACCAGAACATTTCTCATCAAATTCTTCCAGATAACCATTTTAATTTCAAAGCTCTATAACAGAGGTTCTCAACTCTGGCCCTTGAGGTTCACTTCCCACTTCAGAGTTTTGCTCCAACCCTAATCAAACACACTTGAACATGCTAATCAAGGTCTTCAAGCTTACTAGAACTTACAGGAAAGTGAGTTTTATCATGGTTGGAGCTAAAGTGGATCTCGAGGGCCAGAGTTGAGAACCCCTGCTCTATACTCTCTTTCTGTACACTCACCTAAAGGATTATTAGGAACGCCATACTAATACTGTGTTTGACCCCCTTTCGCCTTCAGAACTGCCATAATTCTACATGGCATTGATTCAACAAGGTGCTGAAAGCATTCTTTAGAAATGTTGGCCCATATTGTTAGGATAGCATCTTGCAGTTGATGGAGATTTGTGGGATGCACATCCAGGGCATGAAGCTCCCGTTCCACCACATTCCAAAGATGCTCTATTGGGTTAAGATCTGGTGACTGTGGGGTCCATTTTAGTACAGTGAACCCATTGTCATGTTCAAGAAACCAATTTGAAATGATTCAAGCTTTGTGACATGGTGCATTATCCTGCTGGAAGTAGCCATCAGAGAATGGGTACATGGTGGTCATAAAGGGATGGACATGGTCAGAAACAATGCTCAGGTAGGCTGTGGCATTTAAACGATGCCCAACTGGCACTAAGGGGCCTAAAGTGTGCCAAGGAAACATCCCCCACACCATTACACCACTACCAGCAGCCTGTACAGTGGTAACAAGGCATGATGGATCCATGTTCTCATTCTGTTTACGCCAAATTCTGACTCTACCATCTGAATGTCTCAACAGAAATCGAGACTCATCAGACCAGGCAACATTTTTCCAGTCTTCAACTGTCCAATTTTGGTGAGCTTGTGCAAATTGTAGCCTCTTTTTCCTATTTGTAGTGGAGATGAGTGGTACCCGGTGGGGTCTTCTGTTGTTGTAGCCCATCCGTCTCAAGGTTGTGCGTGTTGTGGCTTCACAAATGCTTTGCTGCATACCTCGGTTGTAACGAGTGGTTATTTCAGTCAAAGTTGCTCTTCTATCAGCTTGAATCAGTCGGCCCATTCTCCTCTGACCTCTAGCATCAACAAGGCATTTTCGCCCACAGGACTGCCGCATACTGGATGTTTTTCTCTTTTCACACCATTCTTTGTAAACCCTAGAAATGGTTGTGCGTGAAAATCCCAGTAACTGAGCAGATTGTGAAATACTCAGACCAGCCCGTCTGGCATCAACAACCATGCCATGCTCAAAATTGCTTAAATCACCTTTCTTTCCCATTCTGACATTCAGTTTGGAGTTCAGGAGATTGTCTTGACCAGGACCACACTCCTAAATGCATTGAAGCAACTGCCATGTGATTGGTTGATTAGATAATTGCATTAATGAGAAATTCCTAATAATAAATAATAAATAATAAATAATAAATAGGTGTTCCTAATAATAATAATCCTTTAGGTGAGTGTATGTGTTAGGGTTATGTTAGGTTCTGTTCAGTTTGATTGTGTTTTTCAGTTTGAATGTATGTGAAATGATTTGTGAAATTTCAGGTCATGTCATATACTTGTGTATTATGTGTTCAGTCTATAGGCCCGTAATGTTTTTTTTACAAAGTGACATCGCCAACTACTGGCCTGATATGCATAATACAGCATTTTTAATCGTTTATGTAAAACCGCATGAATGGATAATTTTTGACAATGTTGTCATCTGCACATGAAAAACACAAAGGAAAAAACTTTTTGTCATCGTTGTCATGTAACGTCCCCTAGTTCCTTGTTAGTTTCCATAGTTCCTCATCTGTTGTCATAGTTTGTAATTAGTTACTCATCTGTTCCCAGTTCCTTTGATTAGTTTCCCTGTGTATTTAAGCCTTCAGAGTATGTTTACATGACAATGATGTACTAAAAATATAAGGCATTGTTAAAATAATCCCTGTTCACACAAATCTGTGAAAATTACTAAAAAGGCTGTATTATGCATGCCAGGCCAGTAGATGGAGATGTCGCTTTGTCAAGAAACACCCCGTGAACACATAATATGCATTCGTGAACATGTAATACGCATGCGTGTGATGTTACCGTTTTCACAGACTGGCATTTTTGTTGTTTACATGGAGACGGTACAGGTATCGTTTTCAAAACCTTGTGTTTGCAGGCCCCCAAAACGCTGTTGTTGTGTAAATGAACGGCCAAATCGCATAAAAAGTTGAAAACGGTTGAAAAAGTTATCTTTGTTCGGTCTCATTTATGTTCATATAGTTGTGCTATTCTGTTTTCCTGTCGTGTTATGTTTTGGATTTATTCATTAAAGATTTATTCATTTTTGTTGATCTTCTTCATCACCTATTTCAGCGTACCGGATTTTTGTGACCATGTGTTTTTTTTTACGCGCAGGTTGCACATGCACATTTGATATTTGTTGCAGTATTTATATGGGTTGTAACTCATAGCTTCTTCAAAACATATTCAGTTTTCTGTGTGAATTACGCGTGTCATATTATGAATTACGTGTGTTGTACGCTTGTACTTTGCAAGGCTATTGTAAGCATATGCTCGCGTACACATCAAAAAAAAAAAAGTATACTTTCGGCTTAAGCCGTTATAGCATGTCAAAACATCTCTCATTTGCATCTATTGTTATTTCTCATAATGAAATTGACAAACAGAGACGAATCTGATATTTCAGTGAAACATACCTGAGACCTCCATGAAGTCTTTTGAACTATAAAAGATCAACCACCAAGCAGTGCAATTTTCCTGGCTGTAAAATCACTTGCATGTAAATCAGTCAAACAAGCAAATCGATCACACTTAGCACTCAGCATATGACAGTACAATCTCCCAGAAAGCCATGGAAGCACACAAAATCTTGCAAAACAAGCCAGAATGCCATTAAACAGCAATAATTAAAAGTTATTTATGACACGAGCGATATAAATATATCACCCCAGCCACAAAGAGCTTTTCTTTTGCTTATTGTGTTCAGCTATATTACATTTCTTGGCCTGGTTCCTGTCTACAATAATTCTGTCATCTGCTGTATTTGGTGATTAAATCTAAGTGATGCACGTCTGAACATAATTTGGATCGGTAGTCTAGTGTATGTAGTCAAATTATCATGTGACTGACTGTAGCACATATGGTGCCACCGTGAACACTCTCACCCCCTGCTGGAAATCAGTCACACTGCACCGCTTGTTACCCTTGACAGTGGTATCGGATGCTATGTTGACATTTCTTGCCAAAATTGACTGTTTTTGACACAAACTAGTGTCCAATCATAAAGTCAGCAACAGCTGCCGCAGTCTTCATAACATATTTGCCCCAATATTCTGCCAAAAAAAACCAGTGGCTTAACACCCACGAACAGCTGCTCAGTTGGGTTACATGAGAGAATGTTATGTCTGATTGTTTTTGCTGGAATTTTGTATAAATATTAACATCTAAAATTACAGCCCTCTCAAGGAGAGCACCTAACCCAAGTTCATGTACTTTTACTGAGCCTACATGCTAAAAATAAAAATCCATACACAAAATTATTCTTTTAGCAGATCTTAAACAATATTTATGTGGTTGGTCTACTGCTACTCATAACAACCTTATTTACTTAGGGGGAAAAAAAGTGAATGGTCCAATCTAGCAAGAAGCTAATATTATTAGCCTGTGGAGATCACTGCACTGCAGTACAGCTTTTGTGTTTTCTGCCTGAGTTTTATCCGCTGAATACAAAGGGAACTGCTGCTTTCAGCCCTGATGCAAGGATTACAGAAGAAACCCTTTTTACCTTCACACCTCAACAGCATCGACTGATATCCACACGTTTATTTGCTCTCGGTCTCTAAGGTTATGAGAATGTAGCCTCACGCAAGCTTTAAGACAGTGATGTTTTAAAGTGTTATTCACATTGCTTTGTAATTCACACGTAAAACTAGGAGTTTCTTTTGGTTGCATTTTGTTGCTCCCAGCTCTTTCACTTTGTTTGGATAACTGGTGGAATAGTTCACCTAAAAATTAAAAAGTTGACATCATTTACTCACCCTCATGTCGTTCCATGACTTTAAGAATGCGCTGAATGTTTTCCCACCCATGATGCCTTGTAAATTTCATTTTGATACTTGAAAAATGGTTACACTTTATTTGGTAACACTTAATTTTACAGTGTCCTTATTACATATGTTGCATGTGCTTACCATTGTAATAATAGTAAATTATGCATAATTACATGCAACTAACCTTCAACCTAATCCTATCCTAACCCTATCCGGTGGTTAAGTCTGATGTCATGCGGCAACGCTTCCGGGTCCAAACGCTCCCTCTCATACCACAAGAAAAACAACAAACGGTGCTAATATACACACACAATGTGGTGTAATACTACAAAAAATTACCATACCAAAAATCCAGAAGGCCAGACAGTGATTCATCTTTTATAAATCGTTAAAATATTAATGTATGTGACGCTGTGAGCACAGAGACTGCTGTGTAGACTGTATTTAAAATGTTTAACTTTTTAAAATATTTGATGTTTAATAAGAATAAATAGCGCTCATAAACGGCTGTCGATGGCATTCTCAAGTGAAACAAGTTGAGGCTTGTACCCAGAAACGGCGTTCCTTGCGTCACGACTTAACAAGTGGATAGTAAGTACATTTAGTTAAAGCTGCAGTCTGTAACTTTTTTGGTTAAAAATGATCCAAAATGAATTTGAGCAAGTAAAAAAAACAGCCAGTGTTCAAAACTATCTACTCACCTTAGCCCCATTCACAACGGTAAGCTTGTAATAATGTGTTATAATTCGAGTGGTATGGTGGATTTCCACAGGATTCACATAAACGATTCCACAGGTCACATCTGTATACATAAAGAAAGAGTTCGGCTAGTAGTCTTTCATGTGAGGAGTGGACCGCATGTTCTTCAGCGGATCATTTATAGCCTTTTCTCACAGCAGCTGGAGTGATTCAACGTGTCATTCTGATGGAGGATTGTAATCCAGAAAGGCCCAAATGACATCATCAGTGACAACTGGAGATTCACCCGTAGACAAAAGCAAAAGATTAGACTGCAACTGTAAGCTTCAAACAGAGATGGCGACACAGAGGCAAAACGTACAGACTGCAGCTTTAATTAATATCACTCACCCTTTTTTTTTAAGGTGACTTAAGTTATTGTACTTACTGAGTAATATTATTTAACTATATGTAATTACTATAGAGTTACGGTTAGGGTTTGGTTTCGGGTTAGTTACTTGTTATGCACAATTTACTATTATTACTAGCATGGGCGATATTTGAGGGCAATTTTTTTTTTTTTTTTTTTTTACCTGCATCAGCAAAGTAAAAGCAAAGCATTTAAGCAAACTAGTTTAAGTTTTTACCTTCTCTTTTATTATATATTTTATATATTTAATAATTTACTTAATTTTGTTTTCATTGTAAAATGACGCACTCGAAATGTCAATCATTGTTTGTCCATCATTTTGCGAGCAACTGGTGATAAAGAAAAATGCTACTTTGCAATATTGAAAATATTTGCATCTTAAACTGTGAGGGCGGGCCAGTGGATATCATATCACAATGTGCAAACTTTGCGCGAGAGTTATGCCGGTGAAGAAGTCTCAAACACCAGTTAATTATTCACTACAGAAACTGAAAGTAAAAACTAACTGAGCTTATGGCATCTGACGTTGCATTAACGGTGCATATTCTCAGAGACAATGAGAGATTCATCTTAATATTTTCTTAATATTTCACTTTTGGCCCATTGTGAATTTTCGTGAATCGAGAAGTATTTTGTGTTGAACAAGTTGTTTTTGAAACAAATCTAACTAATCTTTATATCCTCGCAGCGCGCATTTGGTTATGTGTTGATGAGCTGTGAAATATTGTGGGGCAAATTAATTGTAATATTAATTTAAGTAGCCTAATCATAATAATAATTGAATATGCCTTGCGTGCCGATCCGCTACTCCACTGTGAAGGGCTAAACAGTGTCCACAGGCACGACATCAGAGGCACGTCTCATGGTGTTTCTCGTCGTGTGTTTTCAGTTGGCGCAAGCAAGAAAAAAATTTTCACACGATGTGGTGTTCATCGGCACAATCAAGAATAACTTAAAGAGGTTGCCATTTACTAGACTGTAGACTAGCTTGACTCTCTGAACAGTGAGTTTTTATTGCTTATGCTCTGAATGGGCCATTCATGTGGATTTGTGGACGCTGTCTATGGAGGCCTGACTTGCTCCAACTTGTAGCGGAGCTGACGGCTCACATCAGGAAGCTCCATGACTACAATAAATATGCCCACCCCCACAAAATTTGCACAAATCCTGAATTTGCACAAGACAGACTGAAAGTCATAAGGGTGAAGGTGACAAAATATTTTTGGATAATCTATATTCCTGTAACATCATTGCAGGATGTGTGTTTGATATGAACGCATTGGGTTATTTTTCTTAAAGTTGGCATAACATGAACATTCCAAATAAATACATTGGCAAATGAATGAAAATTCAATTCAAATTAATATTTAAATATTAAATGACTTTTTAATCAAAATGTCTTAACTGAATCTTCACACAACATAACTCTCTCTGATGATGTATGAAGGACTTTGTTTAAACTCGCTTCTACAAGCATTTTTGAGTGCAACATTCACATCTCAAATTGCGTCGAATCAAGTCCTTGCCCATTCTTTTTTCTCCTTCAATAACACTCGGATGCACATCAAAATACTCAAGCACCATGCCTCTTAAAACATCGACTTGTGAATGGAATGCGGCTTTCACTGTGAAATCTGTTGTTAATTTTAGGCCCAATTGTTGAGTAAATTATGTATTTGAGTAAAAGAAGTAAACAATAAATATAGGAGAATTCTTGATCCCACAGTGCATTTCCTTCACGCTGATTTACTATGCAGGAATGGAGGAGTGTAAACACAATGTTTTCATTATCTGTGGTCAGCTGGTGCTGTGTCAGCCTGGAACCTCTTATATTTGTGATTCAGATTGTTTGTTTCTGATGGGATGAATCAGGCACTAATTGAGATGATTCACAATTCTCTTTCTTTCTGTTCTCCTGCAGAAAAGCCGATGCCACAGGGGCCTCCTGGTGGCATATTTGGCATCTTGGGAGTGGTGGTTGTTGGCGGTCTGATTGTAGGAGTGGTGGTCACAATATGTATGGTGTACAGGAGAGGAAAGAAGCCCCGTACAGAAACAGACAACGATCTGTAAGTACTTCACTCACAGGTGACAATGATTGTGGACAGTTTTTGCAATGGCCAATTTTGTCCCCACCACTTTATGAAATAGCTTTCACTGCTGCAGGAATATATCTACAACACAGGGGAAGCATCGAGCAGAAGTTTAATTTCATTTGTGTGATTTCACTGAAAATAAATCTGCAAACGTGTTTGCAATAAATGCTGCTTATCTACTGTACATCCACTGACATATAACTGAAATTGTGGTTTATAATAATAATAATAATAATAATAATAATAATAAAACATAGTAATACATGTGTATTGGGGTTTGTAGTTTAAATGATTTTTGGGCATTTTTCTAATCATATGTTTTGTCTATATTTCAGTTTTGACTTGGAGATAGGGTTGGGTGATATAGCAAAAATGTACCTCAATATTTATCAAAATTTTGATCATATTACACTCATACACACGTCTGGTTCGCTATCTTTGTGGAGACACTCCATAGACATAATGGTTTTTATACTGTACAAACTGTATATTCTATCCCCTTACACTAACCCTACCCATCACACAAAACATTCTGCATTTTTACATTTTCAAAAAAACTAATTCTGTATGATTTATAATCTTGTTTCCTCATGGAGACCTCAATTTAGGTCCCTACGGTGACAAGTCCACATGAGTCTGTGTACATTCAGGTTGAGATAGAAAAACATGAGCATGCACGCACACACGTACGCACACACGTGCACACACACGCATATATATATATATATATATATATATATATATATATATATATATATATATATATATACACTGATCAGGCATACCATTATGACAGGTGAAGTGATTAACACTGATTATCTCTTCATCATGAGTTAGTGGGTGAAATATTAGGCAGCAAGTGAACAAGTTGATGTGTTAGAAGCAGGAAAATTGGGCAAGCGTAAGGATTTGAGCGAGTTTGACAAGGGTCAAATTGTGATGGCTAGACGACTGGGTCAGAGCATCTCCAAAACTGTAGCTCTTGTGGGGTGTCCCAATCTGCAGTGGTCAGGATCTATCAAAAGTGCTCCATGGAAGGAACAGTGGTGAACCCGGCGACAGGGTCATGGGCGGCCAAGGCTCATTGATGCACATGGGGAGTGAAGGCTGGCCTGTATAGTCCAATCAAACAGATGTACTAGATCAAAATGCTCAAAAAGTTAATGTTTATTCTGATAGAACGGTGTCAGAATACACAATGCATCGCAGTTTGTTGCGTATGGTGCTGCATAGCCGCAGACCAGTGCATGCCCATGCTGAACCCTGTCCACCATCGAAAGTGCCAAACGAGGGCACGTGAGCATCAGAACTGGACCACGGAGCAATTGAAGAAGGTGGCCTGGTCTGATGAACCTGGGGAACACATGGCACCAGGATGCACTATGGGAAGAAGGCAAGCCGGCAGAGGCAGTGTGATGCTTTGGGCAATGTTCTGCTGGGAAACTTTGGGTCCTGCCATCCATGTGGATGCTACTTTGACATGTACCACCTACCTAAGCATTGTTGGAGACCATGTACATCCTTTCATAGAAACTGTATTTCCTGGTGGCTGTGGATCTTTCAGCAGGATAATGCTCCTGACACAAAGCACAAATGCTTCAGGAATGGTTTGAGGAGCACAACAACGAGTTTAAGGTGTTGCTTGTCCTCCAAATTCCCCAGATCTCAATCCAATCGAGCATCTGTGGGATGTGCTGAACAAACAAGTCTGATCCATGGAGGCCCCACCTTGCAACTTACAGGACTTAAAGGATCTGCTGCTAACATATTGGTGCCAGATACCACAGCACACCTTCAGGGGTCTAGTGGAGTCCATGCCTTGATGGGTCAGGGCTGTTTTGGCAGCAAAAAGGGGACCAACACAATATTAGGAAGGTGATCATAATGTTATGCCTGATCGGTTTTATATATATATATATATATATATATATATATATATATATATGTGTGTGTGTGTGTGTGTGTGTGTGTGTGTGTGTGTGTGTGTGTGTGTGTGTGTGTGTGTGTGTGTGTGTGTGTGTGTGAGTGAGAAACATTTAAAAAAAGGTGTTTTTTTTTTTGTTTGTTTTTTGCCTCCCATGAAAAATATATCATCTGGATAGAAAAGATATTGTTAAAAGGTACATGCAGATTGTTTACTGTCTGTTATAGTACACTAAGTTATAGTGACCACTTACTGCTTTTTACTAAATAAACACAAAAGTAACATAAAAAAAAAAAAAAAAAAAAAAACATATGCACTTATTTAAAAAAAAATAAATAAATAAATTATACAACAAGTGCAATATTCCAAGACTTAATGCACAGATCTATTTTGAAACACTGTATCTTATTTTATTTATTTTTTTATTCCATTGCTATGATCATAACTGTCAATTATCGTATTTTTGCCATTCAAAACAACATTTAAATACGGTTGTCAATCCAGAAACTTTGTAGTATGTAGCTGTGTTTGAAAGCAGCCATCTCTACAGTATCATAGTCGTGACATTTGCCATTTGCTTACTGTCTTTATAAGTGAATCTTTTAACATTATTACTATGTGCATGATATTATGGAAGCATAAAAAAAAAGGCTATTGTGACTTTTTATTTAAATTCTTTTTCTTTTCTTTTTTTCTCACAATGGTTAGAAATAAAGTTAGAATATAAAATAATATAAACTTGCAATTAAAAGAAAAATGGTCAGAATTGAGAGACAAAACAGTTTCCTATTTGACCTAAATAACCAATTACCCTAGGCTCAATCTGTGGATCCATACATCATATTTACTATTTAACAAAACAGCAAAAAAATAATTTTAAATTATCTGTGGATAACCTTAATGAACTTGTATTAAATGTACTGCTTTTGAGGGTAGAAGAGACCGTTGAAACAGTAATGCAGAGTCTGTCATTGTCAGTAAGAAGATTTACACTCCAGAAATGCCAGCTACCCAGCTGGAGTGAACATTTAAGACTGTCTCTGAAAGTAGGCCTATTACTCTGCATATCATCATGTCGGGCTTCTGGGTACCTCAATGAAAAACCAACCTTCGATACTTCGGGGTCATCACACTTAAAATATCCTAGAAAGAAGCATTTATGAATGCATCTCTCATTTTGCTGTTAGTGGATGCACTTGATTGCTTAAGAGCATGTTACCTATTTGTTAAAGAGGCTTCCTGATTGCTGTGTAGACCTGATTTGTCCATTTCTTGGTTTGAGAGACAGGTGTTTCAATCAGGGCTGATTGCAGGAGGCACATCAGATTAGCACCAGAGCCTGTCAAATCCCAAAGCATGCCAGATAAACAGAACACTTGACAGCCGGCGGTTTTAAGCGCACACTTCAAGGCTACATGGGAACTTGGAAAGACCGAAAACTTTGGCCTTGATGATCTACGTGATTACCAGTATCTGGTTGAGAAGGTTATTGTTATGATAAGTTACGGTTCTGGGACACGTTTCCCAAAAGCATTGTAACTGAAGACGTGCTTAAAAATTGTTGTATCTCTACAAGTGATCTGGAGCAATCAAAGAGTGCTGAGTTGACAGAAACATATAGGACAACTGCAAAATTACATAGAATAATATTAAATTAATGCATAAAATACGTGCAAATATAACGTTACACAAATAAGTACACAGATAAATACTATACTATTTATTTTATTTAAAAAATTATATTTATTTTAGAATAAAAAATAAAAAAGTTATATTTTTAGATAATAAGAATTGTATTTTTTTTTTTTAAAGGGTTAAATCTAACCAAATTAAGGTTATGCTAAAAACTGTATGCAGTTTTCAAGCCAGTTGTCTTCAGATATCAGATATCAGAAAAAAAAAAAAAAAAAAGTACTGATCAAGACAATGGGCCCTATCACACACGCAATGCAGCGCCAGGCCTTTTGCTAGTTTCATGCTTACGCAGTTATCATTTTAAAGTCCTACGCCACATTGTTTAAAGGATTAGTTCACTTCAAAATGAAAATGTCCTGATAATTTACTCACCCCATCTCATCCAAGATGTTTATGTCTTTCATTCTTCAGTCAAAAAGAAATTAAGTTTTTTGAGGAAAACATTCCAGGATTTATTTTTTTTTGCATAATGGTTTTCAATTGCAACCAACACAGGTCCAAATCAATGCAGTTTCAAAGGGCTTCGAAGGGCTTCAGAGGCTCTGCACGATCCCAGCCAAGGAATAGGGTCTTATCTAGTGAAACCATCAGTCATTTTCTAAAGAAAATAAACATTTATATACTTTTTAACCTCAAATGCGCGACTTCTATGTTGTTATTCTTCATGGCGTATGACGTCATCACGTCAGAAAGGTCATGTCTGTGGCCTACCCAGTGCCGAAAACTCCATCTCATGTTCTCCTCCAACTTTAAAATAGTCAGAATGAAACTGGCTAATTATCTGACCAATCGTGCCAAAACACACATGTATTTAAACTGACTCGTCATGTTGAGGGTGTCTATATTCCGCCATGTATCCACCATGGTGCAAGTGCAACTGGCTTTTAAAGGGAATGGGAGATGAGACTCTGATTGGTTTATTGCATGTTACACCCAAACCACACCTATGACTCATTAAGAGACTTGGTACAACCCTTTTGAACTATGCACCTGGCGCTCTGACATTTTTCCATCATTAAACTAGCAAAAGTGGATTCGGAAATGCCCTAAATGCACCTGTGCCGTGCACTTTAGACCATGTGCTCAGATCGTAAAAATAGGGCCTGATGATTATTTTTTCAGTGTTTTCGGTCAATGATCTTATCAATAGATCAATCTATATTTTATAGACAGTTTTTATAGGCAGATTAGCAATATTGCACATTCTTACAGTATGTAAGATATCAAATGATATAGGCTAATTAAAGCAGTTCCCTTTCAGTCAGTCACATTCGACGTTACATCGGAGCATCTGACAAAATGGGATCTCATCACATCAGTCCTTCCGACGTAACGTCTCCATTCCCTCCTTCAGGGAACGAGGGTTAGGTACGTAACCGAGACGTTCTGACAGCAGATGGTGAATCAATCAGCAACATGTGCATCATATAACACTGACTTCTGACCTGATGTGGTCCAGGGTAACTCAGTCCTAAGAATATTTCCTACTCTAATTTGTTAGGCCAGGCTGCCGAAACATATTGCATAGGACTTGCAACCTGTTCCCAGCTAAATATTCCCTCTGAGACCCTTCTTAAAATGCTCATTGAGCAGGCCAAAATCCAATGTGGCCACTGCCCTCATAAAAAAATATAAACTGCAGGAGATGAATGTGTGGACATATGGCTTTCTTCTCTGCCATACGGAGACATGAACACCCTGACTGCTTCCCGAGTGGGTCACATTAGCAACTTCTTTAATCATGCTTCACAAAACCATTGAATCATAGGTACTAATATCACTTTCAACCCATACTGAATCACTTGGATCAGCAAAAGCACCATATTACAGTTTATCCCCATTTAACTTGTGATTTTTAAAGTTAGCGGTAATCTGTCCTTCTGAGAGGATAATTAATCCCTCGCAGGAGAGTGTTGGCTTCTGTCCTTCATGGGAATATCGCCCTGGCAAACCAGTGTGAGAGTGCATGAAATCTGGCACAGGATCCACCTGAGTTCTTAATTATATCCGTGATGAAATTATGATGCTCATTTGAGAGGCCCTCTCAAAATCCATGCCATTTCGTTTTGTGAATTATTTTGGTTTGGAAGCAGAACTAGGCATCATTTGCTCTAAAGAACGCTGGTCTGTTCAACTGTGCGAAGCATCCCAAACATTCCAGTTATTCAAGGACACTCGGATTTAATGACATGCACTTCATGTCTGGACTTTTCAATAAAATACAATACAAATGCAATTCATCCATACAGTGACTTTAAAACACTTCTTCTATGATGGATATTTTTTTTTTTTTTTTTTTTTTACATTTATTCAAAAATTCATTTTGATATATATTTTTTAAAGAATATATATATTTTTTTTAAAGAATATATATATATATATATATATATATATATATATATATATATATATATATATATATATATATATATATATATATATATATATATATATAATCCATTCAGCCAGACCTGTAGATCGGCTGAATGGATTCGATACCGGTAAAACTCAACTGTTTAACTCTAGGGGAGTTGGAAAATTAGCCTATTTTCAAAAAAAGTGGAGTGTTCCCTTTTAGGAAACCATCAAAATAAAGTGAAACCAATTATATTTATGAATTAAGTAAATAAAACCCGATTCCAAAAAAGTTGGGACACTGTACAGATTGTGAATAGAAAACTGGGACGCCATGTCATCCGGACTAAAGAGGACAAGGACAACCCAAGTTATCAGCGCTCAGTTCAGAAGCCTGCATCTCTGATGGGATGGGGTTGCATGAGTGCGTGTGGCATGGGCAGCTTACACATCTGGAAAGGCACCATCAATGCTGAAAGGTATATCCAAGTTCTAGAACAACATATGCTCCCATCCAGACGTCGTCTCTTTCAGGGAAGACCTTGCATTTTCCAACATGACAATGCCAGACCACACACTGCATCAATTACAACATCATGGCTGCGTAGAAGAAGGATCCGGGTACTGAAATGGCCAGCCTGCAGTCCAGATCTTTCACCCATAGAAAACATTTGGTGCATCATAAAGAGGAAGATGCCACAAAGAAGACCTGAGACAGTTGAGCAACTAGAAGCCTGTATTAGACAAGAATGGGACAACATTCCTATTCCTAAACTTGAGCAACTTGTCTCCTCAGTCCCCAGACGTTTGCAGACTGTTATAAAAAGAAGAGGGGATGCCACACAGTGGGAAACATGGCCTTGTCCCAACTTTTTTGAGATGTGTTGATGCCATGAAATTTAAAATCAACTTATTTTCTCCTTAAAATGGTACATTTTCTCAGTTTAAACATTTGATATATCATCTATGTTGTATTCTGAATAAAATATTGAAATTTGAAACTTCCACATTGCATTCTGTTTTTATTCACAATTTGTACAGTGTCCCAACTTTTTTGGAATCAGGTTTGTAAATAAATTAATTAATTCATTAATTCCCTGGAAAGAAATTAGTTTCTGAAATTAGTTCATGTGTTTTAAACTAAAGTTTTAAAATACTTATTCTTTTCTTTCTCATGGGCACACTTGTTTCGCCAGCCACTTCCCCCTGGATAACAGCACATGTAGGCCTCTTAGCTGTTTGTTTGCTTCCATCTGCTGTCCCGGGTTTAAGCCGGGTGCACACTGTGCGATTTTGGCTGTCTGAGACAAATTTTGCATTTTACTAAAAAGATTAGACAAATACTAAAAGATTCCTCTGATCCTAGGCCAAAATCTGAGTTTGACATGTTTGACATGTTCACCGACAGCCGATTGATGACAGTTGCGATCAAATTTTACCTCAAACAAAATTCTGGCAGTGTCAGAAGATTTGTCACACTGTCCTGCATTGTAACTTCTTCTAGAACAACTGTCAAATTATCTTAATTTTTCAAGACAAACTATGACCAAAATGAGCACTAGAGATTTCTTTTTAGCCACCATTTCAATCCCACGTGTAATGCAGCTCACTGTCACCGAACTCTGAATGAGTTTTCTTGCGTGCGTCCGTTTTTAGCACGCCTTGACTATCGTACAGTTTGACATTAATGACAACTGAGATCTTACAGTGTGACATGGCTTACAGCAGGGATCATGTCCGTACAGTCTGACAAGGAACAATCATAAAGGATTATTATAAATCACAGTGTGCACACGGCTTTACTCAGGATGCGTTGTTTTCCCTGCCTAAATGTAATTTCTTATGTTTTCCATGAAAGTCAGTATTTATGAAGGAAAAATAAGGGGTTTTCAAATAATCATAATTTAACTTAGTGCTTTTGTTTTCCCACAAGAACCCTGAATTTACCACCCTGCAGTAAATGGAGCACTTGTGTTTGTCGGTAAATGTAAATCACCCCGTGCAGCTGCAATAAGTGTCAAAACGCTCTGCTGTAGCTCTAACACACACCCAGTCGCACCTTTTATCTGTGTCAAGAGTCAATCCGCTTCAGCTGTCCCAGTGAAGCAGCACCTAAGATGGAGTAGTCTGCTAAAGACCTGGCATCTGCCCACATTCTCTCTTGCAATCAATCCACACGCCTAAAGAGACAAATAAAGCACACTGATTTTGTCTCAGAGGAATGAATTAGGAACAAATGAGGCTCTCTTTCTCTCTCTCACTGCCTGTATCGCTGTCTTTCTCTGCTGCTTTGCTTCAGTAACCACTCTCTCTCTCTCTCTGGATCCTAGCATTGCAGTGGCTGATAGCTGTGTGACAAAGCCAGAGGCCCCTGGGACTGAGGCCCCAGAGAAGCCTGAATCCCCCATCAGGAAAGTAAAGGCCACAGCCTCCTAGTCAACCCCTTTTCCGAATTTCCCTTTATAGAGTTTCTGTGTGGCATGATGGCCTCCAGTTTTGTCTGTTGAGCTCTGTGTGAGCAGCATTTGAGCATGATTAGGAAATATTGTGATAAATTCCACAAAAGATCAGTGGGGGAGAGTGAGGAGTGTGGTAACACGGGGTAAGTCATGA
This sequence comes from Paracanthobrama guichenoti, assembly GCA_018749465.1. Classification (NCBI taxonomy): domain Eukaryota; kingdom Metazoa; phylum Chordata; class Actinopteri; order Cypriniformes; family Gobionidae; genus Paracanthobrama; species Paracanthobrama guichenoti. Next base: position 32,440,468 of record CM031960.1, read on the forward strand.
GATCAGATGAACGAATTAGAAATGAGCTACTGCTGTGAAATCACTACTGTACGTGAGCACTGCCACGTATATATATACTTTTCGACATATATGTACGTGTGTGTGTGTGTGTTGCGAGCATTGACCGCACAAGGCGGCATCTAGCAAACAAGCAAAATGCCTGTGTTGGTGGTATAGTGGTGAATCAGAAAATGAATCAGAAAACATAGATTTCTGTGAATTAATTCCTTATATATATATATATTTTTTTTTTTTCAACTTAAGATTTTACTGTTTTGACCAGACCACAAACGCAGTACAGTTTTTGGATGACTTTGCAGTAGCCAAAGATGAAGAAAGGCCTAAATGATATGTGCAAGCTACAAAGTTGAGCTTTTTGAAGTGTGCACTTTCATCATGCACTCCTTTGATGAAAAGTTATTTGTGTAACAATCATTCCTCAAGAGGTTTCTCGTTTAGTTTTACTTCTGAAACAAAAACTACTTTATACTGACCCACACTGAAAACTCTGCTCAATATGCTATAACATGTCTTCCTGCTTCCGTTGGTCTTTTCTCACCTTGTGTTGCCTTGCAAGCATGTTTTGTCTGCATGTCCAGAATACATGTCCCTGGTGAACAGTAGTCCTCATCTGCTTGTTGCTGATGTTTCAGTGATAGAGCTGTTGTTTCTGTGCTTGTCTGTGTTTGTACTTCTATTAGGAACCCTTTTAACTACACAAGATATTGAAAAATTAAACAATGTTTCAGAACATTGATCTTAAGTAGTTTTTGGTGTTTTGGTGTGATGGTAAGGATATGTAAAGGTAATGACATATCCTTTTTCTTTTGCAAAGAAGTTAAACTTGCTAACACAACAGGATAATTACCAGTCAATTAACCTTTAATTTATTAAATTGCTCAAATTACTTTTTTAAATAAGTAGTTCTACGTTCCACTATAGCCTAATAACGCATGGCTTATATAAAGATATGAGTTATTAGGCTAGCAATAGTACAAATCGATTTGAACTCTTTTACCAATTTAAAAACTGAAATGTGTTTCAAAAAGTTATAAAAATAAGAAGAATAATTTCTGGCAAATTAACATTTAAACACTAAAAAAAGTAATTAAAGTAACAAAAAGTACAACTATTATAATCTGTCCTTTAAAATAAAAACTTTTCTTTTTAAATCATGCTGAGAGGGAAGGGTTCCTCTAAGTGAGGAATGCTTCTTTAGCTTGATTCATTCTATAGAGATGATGTTTATACACTGATTAAATATTAATGGAGTGTTTTTGTATCAAGGTGAAGTACAAATCATAGCTTTTCAAAGTCATGACAAAGAGTCTGGCTATTTGTATGAGTCTGGCACATCTATACGAGTATGTGAACTCAGTGCCTGTTGACAGCTTTAACATGATATGTGTAAGAATTAGTCAATTCCCATAATTCTTAGTCATCACAGAGGCCTAAATGGCACAACGGTTGGTTACTGATCATAAAGAACACTGCTGGCAGAGTCAAGCACTGAGATTCAATTCTCAATGGATGGGCAGTATGTGAAAACAGATAAGGGCACAATGCAATAAGGCATAATTTATATCCCTAGGGATGAGTTTGTGATAATAATTCATTTTATGTTGACACAGAGGTATATAATCGATGCAGTCTATTTCCTTGATTCTAAATGTGTTCCTGTGTACGATAATAATGTGGCACTATTTGATTTTTGAGAGCTGTGTGGCCCATAAGTGGACTGGTATTGACTTCTGACAACCAGAGCTGAAGTGATATTAAAGGCTCTGCTGCAATAATTTAACTTCCATGCACTAGCAGAAAGCATGTTACACTGACAGGGCAGTGACAGGGTTGATTTTAGACCAAAACAACATGTATTGTCTTTGGGTTCCATTGAAGATATTTCACAGCACCTGACATTTGTTGCATCTCAGTGATTTAGCTTGCACAATTTCAAGTATTTGTATATATTTATACATTTAGCTGATCCTAAATATATGATATACTATATTGCCAAAAGTATTGGGACACCCCTCCAAATCATTTAATTCATGTGTTTCAATCACTTCCATAGACACAGGTGTATACATCAAGCACTAGGCATGCAGACGCGTCTACAAACATTTATGGAAGAATGGGTCACTCTCAGGAGCTCAGTGAATTCAAGTGTGGTACCGTGATAGGTTGCAACCTGTGAAATAAGTCCATTTGTGAAATTTCCTCACTACTAAATATTTCACGGTCAACTGTTAGTGGTATTATAAGTGGAAGCAATTGGGAACAACAGCAACAGGCCATGTAAAATCACAGAGTGGGGTCAGCGCACAGAAGTCACCAACTTTCTGCAGAGTCAATCGCTACAGACCTTCAAACTTTGTGTAGCCTTCAGATTAGCTCAAGAACAGTGCGTAGAGAGCTTCATGGAATGGGTTTCCATGGCCGAGCAACTGGATCCAAGCCTTACATCACCAAGTGCAATGCAAAGCATCGGATGCAGTGGTGTAAAGCACGCTGCCACTGGACTCTAGAGCAGTGGAGACGTGTTCTCTGAAGTGACCAATCACGCTTCTCTGTCTGGCAATCCGATGGACAAGTCTGGGTTTGGCGTTGCCAGGAGAGCGGTACTTACCTGATTGCATTTGCCAAGTGTAAAGTTTGGTGGAAGGGGGATTATGGTGTTGGGTTGTTTTTCAGGGGTTGGGCTTGGCCCCTTAGTTCCAGTGAAAGGAACTGTTTATACTTCAGAATACCAAGAAATTTTGGACAATTTCATGCACTCAACTTTGCGGGAACAGTTCGGGGATAACCCCTTCCTGTTCCAACATGACTGCGCACAAGTGCATAAAGCAAGGTCCATAAAGACATGGATGAGCAAGTTTGGTGTTGAGGAACGTGACTGGTTTGCACAGAGTCCTGACCTCAGCCTGATAGAACACCTTTGGGATGAATTAGACCAGAGACTGTGAGCCAGGCCTTCTTGTCCTGTGATCAGTGCCTGACCTCACAAATGCGCTTCTAGAAGAATGGTCAAAAATTCCCATAAACACACTCCTAAACTTTGTGGAAAGTTGAAGCTGTTTAAAGCTGCCAAGGATGGACTAACTCCATATTAAACCCTACGGATTAAGAATGGTACGCACGTCACGCTACAGACGTACGCACGTACGGACGGACGGACGGACGGACGGACGGACGGACGGACGGACGGACGGACGGACGGACGGACGGACGGACGGACGGACGGACGGACGGACGGACGGACGGACAGATAGATAGATAGATAGATAGATAGATAGATAGATAGATAGATAGATAGATAGATAGATAGATAGATAGATAGATAGATAGATAGATAGATAGATAGATAGATAGATAGATTTGTTTTAGTTAGGGTCTAATCTGAAAGAAGACACATCATTATAATATCCTAAATGTAATTTCCTCACTTTTTCACACAATTCTGAGTCACAGAGGATCCTATCTGATATAAAGAGCAGCACATCATTGGCTGCTCCATATCAGATTTGGTTTCCCCTGTTGCACAATTAGAAGTGTCATTAGCATTTAAATTACCAAATAAGATTGTGATCAACAGAGATCAATGGAGGTGCCGGAGACTGGCCTCACTTCACATCCTGCCCACTGAGATTTTTGGACCTGAAATCATAAATAAACACAACATAAACTTGGCTTGAGCAACTGGCTGAGTTGCAGCTCTGACTGTAAGAAAAGGGGCAAACAAAAAAACAAACAAAACAAAAAACAAAACAGACATCATATTTAAACCTTCTCTTCTTCTCTATGGATTTAGACGGCATCTCTCGACTGATGGCCTCACTTCCTTTGTCAAAGGATCACAGAAAGTAATTTTCCTTTTTTTTCTCTGTCTCTCCTCCCTTATTCCTAACCCTTTCTCATAGATTACTCTTTTCAGAACAGGGATTAGCTATGTTTTTCTCTCTATCCCTGTCAAATCTTCCCTCTTAAGCTGCCCTGAGCCTTTCGTGGCCAACAGACCAAGGAGAAGGGCAGGTCATGAAGGTGGCCAGACCTGCACTTCTATGTTTCCTGCCAAGAATGGCTACATCATCGTTCATGCAGGTTCAAGCATTTGAATGCACTAGTCAGCCTGTAGGGCTATTCATGTCAGAATACTTTAAATCCTACCTAATGGTAGACTAGATTCACATTTGCATTAGACACAGACTAAGGATTTATAGTTGAACTTTCCTAACATCATAATGCACACTGTGTCCAAGAATGTGTTTACTCTGGGATTTGCATTGGCTTACTGTAAATAATTACTCAGAGATTGGCAAATCATTTCATATAGAGACATGTTGTCAAAAAAATAAAATAATAAAAATTCTAAATTCTAAATACTAAGGAGTTCTGTCTCTTCATAATGGCTAAAAAAATAAAAATATTTTATATATATATATATATATATATATATATATAATTAATAATGTAATAATACAATTATTTAATTTCTATATTTACATTATTCATATTTATGGATATGTATCACTCTGCTTGGATTTTTAATGACTTGTTTTGCAGGTTACAAAGAAGTCACTGGTTTTATGAGTGAGTTGTTGAATCATTCATTCAAATGATTCATTAAAAAATAGATTCACTCAAGAAGTAAACAAGTAACTGAGCTTATAAGCGAGCTTATAACCTTTTTATTCAAAAATACTGAATATTTCAGGGTCACAAATACTTGTCAGCTAATGCTGTGGCTTTTTGGCATTTTCATTGGGCAATCATAATAGTGAGTCTACAATTTAAGTTGCTTAATCTTAATTTCTTGTTTACTGAATTGTTTCAGTGTGGCACCGCCACCTGCAGTGGCATGTCACTTGGACATAATATTAGGAAATGTGTATTTGCACGTTGTAGCTATTGCGTACATATGTGGCATTTCAAATATTGATTGATATACGCCTATGAAGTTTCTGTGTTATATGTTTTTTCTTTTGATTCAGTTTTCATTTTAATTTCCTTGAATTTATATGACAATTCAGCATCATGTTTGCTACTTCAATTTACGTTCAGGAATTTGATTGTAATGCTGCAGCTTGATAAATATAGAGAGATAATCGAAGGAAGTGATGGCATGAAGTCTTTGCTTAGAAGTGTTACTGTTACTCTTTATTAGAAATGTTGCTAAAAGGCATAATTTAGCATGTTTACACCTATATAATGGTGTGAAGTAGGCAGTGTTTTTCAAATAGCTTGTGTGTGTGTGTGTGTATGGTATCTGTGTGGTTTAATTACATCTAAGTGTAATAAAGCCTATAATGATTTCCCTTTTGCTTCCTTTTCCTTTGCTGACAGTACTTTTCCCTTTAATGCAGTTCATTTTCGTTTAATTTAAAAATAGTATTAAGAATTACTGTCTTCAAAAATTCATGAAGATTAAAGTATGGCGTACGAGGTGTGCCATTTAAGCCAGTGCAGTTGAAATGCAACAGACCTGATATCACTGGGCAGAAGCATGAGTTATTTTCCGCTTGCTGTGTCTGGGGCCTTTCTTTCCCTTTTGGATTTTAGTAGCCAAATCAATTGTTCAGCTCTGTGATTCATACCTGGTACACATTTGAATTAAAGCACCATTCTGTGTCTCTGCTTGATACCCAATAAGGGGAAAAAGGTAAACCACTGTGGTACCTCATATGTCTAATTGGATCAATAATTACATCAATTTTCTCTATAGAGTGAGCGTGTGGAAATCAGAATGGGATCAAAGAGGGAGTGATCCTTTTCTACGAAAAGAGAAGTTGGAAAGGAGAAAGTTTCTGAATTATTTAGCTGCCTTTCATTATTTTGTCCCTTTGAAGAAAGATAATGGTGCATCTGGAAGTGACGCTGTCTGTCAAGGCTTATCCCTCTGCAAATCTCTGTTTCTCTCTCTCTCTCTCTCTCTCTCTCTCTCTCTCTCTCTCTCTCTCTCTCTCTCTCTCTCTACACACACACACACACACACACACACACACACACACACACACACACCCTCTAGCTGTTCTGAAACCCAGCTACCTACATAGACAGCATTTTAAATTAATTGTTGACTCACAAATGAACAATCTGTCATATACATATGACTTTTTCCTTCTTCTTCTGTGGAACACAAAAGGAGAATTTTTGAAGAACATTGTGGCTACTCCTTTCAACATTATGAAAGTGAATGAGGACTGGGGCTGTGAAAGCTCCAAAATGACAAAAAAGCACCATGAAAGTAACATAAAAGTGGTCTAGATGACTCATGCACTATATCCCAAGTCTTTTGAAGTCTTTTTGTGAGAAATAGACAGAAATTTTAGTTTATGTATGTCAAATCTTGTATCTAATAATATTTTTATTTTTATTTTTTTAATTATATTTATTTATATATACATACTGTGTCGATCTCCCTATTATAAATGCCTGGAAAATAGCGTACATTTTTATTTTCTGTTCCATGGAATAAAGAAAGACATACTGTATGTATGTACTGTAGGAACAACAGATGAGTACATTTTGGTGTGAACTATTCCAATCAAGTTTTAAAGATGCATTCCCAGAATAATTTAGAGTAAGAACCTTAAAGCTACTGGTAATGTAATATAGTTAAACTACAGTCAAGCTACTGCAGAAAAAGTAGTCATATAAAACAAAATGATGAATAGCAGCATTATCTAAATATGTTTCTATAAAAACAAGACCTAAAATGCTGGGCAAATGAGTCAGTGTACATGAACCCAGCTCCACCCGGAGATTGTAGAATCTTGCAAAGGTATTAGGTGTCGCCCAGCATGCAGCTCTGCAAATGTCTGCCAAAGAGGAGAAGGCAACATCTGAGTGAAGTGAGCCCTCACTCCGAGGAACTAATACGATAAGGAGATGACATCCTCTATTCAGTGAGCCAACCACTGTCTGGAGAGTGGCTTTCCCTTCTGCTGACGTCTAAAGCAGACAAAGAGCTCCTCAGAGCTTCTGAAGCTCTGCATGTGGTCCACGTAAACACAGAGTGCGCAAATGAGACACAGCAACACAAGGGCTGGCTCTGCCTCCTCTGGGGGCAGCACTTGCAAGTTAACCCAAAAAAGTGTGGTGGGAACTTTGGGCATGTATCCTGTCTGGCAACATGTACTTTCAAGATGGAGGGGAACAGCCTCCGCTCCAACCTCTCTTGCAGGAAGAAAAGCCCAGAGCTAATCAGGCATTTCCAGGATCTTCCTGGTGGGAAAAACAGACTCCACTTCGAATTATAAACTTGCCTAGTAGAGGGAGCTCTGGCTTGATTGATAGCATCTACCACTGCTGGTGGTAGGCCACTTAAGTCCTCTGCATCCCATCTAGAAACCACACATGGAGGTTCCAGAAGTCCAGACGAGGGTGCCATATGGTGCTCCAATCCTGAGAAGGAAGATCCTCCCTCAGGGGAATCCGCCAGGGTTGTCACAAGGAGCATTAGGCCCAAAAACCAGGTCCGGGTGGATCAGTCAAGGCGCAACAATCAAGACCTGATCCTCGTCCTCCCTGACCTTGCACAGTGTCTGCACAGTGTCTATGCAAGCAGGCTCACTTGGGGAAACGCATATTTGCATAGGCCCTGGGGCCAGCTGTGTGCCAACGCATCTGTGCCAAGGGGTGCCTTGGCAGTGGGAGGACTCCTGGGAGGCAAACCGGTCTACCCTGAATCAAATCCAATAATCTGGACCACCTGGGGATGGAGTCTCTATTCTCCCAGAAGCGTGAGCTGTCGTGAGAGTGCGTCAGCCACATGATTGAGCCCATCTGGCCCAACTTTAAAGAGAGACGCACAGATCCGCCTCACTCTCTTGGACCTACGACTGGCACGCTGCATCTACTGGCTTCCACCTGGCCAGGCGGTCAGCCCCACACAAATCAAGCCATGTGGGCCTTCTTCAACCATAACAGAGTCTCTGCGAGTTCACCGTCGCTTCTTCTCTCAACACAGAAGGAATCGATTGCAACTGCAACACCATCAGAACGAAATATCAAGACTTTCTCCTGCCACTGTATATGCGGACACTCTTCAACAGCTCAGGCAAATGCAAGTAACGTATGATATACTAAATTGCTGTTTAGAGAAAGTTGTGAACCCCTTTGTTAACAAAGGAGTTTTGAAGACAACAGACTGATGGTTCTTGTCATGGTTAATGACTGTATTATAGCTTCATTCCCGTTTTCCAGTTTCATTCTGTCACTTTCCATCTTACCCATGTATGTGTGATCTGTATGTATGCATTTCCTGTTAGATTAGTTGTGTTTGTGATTTAGTTCAAATTTGTGCACAATACATATTTGGTTCTGACTCCCTGTCTGCAAATAAATTGTCACTTAAATGATCGATTTTGTTACATGCTCAAAGCGCTGTAAATGCTAATGAAGAATTATTTTTCTGTGGCCATGAAAAATAACCTTCTCTTAGAATTAATTAATAATCAATACTGAGGGTTCACAGGATGAACTGATTGATTGATCAATTGTGATGTTAATGTTGCTTCATCAAGTTAATCTCATTAACGGATTGAAATATTCATAATTAATCATAATGAATAATCATAATGAGTTATGAATAATTATTAGTATTTCCCTTTGAGCTAACTCGCTACAGCAGCAATGGTCGAAAAGGGTGCAGGGCGAGTAGCACTGCCAGCAACTCTAGGCAAATGGTATGCCACTGCAGTCGATTTCCCGCCCAGGAGCCCGAAGCCGCATGCCCATTGCACACAATGTTACAGCCCATTCTGAGACATTTGTTGTAACAACAATGTGCCTGGAGACTTCTAGCCTGTAGAAAGGCAAGGTCTGACCAAGGACTGAATGCTCATTGACAGATTGTGTGATGGTCACACGGAGTGTGCCACAGTACCATGCCCATCGCAAGACTAAAATCCAGCCATGTAGCCAGTGTTTAAGTGGTCTCATAGGCACAGAGCCCTTGCCCTTCTCCTAGTTGACCTGAAACCTCTAGGGCTGATGTGCCTGAGCATCAGGTCCCTGTCCCTAGTGTGACTCTTACCTGGCTCCGTGGCTCCCACGAGGGACTGTCTAGGGAGGCTTGAGGAAGCAGCGCATCGAGGTGTGGTCCATCGAGGTGGACATTGTCTGGCTGAGGGCCTGCATCATGACTTTTGAGTAAGGTCAGTCACTGTGCACAGTTCCTGCATCAACCCTGACTACCCTCATGCAGTTCTTTGACTGCTTTGGCCTGATGGCCTTGCAGGATGCCAATCACATGCAGGGTGGAGGCTGCCTATACAGCGGCACTGAAAGCCTAAGCAGCCAGGCTGTCATCATTTTGTAGGTCATGGACAGGAGACACGGATGGTTCTGTTATTTTGCTGTTATTATTGCAATTACACACTCCACCTGGGGAATCTGGGGAATTCCAGTGGTGGCCCCATTATTGAGGGCAGTGAGAGTGGAGGAGGCTGTGAAACTTTTACTGGCGTTACTGTTTTTTTGGGGTTTACTGGGTTTACTGGCTTCGGGCAGTAAAATGTGGCTTCCACGACTTCTGAACGTGGCTGTGAACCGTGCACCACACCCAGGAACCAATCATCCATCCGCCAGCACTCAGGACAGGGTTGCAGGGTTTCACTCGAGCCCGATGCCCACGGTGGCCCACCCCAGAAGGGGTAAGCTCAGCTTCATCTTCATCTTCCTCTCCAGAGGACAATAGACCACTCCGATGCAGCTATTGACTAGCTAAATCTCATCTGAAGTGCCGAATGACACGCTGGCTCCCCCACGCCACTTCTTGCATTTAACCCTTTGATGCATACGATCACACTGGTGTGTTTAGGCTGGTCCCTGGAAAATACGATCACACTAGTGTGATTAGAATGTTCAGTGGATTACTTTATCAACTGTTAAATTCAAATTTAACTCAGCACAGGGACCTGATGCTCATTGTCTGGCGCTGAGCCATGAGACGGACGTGCTCAGCGCTTGTCATATATCACAACTATTTAGTGTTTTCAACCACATCATGTTTATTTCAGGTTTCATACATTTAAATACACATAAGTACTAGCAAAACAATACATTTATAGCTTGTAAAATACACACTGATGTCTATGGAAGCGGCATTAACAATCCTTTCAATTATAAATTTACGATGTACTTTATTCATATTAGATACACATTGTGTAGGTAGCTATATAGTTTACTCTATTCTTCTCCCACTTCACCGGCCACTTACTTTCATGTATTTTCAGTAGAAGTGAATGAATTTACGTGATGTAAATCTGAAACATCCGATTCTCTGAATTGCTGCGCAATCTAACATGGCAGCACCAATCATGCATTACAGATCAACTAACATGATCAGTATGAAGTTTTTTAAACAACAAAACACATTCACTTACATATATTTTAGAAGGTAGAAGGTAGTTGATGGTATAGCTAACAGCTTTTGAATAAAAAAGGAAAAATTAAATAAAAACGATATGCTATTGTGGCTGCGGCAAAAGGTATCTTTTCATGTTTTTTGTTTTTCATGAGTTTTTGTCCTAACCAGCCGTGACAAGCGATAATTCTATTTTAGAAACGGTTTCTATTTCTGTGACGTCGCTGCTGGAATAACACAAAACATGGCAATGATAATCTCAGGCAGTGTTTATGTGCTTTATTTAATGTTAAAAGCATGTAATGTGATTTTGAATATCATTTAGTGCTCACAGCTCTGTAACATAGGTGTACTAAAAAACAATGGATAATTTACCTCAGATCTTAAAATTAAACAAATGTAAACAAGAATGTTCACACTGTGAACAAACAAGTATATTCTATGACAAAGACTGTTTTAGTAACTTAGTATGTATTTGTAGTAATGTTTAAATGGTGTAATATTTGTGAATTTGATTATGTAGGCTACTTATCCATTTCCTTGCGAGTGCCATCAAGATTAATCTCTGGTGCCTTACACTTGCCGCGAGAGCCCACCCACACACTGTTCTGATTGGCTGTGGGTTTTTTTTATTTATTTGTCGCATCTCGTAGTTGCACCGCATCGGTGGTGACAGACAAGTAGCTTGTCGCTGGAATCTTATCGTGTAGCGTGTAGTTAGGACACGGTGTTATAGTGATTTTTTTTTTTTTTTTTTTTAAATTGTATATTAGCATTGGTGAATGTTTATTTGAATCCTGTAAAATCCAGATACTGACATAGTCTGGATAGAGGAACATGTCAGTGTTAGGACTGCAGGCAGCTGCTGATTGGATGCTGCCTCACTGCAGTACATCTGTCTCCAGCTGTGGCCAGTTGGCAATGGCTTCTGAGGACACAGGTCAGGAAGACCCAGTCTGCTCTAATTGTACTGTGTGTCTGTCTGAAGTTTAAATAGAAGCAGACCAGACGCACAAGGTCCTTTTTGATCTTTAATAGTGATGTTATTGCAGAACATTAGCTTAATCTGCACTAGGCACAGTTTTTATTTTATTTTATTTATTTACTTAGGGCTGAGAAAACCTCAAAAATAGACCAAACAAGAACAATATATCCTGTTTTCTTGCAACTAATTGCGCACAATTATATACAACTCTGAAACTCTGCATAAAAGAGTGTTCATTTGTTGAACAGCAGTGCAGACAGTGAATGAGAGGTGATACAAGGTGATAGCACCTCACAGTGTGGTTGTAAAAGAAAAGTTTTCTAAAAACTCTGCAGTATTCATTGATTCTTTCATCACAGCATATAGCAGTGTTTAGACTGGCAGTTACATTACTCATATTTAGAGCAGCTTAGAACAACTTCAGTCATTTGCGTGCTTATGCAGATTTGTGATTTGCTAGAATTATGGACTCTTGGCAGCTTTTATGGTAATTATAATGCATCATCATTATCGTGTGTAATTGTTGTCTGTGTGAAAAGTGCGTATGTACGTGTTCCATTTCTTCAACTATTTATCCTTTTGGAGCGCTTTTTCTTCATTTTTTATTCAGATATTATTGTGTCTGTAAAAAAAGAAGTAATACCTGGAGCATAAAGCACTCGGGTTTCCATAGCAATTAAAATTTCATGACCCACATGGAACATTTTGATTCGATTTTGCTCATATCATGGGGCATTTACATTAAAATCAATTACCTTTTTTATGTAATATTCAAAAAATTTTGTCTATTGTAGCTAAAACTAAGACTATTTAGTAAAACTGAGTTCCACATCTTTGTGGAACGATGCATCAACACATGACTGAAATTATAAAAACTATTCTGGAAAATTTCGTCAATGGCGAGGAAGCATCGTCTCATAAATGACGGAAAATTCCATCAATGGCGGGGAAAGAGTTAAGTGTTCTGAAACACAGCCCATCTATTCAATAAGATAATTAGGAGGAAAGTAGATACTGTTATTCCTAAACTCCAATAGAATTTAAGCTGGCTGTGTGTAGCACCTACACCTCTGCAGATCCTTCTGAAGGTTCCCAACATTATAAATTAGCTGCTGATCTACACTCACCTAAAGGATCATTAGGAACGCCATACTAATACTGTGTTTGACCCCCTTTCGCCTTCAGAACTGCCTTAATTCTACGTGGCATTGATTCAACAAGGTGCTGAAAGCATTCTTTAGAAATGTTGGCCCATATTGATAGGATAGCATCTTGCAGTTGATGGAGATTTGTTGGTTGCACATCCAGGGCACGAAGCTCCCGTTCCACCACATCCCAAAGATGCTCTATTGGGTTGAGATCTGGTGACTGTGGGGGCCATTTTAGTACAGTGAACTCATTGTCATGTTCAAGAAACCAATTTGAAATTATTCAAGCTTTGTGACATGGTGCATTATCCTGCTGGAAGTAGCCATCAGAGAATGGGTACATGGTGGTCATAAAGGGATGGACATGGTCAGAAACAATGCTCAGGTAGGCTGTGGCATTTAAACGATGCCCAGTTGGCACTAAGGGGCCAAAGTGTGCCAAGAAAACATCCCCCACACCATTACACCACCACCACCAGCCTGCAGAGTGGTAACAAGGCATGATGGATCTCATTCTGTTTATGCCAAATTCCGACTCTACCATCTGAATGTCTCAACAGAAATTGAGACTCATCAGACCAGGCAACATTTTTCCAGTCTTCAACTGTTCAATTTTGGTGAGCTTGTGCAAATTGTAGCCTCTTTTTCCTATTTGTAGTGGAGATGAGCGGTACCCGGTGGGGTCTTCTGCTGTTGTAGCCCATCCGCCTCAAGGTTGTGCGTGTTGTGGCTTCACAAATGCTTTGCTGCATACCTCGGTTGTAACGAGTGGTTATTTCAGTCAAAGTTGCTCTTCTATCAGCTTGAATCATTCGGCCCATTCTCCTCTGACCTCTAGCAAGGCATTTTCGCCCACAGGACTGCCGCATACTGGATGTTTTTCCCTTTTCACACCATTCTTTGTAAACCCTAGAAATGGTTGTGTGTGAAAATCCCAGTAACTGAGCAGATTGTGAAATACTCAGACCGGCCCGTCTGGCACCAACAACCATGCCACGCTCAAAATTGCTTAAATCACCTTTCTTTCCCATTCTGACATTCAGTTTGGAGTTCAGGAGATTGTCTTGACCAGGACCACACCCCTAAATGCATTGAAGCAACTGCCATGTGATTGGTTGATTAGATAATTGCATTAATGAGAAATTTAACAGGTGTTCCTAATAATCCTTTGGGTGAGTGTATATTTTTAACAGGGTTTCTGATCATTTAAGTCTGATTTTAACAGTTTGTACAACACATTTAACATATGAAGACGGTAGAGCGCTGCAGTGATGATGTTTTTTGTTTTGTTTTTTGTCACCTTTCACGCGACAAAGACCAAATATAATTATTTAATTTGCTTTTGGATCATTGCAGAAAAAAGGTCTGTGACCAACAAAAGTTTATGTGTCTTTCACGTTTTGTTTAACATGATAATCTTCACAAATGAACACAATGAATTTATGAAATTTGAAGACTAAATACAATCACTAGAAAGCTAAATGTAGGCTATACACAAACTACACCAGGGTTGTATGACTTCAACATCACCATCACTAAAATTCTGAAAACTTCTTCAGTCTTTCTTAAAAAGATAAATAAATAAATATATATCCCTGAAAGTTTGAGTTAGAATAGTTTGCAAGAGTGTGATTACAAACATGAGGCTGCAAAAGAAACTGCCCTTTTTAAGACAAGTAAAAAATCAGAAAGGGGTATTAATGATATATGTCATGTCATAAAATAAAACGTGGAAATATCTTGAGCTTGTGTTCACCGCAGACCATATTTCTGGAATTTGGCTAAAAACCCAAAAAAAAAAAAAAAAACCCATTGACTTCAGGAAGCTGGAAGTGATAAAATGCTAACTCGTTTTTGGGTTTTTGTCTACAAAAATATGTCATAGCTGTAGCACTCTATTTACATGTAAGTCTTAAAGGCACAGCAACAGAATGCAACTAATTTAATTGTAGAGTCAGAGAGAGAAAGAGAGAGGAAAATGAATCCCCACTTTATATTAAGTGCATGTAATTACAGCTGTAATTAATTTTTGTAATTACATGTATAATTACACTGTTGACCTTTCCCTTAACCCACCCTTAAACCTACCCATACCACCAAACCCTAATCTTACCTATATCACCTCAATAGAGCTCCGGAGGTCACGTGGCCCATTCTTTACATTTCACTGCCGGTTGTATATTGTGTATATAACTGTGTATGTGACAAATAAAACTCTTGAATCTGTTTACGACACCATTTTGGCAGGCAGGAACAGCCGGCACCAACATGAGTTTCAAGGCAATGGCGTTCACTGCACACTTTAATTCAAAAGACATAGACTTGTACATAGCAAAACTTAATAATTAAACATAACAGATCCCTATAATGGGGTGCTTTTCACGTGTATCGATAAAGGAACGGATAGCTTTCCAGTCAGGACACCTGTTGCACCAGCTGTGCGCAAGTTACAACTAGCCTAGTTTTGACGTAAATGGGCACTAAGTTATAACTTATGCACTCCTAAATATTTTTTTGCGTTGCACCATTAAACTTAGTTGAAGCCTAAATCTACGTATAAACTAAATATCTACGGAAGCCTCCGATCAGGAGTAACATTAACAGATAGAATAGCAGGCAGATTGAACTGCATCAGTACGCTCTTGTTTTACATGACAGACTTCGGGTGCGTCTCAATCAGCTCCCTAGTTCAGTAGTCAGGGCACTGATCAGGGATCAGCCCATTGACTTATGTCCTGATCAGTGCCCTGACTACTGAACCAGGGAGCTGATTCAGATGCACCCTTCAATTTTTTACACATATATGATAATGCTGACATAGAGGCCTACATGGGCTTACATTTTAAGAGAGAAAATATGAATAGATTAACGTTATATGTTACCAGTTAACACAAACCCGTCCAAAACAGCGCGCCACTCTGTGCATCTGTTCCATAGATCCGTGTTGGTGTTGTGCATGTTAAATAAAATCAGTCATAATCAATAAATGTAATTTCTTATTTTTTTGTTTCAGTATTTATTTTATAGATACCAATACTACAGCCGTTCTAGCGCTCCCCTGATTGCCTGCCAAAATGGCGCCGTTTAGGCTGTGTGACGTCAACCTCTGGAGCTCTATAGCAGCAAAAGTGTTTTCAATACAACATGGACACAATAAGCACATTGTTCCCTACGTTTTTTTGGTAACACTATTTTAGTGTCCTTGTTCAACCCGGTCTCACTCCCAACTCGTCATATATTGACGCTTGGTCAGGACCCCTCGGCTTCACTTTTCAATGCACAGGGTACCCCTTTAGCATAATTTTTCAACGCGCAGGGTGCTCCATTGATTTATTTTATTTATTATTTATTTACGCTATACCAAACCCCATCCCTAAACCTACCCATTTGTGCATTATATGATATAAAACACTGGACATAACAGGCAGATCTGACTGCAGGCACAATTTATTAAAAAAGTACAAATATTCCAAGTGTTCCGAGGCCAAATGATTGATTTGTGTGAAGAAAATCTCTAAACGCCCCCAAACTCCATCGGCCAAAGATCATGCACACATTCAAAAATTGTCACCCGAAGAAACATTATGTCAGCTTTGATAGTGAAATTGCATTGGCTCTCGTATGTCTCGTGACCAGTTGCGTCAACTGAAATCAATGGACTTCCCTGCGCATCAGAAAATTACGCTAAAAGGGTACCCTGTGCATTAAAATGTGACGCCGAGGGGTCCTGATCAAGCGTCAATATGTGACGAGTTGGATTAAGACCGTGTAGCCTTGTTACATATGTTACATGTACTTACCATAGTAATAACAGAAAAGTATGCGTAATTACATGCAACTAACCCTCAACCAATTCCTAATCCTACCATAACCCTATAGTAAGTACATGTAGTAAACTATTATTGTTCAGCACTTAAACATATAATTTACTGTAACAATGACACCTTAAAATAAAGTGTAACCCACTTTTTCTTCTTTTTCTAAGTACATAGTGGTTAAAGACACCTAATGTAAAGTACCAAAAATGGTTGAAATTAAATTATGACTGCTTTGGATGCAAAAAAAATGTTGCAACCTCGACTTATAAGTGATCCTTACAGTTTGTCTACACCGGACATGAGTGTTGATGCGTCGCATCGCGCTGCGCCGCAACAGCTAGAAGCTGTTTACACTGGACGCGACAAAGCGAACATTGCAAATATATTTGTGTGGCGCCACACCCAATGTAGACAACATCACTGATTATAATGGGTTCCATTGTATTTTCACGACATTCACGTCCAGTGTATTCACGTCCAGTGTTAGGAAAAAGTATTAAACATTTTTTTTTATTTCCCAGCCACCACCAGCATTTTTGGGTAATTTTGACAAAAGTTTCATGGCCCCCAGAATATTTAGTTGTATGAATATCTGAACAGAAGAAAGAACAGACCTGCTTTAAAAAAAAAATAAAAAAAATCTGCCTCATGCATTCTTTTTTTATTAACACTTGAATGTGGGTGTTGTGGGTTTCATAAAAAAGCTAAATTTTGAGCAAAAAGCTGAAAGAATCCTGTTTTTGTCAAAGACTACATCTGGATCAGATTCAGAATGATGGTCAACATACAGATGGACTAGATCGAGTCCATCATCACCCACAAAGCTTCACAGTCCCATAGCTCATCCTGGATCAACATTTAATTCAGTACAATTAGGCAGTTTTGATTTATATGCTGTTTATTGATGATGATCATATTGTTTTTCATATGCGTCTGCTTACATATGAGATCACTTGTTTCTGCTTCTTTTCCCTGTGTTTTGATCTGGAGATACAGTACTCGTTCAGGAGATGCATAATAGCGCCCCCTACCATACAACAGTGATAAGATGGAAAGCCGTAATAACTCTTCATTGGCAAAGAAGCGTTGTATCATGAATGACGTGATAACTCGTCAATGGCAGGGAAAGAGTTAAGTAAATGACTGCTCACTCATTTGGGGGCACAGTCATTTAAGAGGGACTCTGGGTTGAGTGCTTTGCTTAAGGCCACAGTGAACACAGGAACTATTTATTTGCTGACTCACATCCGTATTGGCAGCCCACAGATGGACCATTAGGCTTTCAACATGATGTGCGTGTGTTCCTGTCCGGGTGAATGTCAAGAAACCTGTCAAGAACGTGTCGAGTCTTTTTCAACCCAACATCAAAAGACAAATAAGTGCAGCTTATATGAAATGAAGGCATGTTTTTAGGCCCATGAAGATATATTTTTATGACAACTAATCACCCCATTCACATAAATAATTTGTAAAATGTTTGAAAATAGTGGAAATTACATACATCCTTAGTTTTCAGATGCATTGCACTACAGTGATGATGTGATTTTTTTTCACAGTATTGAGATTTGTATAGTAATGTTATATTGCAAAATTCTCAGAGGCTCAAAAGTTTTAGATTTTTCTATATGCACATTTAATTTCCCTTTTTTAATTTCAGATTTTGGTGTGAATTTTGTCTTGGAAATGTTCTGTGAGGTGTGTGTGTGTGTGTGTGTGTGTGTGTTTATCTGCAGAGTGTTTATACAGGTCGTCGTGTGCCAGTGCCACGCCTCTGTTCTGGTGTGATACAAGGTGATGTGAAGTGTAAGTGATGTGTATAAAAGAGGAAATGGAGAGAGGCATTCATGCGTAAAGCAGCCCTGACTTTACAGAGCCCGTTTGGCCTCGTGGAAAGGTCATGCAACTCAACAGCGACATGTGGCGGTTTGTTTGCGTGTGGAAATGTGCATTTTTTTGTTCATTTGTGTAAAATGTAGAAGAGTTATGCTGCCTGCCTTTCCCTTGATCCATTCTTTGACACACATGCATGTTGGGATTCTATGTTTATTGGGGACTTTCCATAGGCATAATGATTTGTATACTGTACAAACGTATATTCTATCCCCCTACACTTACCCTACCCAACCCATCACAGAAAACTTTCTGCATTTTTACATTTTCAAAAAAACATCACTTAGTATGAGTTACAGACTGTTTTCCTCATGAGGACCAAAAAATGTCCCCACAAGGACAAGGATTGCGGATATTGCCATATTTGTGGGGTATGTGCCATAAAACGTAA
Source organism: Paracanthobrama guichenoti (assembly GCA_018749465.1). Classification (NCBI taxonomy): domain Eukaryota; kingdom Metazoa; phylum Chordata; class Actinopteri; order Cypriniformes; family Gobionidae; genus Paracanthobrama; species Paracanthobrama guichenoti. Next base: position 32,459,069 of record CM031960.1, read on the forward strand.
GGTACACCTGAGCCACACACAAACACAAACACACACACACCTTCATTATCTATCAGTACAGACATCTTGTCAGAACGAGCGGGATGATGTCTGACTGCTAACATGCTTGAGGAAAGAGATTTCCTCTTTCTGTAAATTAGATGGCAACCCCTGCGCAGCTCACCTGTCAGAGAGAATTATTTGGGTCTCCTTCAAGCGATGCAAATAATGACACCCAAAAACTTATTAGAGCAGTGCCTGTGTATGTATTTGTGCGCGCATATGTGCATTTGTGTATGCACCCACATTCGTATAACATTTTGCGTGGGTGCATGTGTGCTTACATGCGCAGGCTTGTGTGTGTGTGTGTGTGTGTGTGTGTGTGTGGCAGTTTGACATCTGCTTTTGAGTTTTGTCCGAGTTCTCCTCTGGGAACGAGTTTTATTTGAATTTTAAGGCTTTATGAATGAAATTACAGTGCAGAAAATTGGACAGTTTATGACTCACCAGATGCTGTTCTTCACTTTTTTCTAGACTTAGTGACTTGTGACTTATTTGAAGTAAAATTGAATATTGGGTGTTTGCCCCCTTTTAATGTCTCCAGAAGCACATCAGGTGTGTGCCGAGTCCCAGGTGTGTTGAAGTGTCATGAGAGTGGTCATGGGTAGTGCCAGACTGCGGGTGATTGGATGCTCTCTGCAGTATAACCATTGCAATGTGAAAGTTACAGTTTTGGATTAAAATGCTATTGAATTTGTGTGCATTGCACAAATGTATTTAAGATCCCACACATAAACTGAATATTTACAGATGTCTTTCCGTGACAGACTTTGATCCTTTTGACATTTATTGATGAATTATATTCACCAATCTAATGCATTTAGAACAGTGCACTGTTTCATTTGTGCATGATTAGTGTCAGCTCACAAACATAAATGTAGATTTTTCTGGTTTGTGTATTAGTATTTATTTATTGACTGTGATTAATTCTGTCATATTTATTATTTACATATTTTGATAGGTTTGTACTATATATTAAAGGGATAGTTCACCTACAAATGAAAATTCTGTCATAATTTACTTATTTGTCACTGTCTTTATAAACATTGTCAGTGTTTTAATAAACTGTCAATAGATGGACAACAATAATGAGAGAATATTGATATTATTTGTGTTCTGAGGAAAAGTGACATAATTTTAAATTTTTGGTAAACTAACCCTACATTAATAGTTATTAATTTATTATATAGCTACATTAAAATTTTTGTTAGAGGTAAAAACAGAAGAAGAAAAAAAGGTATTTTGAGGGAAGGCGTTTTTTTTTTTTTTTATGTCTGTGATTATGAGTGTCTTGCAATACTTTAATACTACATGTATACAAATATTTATCTACCATCTTAAAGTCAAAGTTGTTTCATCAAATAAGAATGTATTCATAGATTGAGATGCTTTATGAATCGATTCACCATCCATCATAATTTATTAGGGCTGTCAAACTAAATATTATTAGTGACCTTAACCATGTCACACATAGTGAATATACATTGTTAACAACATCCATCCATCCATCCATCCACCCACCCATCCCATCCCATCCAATCCCATCCCATCCCATCCCATCCCATCCCATCCCATCCCATCCCATCCCATCCAAACAACCAACCAACCACTCATCCATCCATCCAGTTAAAAAAATAAAATAAATAAACATCAACTGCCAACAATACCGATCAGCTTTTCACTACTACATCCTGTTTACAGTTGTAAAGGCTTTTTGGATCAGTAACATTCATTTGGACTGCTGTATGCTTAAAAAGTTTCCAGTTTTCTACCATGCCATTGTAGAAATGTGCTGTTCGGGATCAGCCATAATTAATTTATTCCATAAGCAAAATTGTTTAGTAACAGCAGAATTATCTACATCAAGTTGTATTCAGCTGGTCATGTGATTTCAAGATGGTGGCTCTCAAGAGGTGACCCACTCCATGTAAAATAAAATAGCTGTTATTAGACTGCTAATACGTCTGGAGTTTTCATTTTAATGTGAGTGTGCATGATTTTACGGAACACCTTAGTTTGCAGCAAACCTATGAACTACTGGTTAGGTTTTGTGTTAATGCTATAACCAAATTAAGTGCAGCACTATTTACAAGCAAAGTTATTCCGATGCTGTTTATTTGTGACCTAGTATGTACTGCAAACTCTGCTCAAATTCATGAGGCTTGGTATGATATTTTTAGTGTTCCCAGTTGTGTCCCGGTTTGATGGTGGCTCTGAATTGAAATAACGAAAGGCTGGTTCAACCCTACCATACAGTGCCTTACATCATGGATCAGACCCATGTGCTGTTTGCTGTGTGTCTGACACTTTAAAGGATTGGTGGGCTATAATTCGATCCCATCCTTGTCCTAGCGCTCTCATTTTTCCTCTCCATTTTGCCCATTACGATCTGGTTTCATTATCTCTCTCTCCATGGCTAGTGGAAACCGCTGAAAGGGCATGGCTGAAATGGCACTGGCTACAACAAAGGCAGTGTAAAGAGATGCCTATCAAACTCCAGGCAGGCGGGAGAGACAGACGTGGGCACGACTCATCATTACATGTGCTCACACAAGGCTTAAGTCACGGCCGCATGAAAGCTCTTTCAGGGTTCTGGGTGTCAGTCTTTTTTCTTTTTTCCTCCAACAGGACTGACCTCCCCCCTGCTCATAAGCCAGCCCCTCCGCCACCCAAGAAAAAGAGCAGCGACATGAAAGGCGGCCTGACGTCTGACGAGATCCAGGTAGGGTGTCTTCCTCTTTAACACAATGCAATGCCTTGAGTCTGCCTCTGAAATCACTACTTTCACTTTTTTAACTTCATAAAGTTTCACTTTTTCAATGTTTACAGTGCCTGCGATTTCATGGTTTGTTGTAATTTAAGTTTCCCATGATCTACCAATGCTAATTATAATCTAAAGAAACTGCAATCTTTTATAAATGCAGTGTTATTACACCACGCATCACTTTTGGTCATTTTAGCTCAATTTTAATGATGTGCTAATTTAAAACAGCTTATTTACAATCCTTCCCGAGAAACCATCGCAGAGCGTTTGTTTGTAAATACTAAATTAATCTCTTCAACAGCTGCTGAAAAACTGTTGATTTTAATAACCTTCAACAAAAATGGAAAGCAGAGTAGTAACTTACATGACTGTATTGAAGGGAAAAGTCGGGTAAAATTAAATAAAATATCGCCGTATCATAAAACCGTGTCAAATATTGCTGCACAAGTACACCAGCAGTGAGCATGTTGAAACGATTGTGAAGCTATGCTGGATCCAGCTAGATGAACTTGAACGAATGATGACCATTATGCTAAGATGATCTCATGCTGTTATACAGTCCAAAGCCTATGCGAGGTGTAATTAGGAAATCCAGGGCAGCTATTTAACATTTTCCAGGAATCCTATCTAGTTTTCTGTGCCTGTTTTATTTAGGTAAATTCTATGACAATTTGTATGCCAAATTCTTTTCCAAATGTGGTCTCAAAAGTCAGAATGTGTGCCAAATAAACACATCCGTAACACTTGACAATAAGGCTCCATTGGATAACAGGTTAGTTAGCATGAACTAACAATAAAAATGTAGCTTAATACAAGTGACCACAAGACAACGACAAAAACCTTTTACATGCAAAGGTGAAAGACTTCAGCACATATGTATGCATAATACGAACTGTGCATACTTTATACTTAAATTCTACATTAAACGAACAGCACATCACAATCTTTTTAGGCTCAACCACATGAGCGCAACGAGACGCTGAGCATCTATTTCATGCTCAGTGCTCAACGTTTTTACCGGTCACCGAAAGATGAAGAATGTTCAACTTTGAATAAAATGCAGCGCTTGTCACTTTTTACCCAGCCGTCCAATCACAGTGGAGATGGACAAGTACAACACCGACCAACCGCCACATTCGGCTTGTACAACGTCAACAGATAACAACAAGCATAATAACGGAACAAAATCATTTTAAAACGAGAACCAGAGCAGATACTTTACATTGTATTTACAGTTTTATATAGAACCAATACAGAAACGAACTATCTGTGAAATGAGATACTAGTAACACTTCCGCAGATATTCCGTATCATAGCAAGCAAAGCGTCTTAACTGAAAAAAAACCGCTGTGCTGCCGAAGTGCTCTCAAGCACCCACAGCTAGCCGTTTTCAGCTGGTTAAAATGCTTTTGTGGACACGCGGCCTAATAATGCAGGAAACAGCACTCACATGACGCAGAGATTACCGGCAGTGTGACACATATTTGTATATTTTTTTTCATATTGTCAGGAGTTTTTCTCTCAAACCTTTCTCTCGCCGACTCCTCTTTCGTTTCTCTTTCTTTGGCCCCCATCAGAGACATGATTTCCTACCTGCACTGTCTTTATCAAAAAATGGTCCGTCTAACTAAGCTGCTTAGGGGTGGGGGGGGTGGGTTAAACCGGGGCTATTCAAAATTCTGACGGGGCTATAGCCACCCCTAGCCCCAGTGTAGTGCCGTCACTGTTTCCAGTTTACCCAATAGTATTTCGACAGGTTGCCAATTGGCAGAAAACGTTTTGCAGCCATGGAAGCCAGCAAACAAACTGGGTCAGAGATCGCAGATTCAATCCGACCTAAAATGCCTCGGCATCCATCTAAAAATAAAAAAACACATTAAAACGCAGATAAATCAATTCATTAGTTCCTCACCTACCATTGTCAATTGCGTTCGTTCCTGTTGCGTGTTCTCAAACTGGCAACCCTTGTGAGCGTCGAGTCTGAGGAGGAGGGGACAGGGCAAACGATATTTTGAATTTGGACTGTAGTACCCATTTCAACCACTAGCTGTCATTCTAACATACAGCACCTTTAATGGACCTGAGCAATGAACAGTTGTATTTTTATCAAGTAATATTAATGATAAAAATATTGTAACAAATGAATTGCACACTGAAATTAAAGTCACCATGAAATAAAAATGGACAAATCTTTTTTTTTTTTTTTTTTTTTTATTGCAGTATTTATCATACATTATTTATCCGTGCATATTATTATTATTATTATTATTATTATTATTATTATTATTTTTATTCATGTGCCCTCATAATCTCTTGCTGCAACATCTCTTATCTTCTCTGATGATGTGTTTACTGGCGCGAGGGTGGGACAACCTGTCACTCACACGACATCACAGCAGGGCTTGGCATTAACACCTGCAAACCTGCCAGATCAGTGCCATGTAAAGCAATCACTCCTATTAGCCACTTTGGTGGGTTGAATTGTATATATTATATTATATATACATTTTTCAATTGTAGTCTTTTGAAAAGGCATCTGAAATAATAAACTAAGTGTTTTTAAAAATATCTAAATGGCATATTTTCTCCATGGTATTGATGTCAAAATTGTGGCCAGTGAAAATACTGAGTGGCTAGTAACTTTGGAAAACCACTAGCCACAGTGGCTGGTGAGCAAAAAAGTTAATGTCAAGTCCTGTATCACAGCAATAGCAAACCATAATGATCCAACGATCCAATGAATCCCAGGTCCCGCCCTACATTTTTCTAGACATTTGTCCTAGATATACACCGATCAGGCATAACATTATGACAGGTGAAGTGAATAACACTGATTATCTTCATAACGGTGCCTGCTAGTGGGTGGGATATATTAGGAAGCAAGTGAACATTTTGTCCTCAAAGTTGATGTGTTAGAAGCAGGAGAAATGGGCAAGCGTAAAGATTTGAGCGAGTTTGACAAGGGCCAAATTGTGATGGCTAGACGACGTTCAGCGCAAAAACTGCAGCTCTTGTGGGGTGTTCCCGGTCTGCAGTGGCTTACTTGGAGAACACATGGCACCAGGATGCAGTATGGGAAGAAGGCAAGCCGGTGGATGCAGTGTGATGCTTTGGGCAATGTTCTGCTGGGAAACCTTGGGTCCTGCCATCCATGTGGATGTTACTTTGACACGTATCACCTACCTAAGCATTATTGCAGACCATGTACACCCTTTCATGGAAACGGTATTCCCTGGTGGCTGTGGCCTCTTTCAGCAGGATAATACTCCTACCACAAAGCAAAAATGATTCAGGAATGGTTTGAGGAGCACAACAGCAAGTTTGAGGTGTTGACTTGGCCTCCAAATTCCCCAGATCTCAATCCAATCAAGCATCTGTGGGATGTGCTGAACAAACAAGTCTGATCCATGGAGGCCCCACTTTACAATTTACAGGATTTAAAGGATCTGCTGCTAACATGTTAATACCAGACCCTTCAGGGGTCTAGTGGAGTCCATGCCTCGACGGGTCAGGGCTGTTTTAGCAGCAACAGGGGGACCAACACAATATTAGGAAGGTGGTCATAACGTTATGCCTGATCGGTGTATGTCACAACAGGGAAGAAAAGACTATCACAGCTTCCACTTTTTCCAACTTTAATATTAGTTAATGCATTACATGTTATCTAATGGGACCTTCTTAGCTATAGTAACAAAAATATGTTATGATTTTTTTTTTTTTTAAATCTTCTCTGGACGTTTTAAATAATTTAAATGTTTTAATATTCTGCAGTCGTTTTGGGAATGTTACTGCTGAATGTTCTCTGAACAGTAACAAAAGTAGTAACATTTAAAAAATGTTACATAAATTAAAACGTTTGAGCAAAAAATAATTCCATGAACAATGTAAAAATATATATTTTTTGTGCTAACATTTTGAGATTAATGACCAAATATCTTTGAATGATCATTGACCAAAGTTCCCGAGAACGTTCCTTGTAAGCTGGGTTATTGTAAACTGTTACCCACACATCTACACTACTACAATGGTCATTTTGACATTTAACTTGCAGCTTAGCTAATTTAGCTGTAAATGATGTTAATTAGTGCCACACAGATCCGCTTTAATTTGTGAGATTACAAATGTTGTCATTCCTAAGTCCATCTGAGGATCTGTGCATTAGCTGTACTATACTGTAATTAGCATTCACGACACATCAGCAGGTGCATTTGCATTTGTCTTCAACTATGTACTCGAAATGAGGTACGTTGTCCTTGGTGGACAATGCTAATTTCTAACAAAGCCGTGCAAAATCAACTTCCCTAAATCAATAGCACTTTTGAAGGTCACCGCGGTTCTACTAAATCTTCACAACCTTTCTGAATGCATATGGAAACTGAATCTCCCTCCAGGTCTTCAGAGACATTTGGCTCTAGCTGTGCCGTTTTGAAAGTGTGCAGGTTAAAGTAGGTGCGCAGAATTGTAAAAACCTGACAGTAAACATGTTCAGGCTGTGATAGCGTCTCCCTGATCTGAAAGCACACAGGATGGAGGCGATCACAGGCAAGTTGCATTTATAAACTGCAGGTGTCTTGCTTTCCACTTTTCTCCTGTACAAATATCCATCTCTGGCAGAAGGAGAAAAATAGAAAACAACTTTGAGTTTGTTTATGTGTTTGTTGTGCTTTTTTGAGCGTTGAAGAAGTCATTGATTTCTTTGAGTCATGCAGGCTCGGATGTCTGACCTGCATGAATCTGTGAGTGAGTGTTTCATCCGGTGCCCTGCTCAGATCTCATAAATGTTTGTTTCATGTAAGTTTCAATAAGATCAGGCTTTTTGCAGTGGATGGCAGGGTGTGTCAGTGAAGAGAAGACATGCAGTTGGTATAAACAAAGGACTGTTGCCCTCACAGTCAGTGTTGCTAGGAAACTGCTCACAACAGACCTCTATAGAAAGTTAAGTGTGCATACATACCCACTACTAAACTGCTTTCCTTGTTAGTATCACCCCTGTGTGTGCTTCAATTACAAGCAGCACACATCGTCAACAAATCTCATGGAACCACGTGTGTGCCCTTGAACTTGAAAAATGCTTGAGAAAAATACAAGTGGCTGCTTTAAAGTCAACATGAAATCAAAGTGGACCCAGTTTGTTTTTCAATACAGATCCCTGAGGCCTGTCTCATGAAGCAGATTTAAATGGCTGTTGGGTTTGAGTATAGCTTAGATCAATAGACTTTTTTTTTCTTCATCACTATAACTTATGCTACAAGTCTAACCTGCTTCAGAGCAAGTTCTGTTCTGGGTTAGAGATCACAAACAGATAGATGACTCTGCTGCTGTAAGTGTATATATATATATATATATATATATATATATATATATATATATATATATATATATATATATATATATATATATATATATATATATATATATATATAAAATCACACGACTAGTATATCAGTACGGCTGTGATTCGCCATAGGTGATACTGATATGAATATTGTGATATTGCATTTAGAAAACAGTTCAACAGCACAAGAAAATAAATGAGAAACAACGGAGTGTCTTTAAAAACCCTCTTTTGTGTGTAACTATTTCCTTCCGCCACAGATTAAAATCTCAAGTTGACAGTTTAACAGTTGAACCCAAGCCTAAAACGTCACTTTAGAACTTGTAATGAAGGAATGTTGATTTGCTACATTGAAGCTTATTGTATTATGTAGAGTAGAGTATTATGGTATTATGAGAGAGAGAGAGAGAGAGAGAGAGAGAGACAGAGAGAAATCGACTAAACGAGTGTATTACCTGCATCTGATATAGCATTCATTCTTCAGGTCGATGTACATAATATTATATCCATTATAAAAAATCAGTTTGAATGTCAGCTGAGGAAACCATTGTCTATGTTCTTTTAAAAGTCAACGGGATTTCCCATGATAGCGCTATAACAACTTCATTGTTTACAACCAGTGCCTTTCAATTTGCTACTGACTCATTTATAAAGACAGTCTTTGCCACCATCTAATGGTGTAATAATGTAACTTTCACTGAAGTCCATATCACGATCACTAACGGACCCTTTCGCAATACCAAATACCTCATATTAATTGTTTTAAAGGGGTCATGAACTGTGTTGTTTTATTGTTTTATGATGTTTCCTGAGGTGCACTTATGATGTTAGAATGCTTTTTACATATTTTTTTTCTTCATAATTTATAAATAAAACCCTGTTTTAATGCTCTGTTTTAAGGGGTGTGTCTGCTGTGAGACTTCAGTGTAAATGCCCACTGCTGTAATTGGCTAACGTCTTTCCATTTGAAATAGTATTACTCGCTCTTTTAGCGCGTTTTTACCATTACAGCTCTCATGGTTAACTAATCGTGAAAAGTGTTGCATTACATTTACACTCACCTAAAGGATTATTAGGAACACCTGGTCAATTTCTCATGAATGCAATTATCTAATCAACCAATCACATGGCAGTTGCTTCAATGCATTTAGGGGTGTGGTCCTGGTCAAGACAATCTCCTGAACTCCAAACTGAATGTCAGAATGGAAAAGAAAGGTGATTTAAGCAATTTTGAGCGTGGCATGGTTGTTGGTGCCAGACGGGCCGGTCTGAGTATTTCACAGTCTGCTCAGTTACTGGGATTTTCACGCACAACCATTTCTAGGGTTTACAGAGAATGGTGTGAAAAGGGAAAAACATCCAGTATGTGGCAGTCCTGTGGGCGAAAATGCCTTGTTGATGCTAGAGGTCAGAGTAGAATGGGCCAACTGATTCAAGCTGATAGAAGAGCAATTTTGACTGAAATAACCACTCGTTACAACCGAGGTATGCAGCAAAGCCTTTGTGAAGCCACAACACGCACAACCTTGAGGCAGATGGGCTACAAAAGCAGAAGACCCCACCGGGTACCACTCATCTCCACTACAAATAGGAAAAAGAGGCTACAATTTGCACAAGCTCACCAAAATTGGACAGTTGAAGACTGGAAAAATGTTGCCCGGTCTGATGAGTCTCGATTTCTATTGAGACATTCAGATGGTAGAGTCAGAATTTGGTGTAAACAGAATGAGAACATGGATCCATCATGCCTTGTTACCACTGTGCAGGCTGGTGATGGTGGTGTAATGGTGTGGGGGATGTTTTCTTGGCACACTTTAGGCTTCTTAGTGCCAACTGGGCATTGTTTAAATGCCACGGCCTACCAGAGCATTGTTTCTGACCATGTCCATCCCTTTATGACCACCATGTACCCATTCTCTGATGGCTACTTCCAGCAGGAAAATGCACCATGTCATAAAGCTTGAATCATTTCAAATTGGTTTCTTGAACATGACAATGAGTTCACTGTACTAAAATGGCCCCCACAGTCACCAGATCTCAACCCAATAGAGCATCTTTGGGATGTGGTGGAACGGGAACTTTGTGCCCTGGATGTGCATCCCACAAATCTCCATCAACTGCAAGATGCTATCTTATCAATATGGGCCAACATTTCTAAAGAATGCTTTCAGCACCTTGTTGAATCAATGCCACGTAGAATTAAGGCAGTTCTGAAGGCGAAAGGGGGTCAAACACGGTATTAGTATGGTGTTCCTAATAATCCTTTAGGTGAGTGTAGATCATGGCATTATATTTAGAGATTTGTTGAGAGTCACTGATAAACGCGTCACTGATAAACTCTCACTGTTTGATTGATAGCTTCAGCGCGTGCTGCTCCAGCGATTGCAAAGGGAGCTTTCTTTGATTGCTTTCTTTATAGAATTGAATCACTGCTAAATAACAGTTCAGTCAGGACCACTATTGTCAAATATGATTGATTGACTATTAGCATACAGTTTGGATTGGCGGTATGGTTCTGTTCTGGGCAAGAACTCCATGCGCATCCATGCAGCCTAGCATGGATAAGAGCAGGGAGAGAAGTGATAACCCCCCCTTAGGGTACACAGAAAAGAACCAACATAATGTATTGCAAATATCATTAATGTTGATATTAAATGTACAAAATAATTCAGTAATTTAGTCTGATTCAAGGGGAATTAGAATACCAAATCCTGACTGACAAGAGGAGGAGCTGGGGATGGAGGAGGGTAGATGAGCTCTGTAGAAACGTGATAGCTGCTGATAGTACTGATGAGCTTATATATGTATCCTGTGATAGACGTCGTATTCCTATAGGTAGACATGATTAGCTGACAGACAGCTGATGCAAGTTTGACTAACGTGACCTGCCAGAACTGACGCTATACGCTTGATATTATTTTCATCCTACTAAGAGAAACAACGCATGTTGACATTTAGTCACTGGTGTGATTTACTGACACACAGACAAAGAACATCTGACTATACATGAATCATTACATTTCAGATCAGGCATTAGAATTAACACAGTTACTTACATGTTGCATTGCTGTTGAGTCCAGGCACTGCACAATATTTTGTAATCCTCAACGGCATGTTTATTGCTGGGTAGCTCGATCTGGTTTAACAACACGTAGGCCGATGTTACTTAGGCTACTTATTCTTTTGCTGGTCATGCGTGAATCGGTGGGCGGGGCTAAACAGTCAGTGATGAAGTGGGCGTTGATATTCTTTTGCAGAGGCAGTGCTTGCCTCCCTTTGACGTCATAGTCGTTTGCTGGGCCTGGTGTCAATAAAAGCTTTTATTGGACTAACAAGGAAGTTTTCAGCTCTGAAACTTTCAGGATATTCTTATAGTATCATGACCTTTTATATGTCAAAAGCTCAAGAAAATTTTTATTTCTCAGTTAATGACCCCTTTAAATAATATTTATTGAACAATAATATTTAAATTAACAACAATAGCCATTATAGAAAACAACAGGAAATAAACAAAAGCCAACAATTCAGTTAAATGTACAAAAGCAGCGCTCTAGTACAGGATTCAAGTTAAATATAGCCTAAATATTAAGACCAAAGATTTCTGTTTGATATACCCCAAATTAATTCTATATCATGTTTCACCACTCTACATAAGAGCCAGCAGCAAAGGACTGGCTGAGATGAAGCTGTTCTCTGCAGGTAGATGAGTGCTGAACGGCCACTGATGGCCTGGAGCTTACATCTGTGAAAGTGTCTTAACAAATTGTCAAATAAGCTCTATGTTTATATATGATTCACATATTTGAGGTCTAATATTATTTGAGGTCAACATCATATCACGACGTGATGCAGTGCCCATAGAAATTCTGCATGCTCAAAACTTTAGTCATAAACCCTGAGTTGACTGGTAATGTTTTTACTGTGAGACTGCTGAACGTGATCTAAACTGGGTTTTACTTGGTCTTGTCCACTTCAAACCAACACCTTAACTCGCTTTGTGAGACAGGCCTCTTGACAGGCCTTATCGTGTATAATTCATCACTGCATGTCATTCCACAGAAGAACAATGTTTGTCTTGCTGCGCCTGTTAAACGACTTTTGTTTTTGGCTGACATCACACATTCCTTTTACTTTTCCATCATCCCCACTCTAATCACCTGGCATGTAACACTCATTTCAAGATCAGTCAGTTCTCGATAAATATAATCATATCCTGCCCTACTTGTTTTTTTTTTTTTTTTTTTTTTTTTGAAATATCTTATTTCACTTGGAAATGCCTTACATTTAAGAAGTAAAATCAGTTGGGAACTGCATCTTGTGTTGACTTTAATGAGCAGCCCCCTGCTGTAACATAAAGCTTATTGGTTATTACTTATATACTAAAATGAACCCTTACCGGCATGGCAAGTATATGAAATAATGTCAATCACCAGTTGGTTAGTAACATTTTTATGAATTCTAACAATGCAATATTGTGAGAACATGAACTCAATTTCTCGTGCACTGTGGGAAGTTTTCTATGCGCAAACATCCGATGCACGTGCTAGTTTAACAACGGGAAAAATGGTCGGCGCACCCTGCGTATGGTCTAAAAAAGTTGTACCTAGTCTCTTAATGAGTCATGGGTGTGTTTTTGGCGTAACGCACAATAAACCAATCAGAGTCTCATCTCCCATTCCTTTTAAAAGTCAATTGTGCTTGTGCCATGGTCAGATTTTGCGAGTGGAAAAACTGAACGCTTCTCCAGAGAGGAATCCTTTTATTTTTAATATTTAAAAATGTTTGTGTGCTGCTGCACGTCCCTGTGTGTGTGTGTAATAAGCAGAGTGTATGCTCATTGTGGACCCGCCTAAAGGTTCATATAACTAACGCACAATAACAAAAAAATATTGCACATATAGGTGCATATTATGAATGTGCCTTTTAAATCAGTCAATGTCGTTTTCAGTTCCTCAAAATATAATGCGGCAACAATGCGCCTGAACACACCTTGTTTTCAGACGAACACACCCATGCACGCACAAATGGGCATAAGTGCAAACAAAGTGGTGCAGGACGGGAAAATTATAACTACGTCAGGCTAAAACTATCAAAAAACACTTGCGTTGTGCCTGCTGCCACATTGCGTGTATGATAGGGCCAAAAGTATCCTAGTAAACATTGTTGGTGAATGTAATAGTTGAGAAAGAAAAGTGTGAAATTTCTCTGCTATCTAAACTTTTGGTGTCATAACTGCCTGTTTTTACAAAAATTATTTCATAGCCAGTAAAAAAATATGAATGGCCAGTTATTTCCTTCCATTGACAGGTGTGGCAAAAAAGGTTCTGCTTATATACTGTATGTCCAGCTACAACAGGAAACTCTTCAACACAGGAAAGAAAACTCAATTGTCAAGGCACTTGATGAGGTCTTTGAAAGGCAACATACGCACACGACCCTGAATAATTATGAAATAAGTCTCTTGTACTGTTAAATTTAGGTCAGAAGGACAGACCTGTTACAGAAGCACCCAAAGCTGACCCGGAGGATACTGTACCTGCACCAATACGATAAGCAGCATGTACACGAAAGGCCACTAAAAGCCTGACTGACAGCGTCACTGTGCTACTTTTAGGTAATGAGGGAACCTGCGAGAGCCTCCATAGTGTTCTCCTCCCTCCCTGTTCCTCTCAGCACGGCCCCAGGGAAGAGATAACAAGAAACAAAATAGTTGGCTGCCGTAACAAAGAGGCAGCAAAGCCTTTTATTCTTCTTATAAATTGAATTTTTCCTCTGTCTCAGAAATCTTCCGTAAAGCTAAAGTCCTCTTTACAGTGAATAGATATCCCTCAGAAATGTGACATAGGCAGGCGGTGATTGTTGGGAATCTTTACTCAAAGGCCATCTTTGCTGGAGGATTATCCCACATTTAAGCATTTCAATTCAGTCACATCAAACCACTAAAACAGCCCTCCGAGCCAAACAACCACCCTGCTGCACATATAAGCGGCTTCGTCTTTTGTTTTGTTTTTTGTTGTCTTCTCTCGTCTGTCGCTCTCTGATTTGTAAGAAAATACGAAAAGGCTTGCTGCTATCGCTTGATTGTTCTCTCTCCTTTCTTCCGAAGACAGTTGCAATTTCAAGCATCTCCAAACGTTTTATTTAGGTTTGGAAAAAATCTTCCCGCTTTAGTACTTAAGGGTTGAAAAACTATCCCATTCCAAACTTCTAAACACATCGCACTTGCTGCCAGTGAAGCGGCAAGCAAAGGAAGAGCTTCATGAGAAGCACACTGTAAGCCTAATGAAAATTGCTCTGAAAACAATGACGCCGGGGCTTTTGCTGAGCTCGTTGGATGGGTTCGGGCATCATTTTTCCGTCTAGCAGTTAGCTGGAAGAGGTTTTGCACACCTCATTAAACATGTCAGAATGAAAGCACTCTTCTGCGGTGTTCATCTTCATAGGCAAGAGAGTGTTTGTTGTGTCTACAGAAGTTGTTAGGTGGCTGTTCTCGTGTGCCATGGGCGAAAGATGATCCCGTCGTTATTTTTGCCACACTTTGCATCTTGTATAGAACTGCATAAGCCATGTTCATGTTTTTGCATCCTCAAATCTCTCTCTGGACCCCATAGAGAAACTCTGTGTGTGAAATATTTCAAAAGCTTACATTTAGTCAGAAAAGCATGTTTGTGTGCCTATTTGAGACACTTTCTGTCAAAGCACTTTTATCCCCATGTTTTCTTTTGCATGCGATATGAAGAGATCAGCAGGTGGCCAACAACACTTTGAATGAAGCTCATCAGTTTCAGAAAAACAGACTGCTGTTATAAATGGCTCTGTGAATCCACAGGCATACAGACGCACCATTAATAGCCTGTAGAACTAATTCTCTTTGATCAAATGGAGCTTATTCAATAGTGGCATTAGCAGTTCTAGCCTTTAATTCTTTCTTAAAAAAAAAAAAACACACCTCCTGATGTCTATGAAGAGCATCAATTACATGTATTTATTTATTTATTTAGTGCTACCAATCAATTAAAAAAACAAATTAATCGCACATTTTTCCTGTAATTAATCACAATTAAAAACATCAGTTTCTAACATTTTTATATTGTAATAATTTCACAGTTACTCTCCAAATTAATGTAGAAACAACATAAAGACTTTATATTTTATTGTATATTATAGTGTATTTTATTTATTTATTTATTTATTTATTTATTTATTTATTTATTTATTTATTTATTTATTTATTTTTATGAATGAAGGCTCTGATGTCTCTGAAATAGATTATTATTATTATTATTATTATTATTATTATTATTATTTTACATTAATGATAGACATTCAATATTACAGTAAAATTGAAAGCTATCATTTTCAACATTTATTAGGCTTTTAAAAATAACAACTTTTAATATATAGAAATTGATCTTAACTGCATAAATTATGCATTAAGTATAGATTAATCCTTATTAAAGCTTACATTTTCTTTCTCTGTTACCTTTGTTCTTTGATTAACATTAATGTCAGACATCACAGCAACTGGTTTTATTAGGCTGCTGTCACTTTAAGATCTGCCGTCACGCACATCTCGTTTTCTCACAACTCTTTAAGTTAATGTAAGACATTATTTAACTCATTTAAGACTGGTCTTATGAGAATACTAATTTCAGCATAATTCTGTGTGTTACTGTTTGTTCAGAGCATGATAACGAGAGCCAAAGGATAACAGAAAAAAAAACGCTACATTAATTGCGTTAAATATTTCTTACGCTTTAAACTGAAAAAATCCATTGCATGTGTAATGTGCTAATTTTGACAGCACTAATTTATTTATTTATTTAAAACAATAGTTTAAAAATAAAAAAAGAATATTGCTTTATGTATTTTTGAGCATATACTGTATATACTGTAAGTTTAAATTAATTTGAATTGCTTAATACTGTTACTACTACTACTACTACTACTACTAATAATAATAATATTAATTTGAACAATTTAAATCATACTGTGGCCCTTTAGAATTTTACTGATGCCCCCATGTTGAGAACCACTGCTATAACTAGAACTTGGAATGACTCTGACACAGTGACTCTGTCAACAAGAGTCAACTTGGAATTGACTCTGCTGTACAATTCACATAAGTGGCCTATTCATAACACCAAAAATGTATTTTTGATGTGACAACATTTCATGACAAATCAATGGATCCCTATGGGCCCCTTCACACCGAGGGTGAAAATTTGAACTGTAATCAAACGTTTCACAGCTTGTTTTTATTTTGTTGTTGTTGTTCAAAAACCAATAAAATAAACGTATATGTCCAGAACCATTGATCTCCAGGAACAAGAAACATAAAAATAGCCACAAACAAGTGGTCCAAGAGGATATCCATTAAGTTTTTGATTCTATTTTCTGTAATCTGTTTTGTCATATTTTTTTATCAAGTAATAAATAATGTACAGCCAGTCATTATCCTCAAATAACCTTGACGCGGTTAATATCCAGATGCTTTACATGAATACATACCAAATAAATAAATAAACAGTCATGCACAATTGAAAAGTTTTATGTGAGGTAAAAAAGAGACCACAGAGTGATACAAGAAACTTACTAAAATAATAGTGGTCAGTTTTACTGTCAACACATTCTTATATAAAAATAACTGATGATGGCATGACTGACCAATCAGAACTGAATTTCCCAGAGAGCTGTGTAATGCAGCAAATTAAAGACTCTTTCAAGTAAGAATAAATCAATCAATCAGAAACTCATCTGCAGTTTGTGCCATTTTGTCACATGCATGTTTCGAATAGGCCTTGTGAAATTTCTGCATGTTGAAGTGTTTTGTTTAGATCATTTACACAGTAAGCGGGAATGTAGGCAGACAGATAAACACAGTTGTTTAGGCGGCTACCACTAGTCTGAATGGCGTCTTCATCTCAGGTTCTGTTGCCTTTGAAGGTTGTTCATCTGGACAAGGAGGATGAGATACAGAAGATTCCTCTTCAGCCCCCATACTATGACATGGCACAGTCTGAGTCGACTGCGTTCACCGATAAGCCGGTGAGTAGCGCTACTAAACTCATTGCTGTTTTGTCACTTCTTTTGCTTTGGTTGAAAACAGGCCTCTGGTGTCTGGCTGTTAGGGGGCACATCTTCTTATGCATGTTGCACAAGATGAATTGACTTCAGAAAGATGTTTAGATTAAAAGAGGAATCCAAGGGGACTTATTTTCCGGCTTGTATTGTGTCAGCTGGGAACAGATGACGAGGGTCTGTAATTCAACTGACTCTCGCAGAAGGTTTGGGGTTTCTCACATGTGCGGGGGAATCCTTTGCAGGAACAGAGCATTCTCATTCTGGCTCTGTTCCAAAATGTACTGAGCTGACTTCTTGCATACTGCAGCTGCCTTCAAAGGTAGCATCCTAGCTGAAATTAAACCTAACAAGTGACACAATGGGAACAATCTGCATAGACAGCAACTCTGTACATCATGCATGCAGTGCTCCACAGATGACTGAACTCACCCTGCTGAAAAAAAGGTAGTTTACTTGTCTTAGCTGGTTTGAAATGATAAATCACAGCTCATATCAAATTATAATTTTTTTTTTTTTTTGCTTTGTATTTTTTTAATTTTTTATAGCAGGGACGATTGATTTCAATAGAGTTTTGCAACGAGCATGTTGCTAATCTAAAAGTACAACACTCAAATAAACAAATATACTTTATTATTATTATTATTATTATTATTATTATTATTATTATTATTATTATTATACTGAACATTTTTTAGTACTTAACAAGTAATATTAAAATTAGTAAAAATGTATATTTATATTTTATTCATACATTGAAGATGCTGTTTACATTTGATTACATATATACACACATACATACACACACACACACACACACACACACCTAAAGGATTATTAGGAACACCATACTAATACTGTGTTTGACCCCCTTTCGCCTTCAGAACTGCCTTAATTCTACGTGGCATTGATTCAACAAGGTGCTGAAAGCATTCTTTAGAAATGTTGGCCCATATTGATAGGATAGCATCTTGCAGTTGATGGAGATTTGTGGGATGCACATCCAGGGCACGAAGCTCCCGTTCCACCACATCCCAAAGACGCTCTATTGGGTTGAGATCTGGTGACTGTGAGGGCCATTTTAGTACAGTGAACTCATTGTCATGTTCAAGAAACCAGAGAATGGGTACATGGTGGTCATAAAGGGATGGACATGGTCAGAAACAATGCTCATGGTCAGAAACAATGCTGAGTGGTTATTTCAGTCAAAGTTGCTCTTCTATCAGCTTGAATCAGTCGGCCCATTCTCCTCTGACCTCTAGCATCAACAAGACATTTTCGCCCACAGGACTGCCGCATACTGGATGTTTTTCCCTTTTCACACCATTCTTTGTAAACCCTAGAAATGGTTGTGCGTGAAAATCCCAGTAACTGAGCAGATTGTGAAATACTCAGACCGGCCCGTCTGGCACAAAAAACCATGCCAAGCTCAAAATTGCTTAAATCACCTTTCTTTCCCATTCTGACATTCAGTTTGGAGTTCAGGAGATTGTCTTGACCAGGACCACACCCCTAAATGCATTGAAGCAACTGCCATGTGATTGGTTGATTAGATAATCGCATTAATGATAAATTGAACAGGTGTTCCTAATAATCCTCTAGGTGTGTATATATATATATATATATATATATATATATATATATATATATATATATATATATATATATATATATATATATATATATATGCTCATTGGAATTTGACAAAAGGAATCTGTCTTTCAAAAGGTAATAATAATAATAATTTGTTACATTTATATAGCGCTTTTCTAGGCACTCAAAGCACTTTTACATGGAAGGCGGGAATCTCCTCAACCACCACCAATCTGGAGCATCCACCTGATGCGGCGGCAGCCATATTGCGCCAGAACGCCCACCACTCACCAACTGATTGTTGGAGAGGAGACAGAGTGATGAAGCCAATCAGTATATAGGGATTATTAGAGGCCATGATGGACAGAGGCCAATGGGCAAATTTGTGGGATTTTTGGGATTTTTAATGACCACAGAGAGTCAGGACCTCGGTTTACTGTCTCATCCGAAGTATGGGGGGAGTACACCTTACATGTACACTTATGTAGTTTTCGCACTAGGTTTTGGAGCCTTTGTTTCAGTCAGTTCTCTGCAGTGAAATGAAGCAGTGCAGTCTGGAAATGCATTTATACCATGGATCCATATACTTGCTTCATGTGATTGAATTACAATAGTGTCACAGCAAACCAAACACATACTTGGTGAAATATAATATCACTGAGATTGGCCGTCCTTGCTTTGAGGGTTTCTTTCTTTAGGTTACTCCGCACCTCATTCTTTCTTTTATAATGGTGCTCTACATTGCAGGGCAATTAAGACACTAGTTACCCAGCAACCCTGTGTGCACAGATTGTATGGTCTACATCGTATTGCATTGTCTTTCAGCCCGCTACTCTCATTTGCAGGCTGTTATATTGATGCATTTGCTTCTCTATAACTCTGTGCCACATGTCTCTTCAACAGCCACAATCTCCTGCCCGATATAGGCTCGCTGTTTGTCATCTTTTATAGTTTTGTTGGGCTTATTGTGTGTGAAAATGTCACATTTGTCAGGATTGTGTTGACGGCATGACACGGCTGAGGAATTATCAGGAGTCTCATTCTCGTTAAACACAGCAATGCACTAGCAGTGTGTTTGAAGAATGTGACTTTTGTTGTTTGGGATTTCTTTATTGGTAGAAATAGAAAAGAGAAAGGATACAGTATGTGCACCTATGTTTTAAATTTATAAATAATTTATAATTGATAAAAAAATAATCTTATCAGGTTTCTTACCTGAGACAAAACTGAAGGGAAATGATTACCAAACTCATTTGTAAGACCACCTCTCAATTTTCGTTTAACTTTAACAATTTAACTTTAATAAGTTGGAGAAATTTGACAACCACTTTTTTATATCCTCAAGACAGCCCTGCTTTCAATGGCAAATAAAGCAGGGTATCATCAGCATAAAAATAAACATTTGCTTCCTAATAATAATCCCAAGCGGAAGCATATGCAGTATGTATATGGTAAAAAGAAGTTGGCCCAGTATGGACCCATGGGGTACTCCACAAATAATAGGAGCTAAGGATGATGAAGACTTACCCAAAGATATAAAGAAAGTCCTGTCTTTAAGATAAGAATTAAACCATTGTAAGGCGGTACCCTTCAAGGGCCAACCCAATGTCACAAAAAAAAAAGGATACAATGATCCACAGTATCAAAGATGAAATCTCCTTAAAACACAAAATGTTAATGAATAAATATTGAAACAAAATAATAGTACAAATAGTTACAATTAAAAAGCTCATTAAAAAGTTATGCTAACTGTCTTTGGTCTGTTTTGATCATCGAGGCCCGCAAGTGTGCAGTGGACTTGGGAGTGGGCTCTTTGGACTTGAGCCGATAAGCAACCACCTAGCAACCATGCAAAAATGCCCTAGCATTGTGGCCATGTGTAATTTTCACAGTTCTCATTAATGATTAATATATTTCACGTATTCACCCACAATACATCCTCTTTAAGACTACTCTTTACACATCTAATAAAAAAAACAACACATTTTTGTACACAAACTCTAATGTGTTGATACATTAATGTGATACTCAAAACAAAATAATCTATAGTCAAGAGAAACCCTTGTTGTAAATTTCCACATGTTAGCAAGAGTCTTGAGGTGTTGTGAATTACCTGTTTAAATCATACAGTGAGAATACAGTGTGCCCTTATGATGTTGAGTGTACACTTGAGGGACTGTGGAGATGATTGTACTAATGAACAGCAGGGAACTATTGCTGCAGTGCTGCTAACGCACAACCACGTGACTGTGCTGACAATATCTAAGAAAAGATCTGCTAGATTTGTTGTGCTATATGTAACACAAACTGTCAAACCCTAATTAAACAACTACACAACAGTTGATTAGCAGCAAGTGCCCATGCTAGCAGAGATCTAATCTAATTAAATATATGTATGACAGCTTTATTTGTAATACTTCAGTACATAAATATAAGTCTACATGCAGAGAATGAAAAATGCATTACATTCTGACACATAATGAAAAAAACGCATATTGTCTGTGATGTCAAAGCGACAGTGCTGGTGCTTAAGTTCTTAGTGTTCTTGCTAATGAAAAGAGCCGGAGACTAATAAAGGAGCTTTTCCGACCCAGAACGCATGGTCCCAGAGGGGATACACCGCCTCCCGATAGCTGATGTGACTGTAATTAGCTTGACTAGCATGTCCATTGTGTTCACTGAAATGTGCTTCAATCGTTGAAAAGGGCATAAACATTGCAGAAGTGATTGGTGTGTGGCTGAGAAGCCATTTTAGATGGGGTCTCAAATAATCAACGTCAAATTCCTTCTACTTCCACACACCTCACTAGCCACCAATGGCTCTACAGTGATGCTGAGGTAACACTTCCTGTTTTTGTTTTTTTGTTGTTGTTGATTTTTTCACTGACTGTGGCTGCATTCCAATTTACATACTTCTATTATGCACTAAAATGTACTTCATGGTGTTATGGAAATTGCATACTTTTGAGTGTGTAGTAAGATGATATGTCAGTATGCCTTTGAGAAATAAGGTTAACATTAATTACATTATGATTCATTATTCCTTGACCTTTAAAAACTACTGTGGCTGTTTTTGCTTCGACAGGATGCGAGTTATACTCAGTGTTTTTAGATGTCATCCCCTACATCGTATGCAGCTTCAGTGAGCTGAGGTCTGACTATCGAAACTGAAATTTCAGTTAATTCTAGTGGTCAATATTTGGCACATTTTAATTATCTTAGCTTGGCTTGTAAGTATCGGAAGCAGGCTTTTATTTTGACAGCTCTGTGAATGCCAGGAGCTTGCATTCTCATTAGTTTACAGTTCTGCCTAATAAAGTACTGGAAAGAACTATAATAGTTATTAACTATATATATATATATATACTATATATGTATATGACAGATTGTTCATTTGTGAGTCAACAATTAATTTAAAATGCTGTCTATGTAGGTAGCTGGGTTTCAGAACAGCTAGAGGGTGTGTGTGTGTGTGTGTGTGTGTGTGTGTGTGTGTGTGTGTATATATATATATATATATATATATATATATATATATATATATATATATATATATATATAAAATACAATGAAATAATGTGAACAGTATGTAAGAAAAAGTTTTATAGTTTTATTTCAAAATTAAGTTGGACCCCCAATGATCAAGACATGGTTACAGCCTCGGGGCCAGATTTACTAACAGCCTGCTCCTGTGCAAACCCTTTTTTGGCATTAGAAAACTACTGTCAGTGTAACAGACTTAGGCCAGTAATGTGCATGCAAACCTCTCTCTTGGCCTCAAGAGGTGTGCTAGCGACTGATGCTAGCAGCTGCCTTCTTTTAGTGTCCTTATTAGCGTGCCCCCTCCCACTCTGGACACCCGGTTCGCATCACGCTTTGAGCGAGTTGAGAAGGACCGGTTACATTTGGTGCCGTGACCCGGATGGGAGTGAAGTTTAGGGTGGTGAGTGTAACAGACGTAAGCAGTAAGAGCTGTGGCCCCTTAAGGCCCCGATCACAAAGAACGTGTTTTTGCAGCAAGAGGCACCTTTTTTGAATAAATTTTGGTTGGCAGAGAGCGTTATGTTCGCTGCTTATGCACCCCGGGCGCCTCACATTTTAACCGTCTGCTGCGCCTCACATTTTAGAAGGAGCGCTCTGAGCGCACAAAGTTGGAAAAAATTCAACTTTGAGCGGAAAAGCGGCCGACATCATCGTGCTTTTTTTCTATTGTCCAATCAAATGAATGAAGAGGCGGGCATTCCGTTGTGGTGACCGTTACCTTGGGAGTGAGGTTTAGGGGGGTGAGTGTAATAGACGTAAGCAGTAAGAGCTGTGCACGCACACCTCACTCTCCTGGCCTCAAGAGGTGCGCTAGCGACTGATGTTAGCAGCTGCCTTCTTTAGTGTCCTTGTTAGTGCACCCCTCTCCCACTCTGGAAACCCCAGTTCGAATCCTGCTTGGAGTGGGTCAAGTAGGACCAGTTATATTTGGTGCCATGACTCGGATGGGAGTGAAGTTTAGGGAGGTGAGTGTAACATCCGTAGGCCAGTAAGAGGTGTGTGTGTAAAGCTCACTCCCCTGACCTCAAGACGCGCGATAGCAAATGCAGTCTTTAGCGTACTTGTTGGCACGACCACCTCCCACGGCGGAGAGCCAGGTTTGAACCCCGCTCTGAGTGGGACGAGTAGGACTGATTACATCTGGATTTACTAAAGACATGCAGTGAAAAATTAGCGGTGAAAAGGCATGGACAAGTGTTTTTTTTTTTTTTTTTTTTGGCTGACCTTATTACATATGCATTTGTAGCGGTTTCCCTTTCAGATACAACATGTATGGGAGGAGAGTATTTAAATTAATCATGCAACGCAATTTGCATGTCAGTTTACTGGTTTTCGCGCCATTATTTACCGCCCAAAAAAGTTTTAAACCAGATACTAATTTGCACTGCTTTTGGTTTTTATGTGTTGGTCATTATGGAAATGATCCAGCTGTGCTTTATTTTGCACTTATTCAGTAGATCATGCGCAGAACTTCTTTCGAATTGTGCACTCACATTAATTTGCCCATGCAGTTTAGTAAATCTGGCCTTTGCTCTCTACTAAAAAAATTAAAAAATTAAAAATTAAAAATAAAAAACACCACAGAAGCGCTCTCAAGCATCCGCAGCTAGGCGTTTTCAGTAGAGCACTGGTGTTTTCAGCTGGCTGAAAAAAATGCTTCAGTGGCCACACAGCATAACAGCCTTGTCACAGGGAAATGAAGGGGTTCAGTTGCTCACTTTTTTAAATAAGTGTGCCTTTCAAAGGAACAAAAATGGCATTCAGAATTCCCCTTGATTTTTTGGGGACTGGGAACTGGAATTGGGATGCAGCCCTTGTCTTCCTAAAGCCTCTTGAACTCCAGGGATGGAAGAGCAGGGGTAGGTGTAGAGGCAGCACTTTGTCATCTTAAGCAGAAAGGGCCAGGGAGACACTCTCGCCATCTCACAGCACTGCACCAAAGGCACACCACACAGATACCGCAGAGCTCATCTCATCACCTATTCACAAAGAGCACCGCCAACAGGAGATACCTTACACTGAACATCCCATTGCATTACTATCACTGAGACATCAAAACCAATATCTACAGCATCTGTTCGCATACAATGACACCGGCTTACAAACCTAGTGAATTACTGAAGATTACAAGCCCCTTCCTCCGCCGCAGCATCGCTCAGATGGGGAGTTTGTCATTTGAATCTGAATAAAACAATTATCTAGTAGATGTTATCATGAACTATGGGATATAAAGAGGATAGGAACTGTCAAAGCAGAAGTGAAAATCCTGCTGTGCCAGAAAACGAAGGGAAAGTAATGATAAAGGAAGATGACAGTTTATGCTCCTAGTTTGAATATAAAGTGCCACCACTGAGAGATTATAGAATTCCACCAGAGTGTTCATTAGCTCCTCAGCAGTGATTGGATAATGGCTGAAGAGCCGCCACATTAATGCGGCCTGCGGGTGAAATCCGCCGCATTACTCGAAGATTGTGAATTCTTTTATTACAATTCAATGATTTGTGGCCAGAACAAAGCAGATAATGACCTTTTTATGAGATCCAAGTTGTCTCATAAACATTTCATGGGCTAAATCATTTCAAAACATCGCCATCTCATCTTATCCAAATGTTTTTAGGTCCCGCGATTGCGTTGAAGTTTGTCATTTAGTGTGTGCGCTTATTTTGTTTTCATCTTATGCTTATCTTCTTTTATATCAGGTTTTGTGCAGTGTGAATGGCGGACTATTTCTGATTGTGCTGCTTTTTATTATTGTTCTTCATGTGTTATTGATGTATGAAATACATCTTTTACCTTTCTGTCCTCTCCTGCTCATGTCTAAGACTTGTTTTGTCCCACATTTGTTATATATGTGTTACAGTGGACCCAAAGTGACAGTATGTGGACATTTAAGACACATGTTTGAATGTCATTGATAGAGCATTTACATTAATTTGTGATATTTTGAAATGTACTGCAATGACATTCATGGTTCAAATACAGATTGGGCCGCTGTATGTCATCTTGCAGATTCACATCATTGATTGTCATTTGCTCAACCTTGAGGAGCTGTGTTTGAGTCCTTGGCCCTTTTGAACACAGGCTCATGTTTGTTTGTTCTAGCTTGATTGATTTATCAGTTACACGGCAGGCCATCTGTCTCTTTACATGAAAACATCGCTACGTCTGGTTTCAGTATTATCATGCTTCATAATGTCTGTCCATTCATCTCATCGCTGCTCTTCCATGTCACTTCACTGGAGGAGTCTCGTCATATTGCCTGAACTACATGATTTAACAGCTGTAGAGGCAGAAGGAAGTCATAGAGTCAAGACGGTGATACCAACACAGAAACAATGAAAGAATCTGTCATTTACAGAGTCAATATATATGCATTATTAGAGCTTAAAATATCACTCATACAATTAAGTGCATAAAAAAATACATATGTTGTTGGTCTCACTATCAGGACACAAGCCATATGTAGGAGTGAATCTCACAAAACCTGGCAAAAACATGGCCGGGCCATATTTAACTCCAAATTTAAAAGGATTTTTTTTTTTTTTTTTTTTTTCTTTCATTAGTTAATTTCATTGCTCAACCATGCAAGTATCATTACCATGATTCTTAAAAAGCAGATTCCCAGTAGTATAATGTGAAAAAAAGACAATTCTGCAAAAAGAATGAAAGAAATAAAAATCATTATCATTAATGTAGTGTGGGGGGGGAAATGCATTTAAAATTGTAAAGTATTTTTAACAATTTATATATTAAAGCTGCAGTCCGTAGTTTTTCCTCTGTCGCCATCTCTGTTTGAAATCTACAATTGCAGTTATCAACTTTACATGAACTGTGCCTCAGCACGGCACAGCGCGGATGAATCCAATTGTGGCTGTCAGTCACCGCGCCGGTGTGGATACTGTCATTCGGAATCACAGATTCTACCGTTTGAAAGTATGACCGACATAAGCATGTCATCTGAACAAGTAGCTAACATCCACTTTTGTTCTGACCAACTAAGGGGAAAAAAGCATTGCAATAAATCGTGATGATTAAATCTAATGATCACTTATATCAAGTCAAACTATGCAAATTATACTTTGTTAATGTTAACATCAACATTGCGTGACTACATTTAATGTGTATTAGGGCTACCTGTAGTTCAGTTTTCAATTCTATGCAGTCTAATTTCTAATCGTCATATACCAACAAATAAATGAGTAGAGGTGAATTGCTCCCTCTCATAGCTAGCAAATAATTGATATTTACCATAATGCACATGGCAAAACGAGAAAGGTACAACAAAGAAAACGAACGATTAAGTGAACAAGTGTGCTACTGTTACATAGCCTAATTGAACCATTGAAATGTCTTACCTGTCCAGCAGAAAAAAAGCAGAAAAATCCTTCAAAACACAGAGTTCACACCACCTTTCAAAAGCCCTTTTTATTCTCGTTTTGACATGGGCCCAGTTGAAGTCTTTTTTTCTGTAGCCACTCTGAAAGTCCGAAGTCTTTTGCATTTTACAACAGGTGAATCTCCAGTTGTCACTGGTGATTGTCGTTTGAACCTTTCTGGATCCACCATCAAATTGATAAGTTTAATTATATCAGGTGCTGTGAGAAAAGGCTATAAATCTCCACCTCCAACATCCTCACACGCAGTATAGCCTACTAGCCGGGACTCCTCCTTTATGTGTACAGATGTGACGTAATGACGCAAACATATGCTTGAATTTCCTGCAGAAATCCACCAGTACCACTGGAATTAAAAACATTACTACAAGTTTACCGTTGTAAATCGAGCTACGGTAAGCAGATCGTTTTGAACACTGGCTGGTTATGTTCTTGCTCAAATTTATTTTGGATAATTTTTAACCCAAAAAGTTACGGACTGCAGCTTTAATAAACAACATTATTAAGTTTTTAGCACATTCAGTATTGTTTTTTTGTTTTGTTTTTTGTATTGGTAAGTAAAAAGGACTATATGAGTAGTGAAATATAGTATATCTGATGAGAATCACTACTAAGAATAGTGTAAATTACAAAAACATTTTCAAATAAATAAAGAAACACATCATGATGCATTACGTTACGGTAATGAAAAACCAGGGAGAAAATGTGCTTAGATAAAAATGTCATAATGCAAAATAAATCTTAATGAAAATTGTGAGATTCACCTCGGATAAAATTTTAGTTAAAGGTTTTAGTAAAAAGTAAAAAATAAATAAAATTATGACTGGTATTATGACTGGACTCCTCAGTGAAGTTCATTTCACCAACCTGCAGTCTGTGTTCTCAGATTGGAGTGACAGCTCTCTCTTTCTGTTCTCCTCTATGCTCTCTCTCTCTTTCTGTTCTCCTCTACTCTCTCTCTCTCTCTCTCTCTCTCTCTCTCTCTCTCTCTCTCTCTCTCTCTTTTTTGAGCTCCACTCCTCATACATCCTCTCCACCTCTCTTATCTCCAGAACTCTGGTCACAAGGACTGTGATGTCCAGTATGCGGAACTGGATACTGCAGCTTTGGCATCTTCTCCCAGCCCACGAAGCTCTGTGCACACTGGCGGGGACCTTGTCGAGTACGCAACCATCCAGCCTAGCTCACACTAACGCATGCCATTGTAGGCCTTTCCCCCTATGACTCTGGCCTCAAGGTACACAGACTGATGCACTCCTATGTTTCTTTTCCTCTGTTTGTCCCTCACTCTCTTTCACTGACACTGAATTCCCTCTGTGTTTCCTGTTTGTGTCTACTTTCTTCTGTTGTTTTAATTGGTTTGGTTACCTTTATTCTATCTATCCATTCTTATGGGGCTGCCCTCTAACTGGAGAGACATTTTGGTTACACTTTATTTCAATGGTCCACTTTAGACATTCTACTAACTATAAGTAACTTTGCAACTCCATATCACTTAACTCTCATTGGAGTATTAGTACACTGTAGTAGACTGTTAGGTTAGGGTTAGATATTAGGGTTCAGGTAAGTGGAATAAGTTGACATGTTGTTGTAAATTTACATATAGTCAGTAGAATGTCTGTTGGGGGACCATCACAATAAAGAGTTAGCAGATATTAATTCTACTAATATTCCAATGACTGGTAGTTGACACGTAGTTGCAAAGTTAGTTACAGTGCTGGGTAGATTACTTACAAATTGTAGTCAGCTGATTCCAAATTACATGACACAAAAATTAAGTTAGTTACGTAATCCATTAAGTGCATACAATTGTACGTCAGGGTTTCCCAGATTGGGGTTTGTGGTGTTTAACGAAAAGCCATCAAATAATTAAATCATAAAAATAAAAAAATAAAAAAATAAAAACTGTCATGTGACCATTAACTAACATCCGAGACCCGTGAACTTCATTGTATTATTTATTATTATTATTGACTTAATTTTATTATTGATCTAACTTATTAACTTAATACAACATGTTTCAAGTAAATATACTAGGTCGAAGATTTCCAGCTGATGAAAAAGTTTGGGAATCCCTGCACTTCATGTAAATATGAATTGATATGAATTTGTACATTTTAATGTGTTTAAAAGAGAAATGCCTTCTAAAGACAGTAATAGATGATTAAATGACTCACTGAATGATCATTCATATAATAATCAATGTGTTTGCTAGGAGCGGGCAGTTCTTAAAAGTGAAATGATTTCTGTAAATCCAGTTATCAAATGCTGCGTTTTAGCACAGTTTTCAGTGATAGGCTGCAAACCTTTCAATTCCACAAACCTGGAAGACCTTCTGAAAGTATAAGCAGTAGTCTTTTTTTTTTTTTTTTTTTTCACGGAAATTTAAAAGATAAAAAATAAGTACTAGTAGGGAGAATCAAAGCATTATGAATTATTTACTGTCATTGTGAGAATAACATGTAATTGTGCAATCAATAAAGTAACTGT
Organism: Paracanthobrama guichenoti; assembly: GCA_018749465.1. Taxonomy (NCBI): domain Eukaryota; kingdom Metazoa; phylum Chordata; class Actinopteri; order Cypriniformes; family Gobionidae; genus Paracanthobrama; species Paracanthobrama guichenoti. The sequence goes on from CM031960.1 coordinate 32,488,308, forward strand.
AGTCTGATTACAAGTATTTTGAAATGTAATATAATCTAATTACAGGTACTTAATTATTGAGTCTGATTGCTTAATCCAGATTGCATGTAATCAGTTACGACACAGCACTAGTTAGTGAAATGTTTAAAGTAGGCCATGGAAATAAAGCGTTACCGACATTATGATATTATAACGCTTTGTCCAAGGAAGACGAAGGTAGTTCCAATAAACAATGAGGTTTATTTAACAGCACATAGATAATCCAGAAGGGAGCAAACACAAAGGAAACACTGTGTAAATCGTGAATAAACCTGACCATGAGGGATGGGAGGTGAAGAACTTAACCCTCATCCTTCCCTCAGGTCTTTTTGACACGGAGCTCATTACAAATATTTTAAATAAATTGAGTGTTCATCGGAGTGGTCTAAGACCCTAGGACTTGTAATTTAATGGTAAATAAAATATGATCAAAATTAAATGAAATAAGCTTTCTTGACAAACAAACATTAAGTATAATTTTAGGGTTCCAGGTCATTTTGACCGACAAGGGAAGAAATTGTGACAAAGGATGAGGGTTAAATACATAATGATGATGAACATAATGACAAACAACTGTGATGATTAAAGAGTGTCCATAGAAACTGATGAGTGGTGAAACTTTGAACCAAGGAAACAGTTGTTCAATAATAATAATAATAATAACAATAATAAACTATTTAATATTAAAATGATCAATAACCTCATCGAACCAGGTTCAGCACGTAGTGTGTTCAGAGATACTCTTCTGCAGACCTCAGTTGTAACATGGCGAGTGGAACAGCAAGGCATTTTCGCCCAAAGAACTGCCGCTCACTGGATGTTTTCTCTTTTTCTGACCATTTTCTGCAAATCCTAGAGATGTGTGTGAAAATCCAAGTAGATCATCAGTTTCTGAAATACTCAGACCAGCCCGTCTGGCACTAAAAACCATGCCACTTTCAAAGTCACTTAAACCAACTTTCTTCCCCATTCTGATGCTCAGTTTGAACTTCAGCAGATCATCTTGACCATGTTTACATGCCTTGTTAATGCATTGATTTCTGCCATGTGATATTTGCGCTAACAGGCAGTTGAATAGGCATACCTAATAAAGTGGCCGGTGAGTATATAGTGTTTATTTTATGGTTTGAACCAAAAATGTGAAAATGAAAAAATTAAATGACAGTCACACATTATTAAGTATGGCTTAAGTGGGGACCGCTGTATATAATGGATAGTGAAAGTGTATCTATAACTAAGGTTATCTATGTAGTACCGATATATTTAATGTATTTATGTATTTATAAATAATCAGTATTTATAATCAGATTAGTCAGTCATTAACCAGTAAACCAGTAATAAATCAGTTTAAAAGATGAACAGAATGCTTTATGCTAAAATCAAAACTGCATCACTAGTACAAACTTGGCTTTATAGCTTTATATTTGTTTTTTTGTTAAAAATAGTGAACGTTTGTGTCCAAAACAAGTCTGGCATTGTTTGCATTGTCATGCATCTGGGGAATTGTCAGACACGTGCTTTGTCCAAAGAGTGTAATTTTACAGCTGAGATTGATTATATGGCTGCAAACTGTTTATATATTATTCAAGAACTTGATTAAGTGAGGAAAACTATGTTTGATGAGGATTCGGTAGAGATATATGAGCGGACATTTGGTTAATTGCAATTGAGATTGCCATATGTTAAGCGGCTGTCTTAGATGTGACTAAATACTAAAGCTTCTAATTAGAACAAACGAGCTACCATGATAGTGATGCGATAACATGTCACTAATGTCAGTTTGATGGTAATGTCAGTGTGGTGTGTAATTTTTTCTATCAAAAAATATGATTTCACTGTTTAATATAAAAGAGACAGCTTTTAGTTAGCTGTGGCTCTTTTATGCTTTAAAAGGTCTGATTTTGTATGATCATTCCAACACAGCAACATTGACTTTACCAATGGTGTGAGTGGGAGGTGGGATTATCTGTTTGACCAACCAACGGCAGACAAGCAGAGTGTTCGGAGAACCTCATCAATACAGTCATTGTTTTTGCATGTCCGTTTTCTAGTGGTACAGAAATTAGCACTTCAGTTTTAAGAAATATGTTCTAATATGCATTATATGGTACGTTGCAGTCCTAAATCACTATACTATTCAAGTATGTCAGTATGATTATTTTTTTTTTTTAAGTTGATACTTAAGCAATAATGCATAACCCCTAGGTCGCGGTCGCACCGGCTGACCAACTCGCTTTTTTTTTTTATCAGTGCGAAAGAGACTCAAAATACTCTGTTGATTTTGGTCATACAGACAATTATAAAATACATCATTGGAAACTGTTAAGTGTCTACTTTTATTTGTGTACACGGTGAGGAATAGTCCTGGAATACTTTACCTCAATAGAGGATGATCTAACTTTCATGTTGTTCATTTGAATGTTTTATTCATCACACAATCACACAAAACTGTTTCACACAAAGTTTCCACGGTAGAAACTGTTTTAGGCAGTGATAATAACAAGATAATAATATTTCATAAACACTAAATCAGCATATTAGAATGATTTCTGAAGGATCATGTGACACTGAAGACTGGAATAATGATGCTAAAAGTAATCTTTGCATCACAGGAATTCATTACATTTTAAAATATATTTAAATAGTAAACAGTTATTTTAAATTGTAATAATATTTCACACTATTACTGCATTTTTTATCAAATAAATTCAGCCATGGTGAGCATAAAAGACTTCTTTCAAAAACATCAAAAACCTAACCGACCCCAAGCTTTTGAATGATAGTGTATGTACTTTTATCTTCAACATTTTGTAATTTTGCTTGCTCGGTAGGTTTCAGAGAGTTCTTTTAACGTTATCTCCACTGTATAAGATAAACACACAAGAGGGTCTGACTTGTGCCTGTTACCGTCCCAGTGTGCAGGAGATTTCCCATTGCTTCAGAAACCCATCTCTTATTCTTCTTAGATAATAGCAGCCGAGAGGAAGACAGCACAAAAAAAAAAAAAAAAAAAGGCAGTTCTCAGGGGTAAAGTCTGAATGAGTCAGCCTCACTGTTAAAACAAGCAATTAATATCACAGCGTGGAGTTCTCAGAGGGCCACCACTGCAAACACTGCTGAGCAGGAACATCGTAAAACAAGAATAAATAACTCGACAAAAGACTTCATTTTATTTCCAAAACGCTGACAGCCTTTCTTAACAGAAAATGTAAAGTTTGAAGACAAAGAAGCAACATCAACAAATGAAATTGTTAAATCAACGTTAGCTGCTACAAAGTGTTTTCATATAAAGGGAAGTGAAAACTGTGGATTATCTGGGTGAAATCAATTAATTTATAAAATAAAATAAAAAAATCACAATGATGGGTGTATTAGGATTAAAGCAGTCCATTTTTAGTCCGTCCACACACATAAAGTACCACAATATTACCGTTTTTGGTTGCACTTTATTTTACGTTATGTGCACTTGCATGTACTTTCAGCCTTCTTACCGAAAGTGCTGGATGATAACATAAGGTAACTACATGGGTTAAGGTTAGGTTTAGGTGAAGGTTCGGGGGTTAGTACCTGTCATTACCCAGTTATTGTAATAAGTACATATGGGGAACATGACTGTAAAATAAAGTGCTACCCCATTTTCTTCTCACATCATGGTATCCTTGGAGTGCTATGGAGTACCATGGAAATACTGTACATGAAATACATGAAAATGGTAATCATTTAGTTCCTGTATACAGTTTATCAAATACTATCAATGGGTCCCACCAATGTACTTTTCTCTTACAGCTTACAAGCATAAGATAGGATTTCAGATCAAAATGATTGGTATCATGTTATCTAATTTCTCTAGCATTTTTCATCAATGTTATGAAAACTGTATTTTAAGCCAAGCATTAAAGTCAAAGTTTAATATTGTACTATAAACAAATGTCAAGTTCACACAGTATGATGATAAACGCATAATCATTTCTTTCTGTTCAAGGACACAAAGAAATTTTCCTTAAGAATAAAAATTGTTTTTGCAGAGTGAAAGTACTAGAAAAGTTTGTTTTTCTATTAAAATGTTAATAATACGGCAATAAAAATTGAGAATATATGAAGTGATTTCAGAGGAAATTTGTGTAAATGAATGCTCTAAAATAGCATAACACATTTTTAATTAAGTCAACTTGGCACTTCAGTGGTGTCCTTTATTTTTTCTTTCTATGAAATTAGCGTTATTATGCATTGCATTTTTTTTGCACTTTATTTTACAGAACGTGCACTTACATGTAATTACACTGTACTTACCTAAGAAAGTAGTGGGCAATACAAGGTAACTACATAGGTTACGGTTAGCTTTGTGCCGAGTTCACACAGCACGATTTTAACCCTGATTTTGACTCGCCAACAGGTTTCGTGAAATCGCAGACAAATGCCTGAAATCAGGCAAATCGGTGCTCGTTCACGCGAGTGACAATCACGCAGTGTGAATTACCAAAGACACGATCTGAGAGAGTGCTGACACCCGTGAGATATTTGGCATGCTAAATATCTGGACCTGTCGGCGATTCAAAATCCTGCGGTGTGAAATGATGTGTGTTCTGACTGAAAATGACATCGGCGATGATCTACAGCCAATGAGAGAGCAAGATACAGGGCAGGGGGAAGTTCTGGGAGGAGTTATAGACCAGAATATCAGTATTTTAACAGATGCATTTACAATTATATCAAACAGAAACAAAGCACAAACATTTGCTTGACCAGCCGCAACAGCAGCGCATTGCACAATTATTTATTTACCTCTCCTTGCAGAACACAATCCTTACTCCCTGCGTCTCCCTAACCATTTCCTCCTCCATATTTTTTTTTTCTCCTTTTCGCTGAAAATCAGCGCACAGACAATTTGGATCGCAATTAAGCTTCTTGCGGGTTATCATTTTTAATAACAATTCCAGTCCCGCGCGAGAACTCCGGTCTGACGCACTCGTGACCGAGCACTGCTTTCTTGTCACATCTCGCGTGTGGTTGTGAAACACAGTTTGCGGACGAGACAGAGTTGTCTGCGATTTGTCCTATTGTTAAGTCATGCAGTGTTCATGCAAAGTTCAGGATTAGTACCTAGTTATTACCCAGTTATTATAATTACTGTCATAAGTACACAGTATTTATATGCCGAACAGGACTGTAATTACATGAAGCAAAAAGCGGGTGGCAAATTCATTTTGTTTATAAGGCAAGATGTTTGTGTACATTTTATATTAATCATGGGAGTAGTAATTTATCAAATGCCAGTCGAATGACTAGACGTATATTCATGATGCGCAGCATTTTAAAGAGTGACCCTGGATCATAGTGGTTAAGTAATGCTGTATAGTTTCTGCTGCATCCTCCAAACATGTGCTCTAAGAACTGGCCTAAAAAAGAAGTGCGACATGCAGATTGCTTTTAGCACTAATTTTATTGGCCCATTTGCACTGGTTTTGCATAATTCTTTTAGTGAACTGAGTGCTGAAACAACACAGACAGTGTGTGCTAATAAACAATGCCATCAGCAGACTCAATTCAGTGAATTTCCCCCTCAGAGTGCTTTTAATAGGAATCTGATTCCTCAAATACATCAAGAAGTCTTGGAGTTTCTCTTTTACTTTGTCCGGACTGAGGTGCGTTTTTCTCTAATTGCTTAAATGATGCAATTACATTTGCTTTGAATTGCAATTTCCAAGTGTTTTTATTTTCCATTAGTACTTATTAACATTAATGAGATTCAATATCATTTGTAATGTCATTCAAACCCAAATGTGGCCTTTAAAAATGATAATTACCTCCTCAGCTTATGCCTCAAATGTGGCTTTAGCCATTTGACCTACATTACCATAATGATTAATGACTGACATTCCAATATCTGTCATTAGAAACCAAACATGTTTTTATCTCACATCCCATCTAAGCTGTGATGATTCGAAAGATTTACAGTCTCAGATGGTGGCCTTTCTTCCAAAAGATCTTGCAGTGGCTTCTGGGTATTGTTCTTTGAGGGTAATTTCTTTGTGTGCTGACCTCACACTTACGCTCGCTCACTTATGCTCATCCCATTGGTTTTTCCTTGCAAATCTTGCCTCAATCATCTTGTTTGTCTTGTATGTGAAAAGTGAACGTTTTCACTAAAGATTAAAAGAAAGAAAAGCCAGAGAGAGAGGGGGACAAAAAAAAAAAAAAAAAAACCCTGTGATTTGTGTTGTTATCTGGCCAAATATAAAATAATTGATCATCTTATTTTTTCTGAGTGTAGGGTTCAACAGTTCCCACCCACTTTTTCCATTCATTTTCCCCATAGGGATTTTTAAAAAAAGTCTTTGTTAAAGAGTTATAAGCCATGAAACAAGCCAATCAGCTACAAGGTGAATCATGACATTACAAACTTTGATTTGAAGCAAAACATTTTTAAAAATCGAGCAAAATGTCAAAGACACAAGACTGTGTACTTAACGGCTTTAGTGAGGGAAAGAGCTACAACCCCATGATGCATTAAGTAACAGCATAATCAAATAAAAACGATTTTTAAGTTAAAACCTATTTTAAATTTATTGCAAATTTTGAATATATATATATATATATATATATATATATATATATATATATATATATATATATATATATATATATATATATATATATATATATATATATATATCCAAATATTCTTCATGTGAGTGGGCGGAGCTAAAGAGCTATTTTGGCACTTTTGACTCACTATTTGGTGTAATTTTCCGCACAGCATCATGGGCAAGTTTAAAATGATTTTTATTTTAAAAATAAGATGAAATAATGCGGACTGCTGGTGTTGCGCCGAATTCTTACCCCCTGCCAGATTATTACCAGATTATGTTTAGGAGTAGGTGTGGGGGAGAGGTTAGGAGTAAGGGTGGGGTTAGGATTAGGCAATCAGGTAGCGACTTCAATGCGCTACAATGCGGTAATAATTTGGCATGGGGGGGTTGAAATTCAGCACAACACCAGCTTTAAAGGAAATATCATGGATTAACAACCTCATAGCTCACAGTAGGTCTTTCTTTAAAGGTTTAAAATATTAAGTTCAAAATCAATTTCCCTATGGAGAAAGTTAATGGAGTTTTTACTTCCAGAACCTGACGGTTGCACTCTATAGGTAGGTGTGGCTCCGCCTTCTTTAACATGGAATTATTCTTTGCAAAACATGAACACACTGGAGAGCTGCTTTATAGTAGAAACTAAAGTTGTGATAGAAAGCAACACTGACAGTTTTTCTTTTCTCTTTTCTTTTCTTTTCTTTTTTTTTTATGTTTAACACTGTAAAGCTGCTTGCTTTAAAGCAGTTTATTTCTATATAAATTAACTAGATTAATAACCCATTTTTTCAGTGATTAATCACAATTAAAAATACATGTTTTAATATAAGTATTTATAAGCTTTAATATTTTATAATCTTATATATATATATATATATATATATATATATATATATATATATATATATATATATATATATATATATATATATATTATTTTTAATTTAATTTAATTTTTTTTTTTTTATTAGGCTTTATAAATATAACAACTTTTAATTTAAGTGAACTTAAAACAATCCTCACATAAACCCACAATAAATGTCATATTTACTTGTGCCCTGTGAAATATACAGAAATGTAGTACATTTATCAAACTTATCAAGGCTATAAATTAAATATAGATTAATCCTTATTAAAACTAATAAAGTTCCTTAGTTAAGAGAAGTGAGTGATTACCTTTCTTCTTTGATTAACATTAATGACAGAGAGAATTAGACCTCACACACATCCCATTTTCTCTCACAACTCTTTACGTTCATTTAAGACTTTATTTAACTCATTTATAAGGATGCACGATAAAACGGACAGTTTGGCATAATTGTGCACGTTATTGTTCGTTCAAGCACGAAAGAGAACTCGATTCTTGTGCTCTGTCTGCGCACGATACTGGTGTGTCGCGTATGTGTCAGGACATTCACAGAGAGCATGTTCTTTTTTGTCTTGTCACGCTTTAGTGCGTCAACGTTGACAGCACTAAAATAAACGTAACTTGACGTGAGCTCGTGCAAACATATCCGCATCACTATGATCAGATGCTTTCTTAACTGGTGATTTCTCACCACTGTCATTTTTATTAATTATTTTGTTATTGAGAGGAAAGCACACAGCACATATATCTAAACGCCACTCTCAGAAGTCTGGATTTCTGTACAGGCATTTCGAACTTCTTCTGACCACTAAACAAAGAACAAACAAGAACTTTGCCGCGAGCATATCGGGGCCTTGAGTGCTAGGCAAAGTAATGCTTTTATGACAGGAATACAAATATATCATATCAAGTAGGCATATTCCACATGACATTGGAGAAAATGCAGCATAAAATACAAGCATGTGAATTCAGCTCTGCGCATTTCAAGAGGCTTTCTTTTACTATGACTTACCTATAGTTTAATAGGTTTAATATGTGTGATTATGTTAAATTAGTTCCTTGTCATCTGTATATGTTCATTCTGTCATAATGCTTCTTTTACTTCTTTTGCTCTTTAGTCTAATTTAACTCTAACCTTATGTCTCTTCCCTGTGTGAGTGTACTTGTCTGAGTGTTGATTTTGCCTTTTTAAACATGCACCGCAGTGACCTTTCATATAGTGTGGGTGGGTCTATAAGTGAGGTAACCAGTAATTTACCTGACAGCGGAGAGTGAGGTATTGGTAAATGCGTAGTGTGGATCCAGCAGGTAATCCAGGGTGGTGATGTGTCCTTGTTATTGAGCCGAAGAACAGATGTACTGAGATGGGAGATGTCTAATGATATCACCAAGTTAATCACTTAGGTGTTATACTGTCATTCAGTGAGATGGTGGGTGTATAATGCAAAAATGTACTGCGAGAAGTTTCTTTTGGAATTTGCAGAGAAAATGATCCACACATTTGTATTATGTAACTCATGCATTTGGCACTGTATGTCATACTATGCAATGTAATATCTACAAGATCTGAAATGCTTGTAATGCACACACACCTCGGTTAATAAGAAAATCATGTTTTTATCAGTAAAGATCTATGGAGACCCATGTGGATTTCATTTTACTTCAGCTCCTCTATTATCACATCCCAAAGCAATATTTCTCACAAGATTTCACAATAAGTCACAAGAGATTCGATAGCAGCATCATTTATCAACATATTTTCATTGTGTTCGTTTTTCAAAACACAGATGAGGATTATTTTTGCTCATATCCAGAAACATCGCTCACCTTTAGTGGTGATTGGTGGTATTATTTTTGCTCATGCTTATGGAGTAAGGATTTTTGCTTTTAGTTTACTCCTGTTATCTGCCAAGAAATGTCTGGGTCACATTTCACACCAAAATCAAAAGAAAATAAAAATAAATCATATTTTGCCAAAAGAAAATGAAGCCTATTTTTAGGAACATTAGCACTTTTTCATGACAATTAAGCATGTCCTTCTCCAATTGTCAGTGGCCTACTGTCAGTAAATTAGTAAATAAAAATCCTACTCTTATATTAACTAGATCTCTTACTGTCAAAAAAATTCAGATTTTTTTAAATCAGCCAACACTTGACAATAGTCAAGAGGCAGAGGAGAATGAAGTGATGAAGAATTTACCAGAAATTTCACTATGTAAAAATAATCACAACGGGTCACATCATTTATGTAGCTTTAGAAGGTCTGGTGTGTCTTTTTAGGACCTTAAGTCTTATTAGCTCCTGTTTTTTCAGAAGTGCTTTTCCTGGAGTAATCCAAAAATATATAGAACATTAAGCTATGGCTTGAATATGTTTTCTAATTGGCTGTGCAGTGTCTCTGTGGATCCTATACAACAGCGTGTAGATAATTCCTCTGTTCAGATCAGTGAAAGGAAAAATAGAGGCATGTCTTACATGCTCAAAGGAACACTCAAGAATGACTGACAGATAAACTCAGGATTCCACCTTTCCTAAATGGGGTACAAAAAAAGAGGTTCATTTCAATCAGTACATATTATTTGAAAGCATTTTCAATCAGCATTGTAACTGGCTTTATGTAGAGCCACTAGACAGGCCAGAAGGTCAAAGTCCTTCTCTGAAGATAGTGAAATAATTGCTTTGGCAAATTCCAAAGTTCTGGAAAGCGGCAATGCTGCGATGGGGGAATCATTACATTGTCAAAGGAGATAAAAGAAGCCTATTTAGGTCAAATTCCCCAAGGTGGACTATCAGAGAGACCCCTACTCGCCCACCTCACTGTTGAAGGTATTGGGAAAAAAAAGGGCTTCTCATTCGGCCAGTGATTTTCATTTAGATTAGTGCTGCATTTTATGCAGGAGTGAAGTGTCTCTCTGAATCCCACACTGTCTGTGAGAAAGGTGCAGTCAAAATGGTTCACCTCCTCCATCTGTAGATAATTTAATTATGTACGTTTTTAAAGAAAACGAAGCAGATGTTTTTGTGTTTGTGCATATGTATAGTACTTCTCTAATATCAGAGTTCAAACAAAGACTTTGAATTGAAGTTTAGTTCCGCAGTGTTGTTTGGTAGATTATTAGTTCGGCTAGCATTAAAGCATAATTTTTTTTCTGTTTAATTTCTCCAAAGCAGCAAATTAACCCCTTAGTTCTTATTTGTGGACTGTAAGTCGGTATAAACATCATTTTGTTTTAATCGGATGAATTTTTAATTAATGAGATGTATATTTCAGTCATCTGTGCCTCGCACTATATGCATTAAAATTTCTGTTATGATCAATAGGCAAGGCTCTTTCTGAACTAGCACAATGAACACATTATTGTTTAAACGTGGTTTAGCACTAATTTCACTTTCTTTGTCTGTTTCCTTGACAACCAGTTAAATAAAGAAAAAAAGACTATTTGTCATGTAAAAAAAAAAAAAAAAATGCTCAAGAAAAAGTTTTTAAGCTCTGTATGCATGGTTAAACCAGCATTTCCTCCAGTCATTTTTGGCTTTAGAGATCTAATGAACAAGACAGATGTTCATCATAGCCAGAAAGCAAATATTTTGGTCTAATGGCTACAGGGTTAACTATGCCACCAGAGGAAACATGCTTGTCGTGCATGGGACACAAAAGGAAATACCTAAGACAATGTCCTGCTGGTCCCCATTCAGTTTGTGAACAAACAGAAGAATAGACATTCTGTTAAATATATTTTGTGTTCCATGCGAGAATGAATTTCACATGGGTTTGACATAAGAGTCATTATATTACGGGGCTGTTGAATGCTTGAATCTGATTGGTTGACGAACATTCTAAGGTGTGCAATTATTTTCAAGGTAACGCACAGCAAAAGTAGTTCAAGGCAGGTCACATTACAGTTCCATATCACTTCACCAAATGATTTCAGTTATTTCAAATGTCTTTACAGCCGACAACAGCAAAATAACCAAAACCCACAACAACACTGACCAGGCAACTAAATATAGTAAATAGGATAAAAACGTCAAATTATTTCCATGTTTTTTTTTTTCACAGAATTACGTTTTAATATGTACTAAAGGCACATACTCTCTTTCTCCTGCTCTCACCGCTCTCCCACTCAAACGCACACACATACTATACAGACACACACTATACACTCAATATTTTTCTAATAATTCAACGGCCCGTCATCAATTATTCCTTACGTAAATGATAACAGTGTTCATTCTTGGGTAAACTATTGCTTTGAGTTCAGTTCTCTCCTACTGCTCAAACAACTGATAATAGGCGAGTCTAAAGCCAAGTAGCTTTTTGTCCTTTGCAGAGCTGAAGCCAGTGAAGGTATTTGTTACTGCTGAAAAAGCATAAAGATATTTAACTGTCTGTAACATGCTACAGATCACTTGAAGTCCATGTGCATCTATCTGAAGTAGCTATAGTGATGGCTTTCTGTTCATCAGAAAACGTAGCCCATGTTTACTCATGTTATATCCAATTGAGAACATCTTGACCGAGTAAATATCACCTTAATGATTTGAAGGATCAGAGCCCGTATTCTTAAAGCTTCTAAGAATCCTCTCAAAAAGCTCCCAATGTACCTTAAAAACTTCCACGTAGGAGTCTTAGCGTTTAGAGCTTAGAGTCTTAGAGTTATTCAGGACCTATCTGACAGCAACTCTGATCGATGAAAATATCTTAGTGAGGAGGCGGGGCTGACCCAGGTGCTACGTATGACAAAGTCTTTTGAAGACTGTGATTGGTTGGTTGTCCAAGAGAGCGCAAAAAAGAGCGCTTTTATAGTCTATATAAGCTTTCACTTTGAAATTACAGCCGTCAATTTTTACCTCTCTCTCTCTCTCTCTCTCTCTCTCTCTCTCTCTCTCTCACACACACACACATAATATATATGTATTTTCTTTATTTTTTTATTTACCATGCTTTTAATGTTGTACTTTAGTGTATTTGATAGGAACAGTGACACAATAAGGTTCTGAAATTGCTGTAATTGTGTGATCACTTTGCTTATAGAAGGTTGTGACAGACCCAAATCATCACTGCTGTATAGTTGCATTTTTCCAGTTGCCAAATGTGTTAATGTAGTGATTACTTCTGGCGCTATGGCATTTCTGCGCTCTGTCTAATAAGATCGGTCACAAAATGATCCCTGCACGATCTAATGTGTAGTGTCTTTTTAACTCACTCATGCATTGTGTGCAACACTTCTCTTCTCAATCTTTGAGTTTCGTTAATTTTCTCCGCTGCTAAAGAACCTCTCAAGCCTCTTAAAAGACCTCGTCCGTACTCCTGACAGTTTTGGACCTTAAGACCTCTTTTAAGGGTTAATATGCTTTCTGAATTACTTTCTTCTTTATTAGGATTTTTTTCTTCAATTTTAAGAGGAAACATTATTTTCCTAGAATTTTTACATTAATCTTTAAGTTAAGATTTTTATGAATACAGTTCTTTTCATTATTTATATAATTTCCAAGTTCTTTGTGCAGAGATAGGTGTTACAAAATCATATTATTATACAAAAAATAGCCACTGCTGCAAGTTTCATTTTGATAGATGTGTCTTCATGTGGTCACAAAGATGTCTACAACATCTGATGAATGTGTGAGCAGCTTCTTTCACACATTCATCTGTCCATTCCCACTCTGAGTTCTGGATCCACCTGTCATCTAAACCTCTTGTGTCTAGCTTGCATCTTTCACTGTCAGCTTTTAGAAAATAAGATGGCCCAGGGGTGAGCCCTGAGGAACATCGTTTAGTGTTTATTTTGAAATTGTTGCTCCTTCCGTTACAATACTGCTCACAGAGTGGGAATCATCATTGTCATAGACGTAAAGATGCTTGGGGATTCTGCGTAAGTCACATTTCCATTACACTTTTATTGTACGCTTTCTCTCTGGTCACATTTCCACCTGGTGTTAACATTCTTCTCAGTCAATCTGATCACAAGTGGTCTGTAAACAGGCGTAAACAGAGTCCAAAACATTTTGCGGTCAAGTCACTGATACCTCTTTCAGGTAGTCAGGGAAAACACGCAATGAAGCAAACACAGACAATTTTGATTTCACTAGCCATGTTTCCACTGTCGGGCCAAAAGCAGGCGTGCTAGGGTGTGCCAGGGCCAGTCGCTTTTCCACTGTCATTTCCGAGGCTTGATCGGGCCTTGTCTGGGCTTCCTTAGGGCCAGTGGCCGGGGTCCAAAGAAGGCCAGCTCTGGCTTGAGCAGTGGTTATGAACAAAGGCGGGGTTTATCTGAGTCTGGAGACGGCAGCGCCGGTGCCGCGGGTGATTTCATATACCAGCAACTCACTTTCAGACAGCAGTAAGTGTTTGGATAACTTCTGTTTGTGATCCGATGTGGATTCTGATCACTGTATAAGGCATAAATATTTATATGCCATGCAAAAGACTATTTGCGCTAACCATTACCATAGTAAACATAGTAAATATGTCTGTTGAAGAAATCAAACATATCATATAGGCTATCACAATCATGTATTTATTTTATCTGTCAATCTCTTTATACCAGACTGTCTGATATCCATATTTAGCTCTGCATATGTCATAAAATAAAGCAACTCCGGGTTTTCAGGAGCTCCCTCGAGGTTTCTCTGACTGAAAATATAGCCTGCATTGGGACTGTCAAAGGAGAGAGTGCTCAGGTTGTATTTTTGACGGAAAATATGTAGAATCTCGCTAGTCTCCGGTGATTTCTTTCTGATAGTTTTCTGATAAAACATACATGTGTTGGTGAGATGATGGGTTGTTCCAGAGAGGCATTACAGGTGGGTTTTAGTGAAGCGATACAGAGCTTCTTGCCAGACAGTGGAAATGCAGCGTAGTTTTGGGCTCGGTGCTACAGGCCAGAGGTTATTAACCCAGCCTAGCCTAGCCCAATGAAAGCTCTGGCTCGCACTGGCCCCACAGTGGAAACGCAGCTACTGACTGTAACACCAGGTGCAAATATGGCCTCTCTGTCCCTCTCTCTACACTGAATTTTCTCATTACTTCATTTCACTTTACTGTATGTCATATTCCAATCAGTTTTTCATTATTGTCATTTTCATTCTTTAACAAGAAATTATTATTTCAGATAATACTAAGTTTAGAATGGCCTTTGTCAACTTAAAAGTTGTAAGCGAAGAAGTTTATTTCCAGTTTATTTCCTTGAGAAGTTTATTTCCAGTTTAACAGTACATATATACTTTTGTGTCAGACTATTGTGTGTTTGTTCTGACACTGGACTCCAAATAATGAAGTAGTGTAAACACAGAAACAGAAGAAAAAAAGATTAGTGGTATCAGACAACGGAAGCAATATACTTTATAATATTAAACTTACTGTGCAGGGTAGAGGTGGGAGATATAGCAATTTTTTCAGCTTTTTGATGACTTTTCAATGCATCAATATTTATGTTTTCGCTCATCATTTTGCTTCTGAGGTTTACATTCTCAGAGGACAAGGAAAGAAAAAGAATAATTTATCAAATCTGATGAAATGCTCTTAAAGAGTTAGTTCACCCCCAAATGAAAATTATGTCATCAAATGCATACCCTCAAGTCCTTTCAATCCCATGAGACTTTCAGTTATCTTTGAAGCACAAATCAAGATATTTTTATTTTGTTGATCATATGTACTACTTTAATGATGTCTTGATCAAAGTAGGTGGAATAGGCAACCCGATCTCCTGGCGCTGTGTATCTTTACAGCTCTTTACAGCATATGCAGAAATCACCTTTTACGTGCATCTGCCGCGGTTGACATTTACGCATGAAACAATAAAGTTTGGGCGCTGTTTCTTCTTAATCCGCTACTGTACTTGATGGGTGGCTCTTTCACCGTGTGTAACTAGGCTTGGATATATTAATAACGAAAATGATTTGGCCTGGATTTCCCAAAACCTTCTTAACACTACGTCATTCTTAAGTTGTACCTTGAGGTGTACCTTAACGTTAATACGTGTTTCCCGAAATGTTCTTAGATAAGTATGCCTACTGTAAGTCATTTGTTCGTAAGGTTGGTCTGGAGCACTCTTAGCTATAACTTATCTCTATTGACAGTTATTCCGACAGTGTCCACCACTGTTTCTTTACATCTCAGTCTACGAATATAATTCTGCTAATTGAAGTGTTTTCATGCAAAGAATACAATGGTCATTACACTTATGGTTGTTAGCTTTTTAATTATATTATCCAAAGGTACATCAGCTGGCAAACCATTATGGAGTCTATTTTAAGGGAATAATTGTGGAGGGGAGTTTGGTAAAAAAATGTCAGCAATACAGCGAATAGGTGTGCTAAATCAAACATTTCTATGTGCACTATTTCATCCGTGAAAACTTTAGTCCCCTGGCTGCCATGTCAGAAGCTGCAATTCAAAATAAATTGTCTATTCAGCAGCTTTTAGATCTTGTTGGTACGTCTTTGTCAAGACAAACCCGACGGAGATCCCCGAAATTCAGCTGCTGCTGCTCTCCTCTTTCTTTCTTTTTTCTCCGCTATGCTGTTGATTATGTTTCGCGTGTCGCGCCTTTATTGAGTAGGTCATCCAATAACAGAAATTTGTGATTTACACCAACAATGTGATGTGGGCAATTAACCCTGTCTGTGGAGTAAATGAAGACTATGGCAACATGTAAGATGATAATATAAATGGCATACTGCCAGTGTGTGGGTTGATGCATGATATGTTTGGGCATGAGAGGTTGCGGGTTCGCAATTTAGTTTGCAATTTGGATTATATTAATATAATATAATATAATCCATTTATCAGGACTCTCACGAGTCCTGATAAATGCAATTTCAACTATTTCTGAAGTGCTTCTTTTACAAAGAACACCGCTTTCTCACATAATGCAGTTAAACCGCCCCTGCATAGAGTTAATAATCAATTTTTGAGCCATAGATAAAGCAATTTAGCAGCACCGCCACAGACAGCACCTGCTAACGTCGCACTTAAGAAGGTATACTTTAAGCAACCTCCTAAGGTATAGTTCGGGGAACATGCCTAGAAAAGGTAACCTTTAGTTAAGTTATACCTTTAGAGTCTCCGTAGCGCGCTAAGAGACAACATTATCGGGAAATGCAGCCTTGGACATCTACAGCCAAGGTTCCTGTTCATTCACGTTGCATGGAAAGAACAGTCTGCAAGGCGAGTCTTTTTGGCAGTGCATTTTACAAAGCATTTTGGTTTAGGGAATTGCGGAATGAACCGAACAATATAATTTGAAATACATACAGATTGCTAATACTTTTCCTAAATCTAACTTTCAACTGAGGGACAGAAATCTCTCAGGTTTCATTAAATTCATTAAACACATTGTATTTTGAAGATGAATGAAAGTCTAATGGGTTTGCAATGACATGAGGGTGAACAATTGGGTGACATATCCCTTTAATTTCATTCAAATCTTTAAGATATTCACTGTGTTGCTTAATTTTATATTATCTGCAAGATCATCACAGGAATATAATTAATATACTGTATTTATATATTATCATATATATATATATATATATATATATATATATATATATATATATATATATATATATATATATAGTATGAATACATGTTTTGCAAAAGAATTTGCTGGATATTGTTTCACTACCATTTAACGTTCTTTCACATGACTCACATCAGGACTTCAATACAAGTGTCATGTGAACAAGTGTCTCTTTGATGTCCACAAGAAAAAAATGTTGCATAGAATGTTTATTTGTGTATATTATTATGAATGACATGATCTGCCTTGTGTTGTACAAATACAAAGTTCTGTCATGAAACTCTAGATGGCGCAGACTGATAGGTCCTTAACTCAATTTGCTATAATTTGTAATAGCGCAGCTGATTGGTTGCTGTGGCATTAGCGGCCAATGATCTTGCTGCTCAACATTCAAATACTTGGCATTGTGTCCTGTTGCAGTCTGCAGTGTGCTTTCAGAAACCCTTCATCTTCCCCAGCTCCACCTGTATAGATCTGCTACGGGGGTTATTTCATGAATATGTGTCTTATGAACATGTCTTACATGCTCACAGCATCATGTATGTGAATGTACTGGCAGTAGCAAGTACTTTCTCTGCAGAAGAAGCAGCATAGCAGATCTATTTAGCCAAGACCAAATACGTTAACCATTACCATTATCATGCCAGTCTTTCAGAGAGTTGTCATGACAGAACTTCAGTTCAGTGCAAATCATTTGAATCATTTTGTCCTCCACCATTTCCACTTAAATTTGCTTGTTTCCACAGAACTCTGGGAACGAAGAGCTACCGAACCCAGCTGACTATGTGAGCTGCCGTCACCCGGGCAACCAGGAAAAATTTGTTGAACCTCCGCCTCCTTCTGCCTACCCCCCTGTTACCTTCCTCCCCCAGCACCCATACACCCAGCACCCTACCAACACCCCCATGTACACCTTCCAGCCCAATGCTGCCCCTCCAGCCCCCCGACCCCCATTTAACTATCCCAAAGAGCAATCCGTCTAGACCCATGGCCCCCTGAGCTGGAAGATGCCCCTGTGACAGCTCCATTGCCCCTCCCATACAGGATAGCTATTACGAGTCACACCTGGAGAGAACAACACTTCATTCCTCTTTACTGTTGTCCTGTGCTGGCCACATCAGGATGCGGGCGGTCTCTCGGAACAATGAATAAAAGTGTCAGTAGTTTGTGGACCTGAAACCGTGTGTGTTGTGCACTGCATGTTTCACTATGAGGCTGTGGTTAGGTTCCCTTAGTCTCGTGCTGTAATTTTAGAAACACCACAACTCTACACCCTCCCACCTCTCACAACAGCACACCTCACTTCTCCTGAACACAGGGTATAAGCCTTCGCTTTTCCTCTCTTAGAACTTACCTTTCTTTATTTCAATTCTGCCAAGTGTCTGACCATTTACAGTATTTCAAGAAATAATCACCTGAAAAGAAACGTTCTGTCATTATTTATGCACGCTCATATTTCAAAGTGTATGTTGGTGTTTTTTTGGTTTTTTTCGTGGAACCCAAATTAATTTTTGAATAATCTTCTTGCAAATGTTCTCCAAGAGACAGTTCTCCATAGAACTCCATAGAAGTATCATCAACATCATATGGAGTTTTATGGTACTTTAACTCTTTCCCCGAAAATTTTCTGGCTTTCTGTGTTTTCACTGTTATACGGTAGGGGGCGCTTTTACACATTTTCTGAAAGAGTAGAGAATATCCTGATCAAACACAGACAAAAAAGAAGCAGAAAAACGATAAAATAAATGTTTTTTTATGAAACTCAAGTTCTTTTGTGCTTTTGATATATTGCATATTCAGATATTTATATAACACTCACTGACACTCACTGTCACTGGGGCAGTACCTCTTCAAAAGGTACACTTTTGTTCTAATATGTACACTTTAGGTACTAATATGTACCTTTAAGGTACCAATGGGCACCCTTTAAGTACTAAAGTGTACCTTTTAAAAAAAAAAACGGTACCACCCCAGTGACAGCTTTTGTACCTTTTTTTCTGGGAGTGAACAAATTATTCTGGGGGCCATGACATTTTTGTGAAAATTATCAAAAACGCTGGTGGTGGCTGGCAAAAAAAAAAAAAAAAAAAAAAAAAAAAATGCTGGTGTGGAAAGAGTACTTTTTTTTGTTATTGTTTTGATTTTGGAGCAAGTATGGACTAGCTGTGCGAACAATATTTAAAAGGTATTTGTTTGTCCTTTTTTTAGCTTGTACACTCTTAAAAATAAAGGTTATTTATTGGCCTTGATGGTTCCATGAAGAACCTTTAACCTCCATGGAATCTTTCCATTGCACGAAAGGTTCTTTTATAGTAGAAAAGGTTCTATAGATTTTTAAAAGCTGTTTACTAAATGTTTTTTAGTGAACCAAAAGTGTTTTTTTTCTATGGCATCGCTGTGATTTTGGAAGCTTTATTCTTCATTTTAGTTCATAAAAAAGAGCTGCATGAAATATTTAAAAGGTCTCTTTTTGTGTTCAATTAAAAACAAATGCATATGGGTTTGAAATGACATGAGGTGGAATACATAATGACAGAACTGTTTCTTTAACTTTGTGTCACTTTTTTAGTTTCTATTTTTCTTTTTCCTTTTTTTACCAATTGTTTCCCTTTCATTCTTTAGATTATATTTGCTTGCTTGCTGTTGTACATGCTTGGGTTGAGTGACTGTTAAAGTATACTATTTTATTTATCTAATGACATCTTGTCAAAATTATGACATGGCACAACATCCCTACAGTGATTCTGCTGCAACAGCATGATATGGGTAAATCGGCAGTGCCCATTTTTCTCGAAGATATCGGAATAGTACCAAATATCAATAAAATATTTAGTTATTATAATCTGAAATGTGAATGTTCCCTCTTCCCTAAACAAAAAAATTAAAGGGCTCTATTTCACTTCCTCTCATAAGATATCATCTGACACAACATCACAAGTAAAACATTTTTGCTGCCATAAACACTTTCATCTCGTTTTGCTCGTAGTTACCAAAGAAATAGAGCATTCCATATTTGCTTCCACACAAATGTTTACATTTGGTATTATCAAAGATTAAGGGATAAATGGATACTTTTCATCAGGACACTCATCCATGTTTCAAGCGATCCAGATAATCATAACCGTCTTGTATCAATTTATTTCTTTGAAGGCTTGTTGTTAAAAGATAAAGTGTTTTATTTATGTTGCTGCTGTATTTATGAGTGTAGGTTGTCCTTGAAAATGCATGCGATTACATGTCCATGTCTTTAATTTGCATCATCTCTGAATAGCCAGAATGCTTTTTGTTTCAAACTATTATAAATGTACCATTTTCACTGGTTGACCTACACAAAAACCTTTTCAGGGACAATCCACAACTTTCATCCTTATTAAGCTATTTTTGAAAGAAAAGCATATGTTGATGTATTTTTTTAGAGAACGATCCTCAATATGCCGTAACCTTCAAGAACATATTTAGTCCTGAACCCTATGAAGAGCCAATACAAATCACTGCCCTCTTTACAACCTCAGCCAGACCTCTTTAAAGAATGAAATCATCTGCCAAGAATGACGTTCATGTTGATAGGCCATGTCTAATGTATTTGCTGGAAAAGAAAAAAAAATAATAATATTTGTGCTAAATGTTTGTGCTCAATGTGAAAGTTACAAGTGATAAAAGAGAAACCCTTAGAGTTGTCCGGGATTGGTTTTAAAAATGTATCTTCTGCGGTGGTTTATGGGCTAGGTTACAATATGTGGAGCTACCTACTGTGCACACCTTTATGTCTGGCATTGATTTCTATGTGTGTACTAGTGTAGCATTAGAATCATCTGTGGTTCCTGGGTCGCATTGCTGGAAAGAAAATCCTGTCCCCATGTCACATATTTTCCATTGTTGCTGCCACATGTATTATTATTATTAATATTTTCAACACTGAAGATCATACATTATTTGACACTAGTTGATTTTTCTTTGTTGTCCTACTGCCTCAGATAATATGAAATTGTTTTTCTTTCTTTTGAAACTGTGATATTATTTGACTTCATTTCTATGTTTGCAATCCTGTCGAGTTTGTTTTATACACGTGAGCTGTAGCTTTTTTGTTAATATTTTCTAATACATGCGATGTATACAATATATCTTCATGTTTGTAAAAGGAAAATCATCGTCTGAGTCATTGTGAACACATGAACTCAATCATTGTATGTGTCACTGCTAGTTATTCTTCCATATGTGAAGCATTTTGACTTTTTTGTCTTTTTTTACATGGGGATTATGTTTGGTGTAAAAATTAACTTTATGTACCAGATGTGTGAAACAAAAATCATGCAGATGAACATTAAACCTCACGAAATCTAAATAGTGTCCTTATTTTGAAATATAGTTGATATGTGTTGCAGTATTGAGGGAGCTACAGTATGTGTACTATGTACTATGTGCATGTGCAAAACTAATTTTTTTTTAAATCAACATGGTGGTTTGCCAGAACAACTAGTTGGCTAATTGTCTTAATAGCCTGTTGGTTTTGGCTTCCCCTGACCTCAGAAAATGGATTGATGGAACCCAAAGAAACTGTTTAAAAGGTGGAAAAACATTTACCTTACACAGAAATAAATACATACGCATCCCATGCCTTATAGTAGTACATTATTAAGCCAACTACTTATTAAAATAATAATAATAATAATAATAAGTCAGACTTGTTCCCGGTGCATGTTGGACTCCAGCAGGGCTGCCCTTTGTCACCGGTTCTGTTCATAATTTTTATGGACAGAATTTCTAGGCGCAGCCAAGGGCCGGAGGGTGTCCGGTTTGGGAACCACATGATTTCGTCGCTGCTTTTTGCGGATGACGTTGTCATGTTGGCCTCCTCAGACCAGGACCTTCAGCGTGCACTGGGGCGGTTTGCAGCCGAGTGTGAAGCGGCCGGGATGAGAATCAGCACCTCCAAATCCGAGGCCATGGTTCTCAGTTGGAAAAGGGTGGCTTGCCCACTTCAGGTTGGTGGAGAGTTTCTGCCTCAGATGGAGGAGTTCAGGTATCTTGGAGTCTTGTTCACGAGTGAGGGAAGGATGGAACGGGAGATTGACAGACGGATCGGTGCAGCTTCTGCAGTAATGCGGTCGATGTACCGGTCTGTTGTGGTGAAGAAGGAGCTGAGCTGTAAGGTGAAGCTCTCGATTTACCGGTCAATCTACGTTCCTACTCTCACCTATGGTCATGAGCTGTGGGTCATGACTGAAAGGACAAGATCCCGGATACAGGCGGCTGAAATGAGCTTTCTCCGCAGGGTTGCTGGGCATCTCTGCTTAGACTGTTGCCCCTGCGACCCGGCCACAGATAAGTGGAAGATGATGGATGAATGAATAATAATAATAATAATAATAATAATAATAATAATATATATATTATATATATATATATATAGTACTGTGCAAAAGTCTTGTGGTATTTTCACACAAAAAAATTATTTTACTGTAGTGTGTCAGTAGGAAATATCAGTTTACATTTCCAAACATTCATTTTGCAATTAATTGTAATAATCCAGTAAGATTTTTTTTTTTTTTTATGCACAAGAAGTCTGCCAGCAGCCGGTATGATCTGATCTCACCATCATCGAGTCTGTCTGTGATTACATGAAGAAACAGAAAAACTGAGACTGACTAAATCCAGAAGAACTGAGGCAACGTCTCCCAGACACTTGAGGAAACCTTCCTGCAGAACTACAGGACTGTGAAAAGATTAGACACTTGTCAGAATGCTTTAAAGTGAGAATGCTGTCAAAAATAATAACATAAATAGCTTTTATTTATGAATTAACTTCTATTAACTAAACCAAATCGATATTTGGGGTGAGCACCCTTTGCGCTTAAAACGGCTTTTGTCACCTGCATCTGTTCCTACACCTGTTCATGTAGTTCTGCAGGAAGGTTTCTTCAGGTGTCTTGGAGACGTTGCCACAGTTCTTCTGGATTTAGTCCATCTCAGTTTTTTCTGTTTCTTCATGTAATCACAGACAGACTCAATGAAGATGAGATCAGATCTCCATGTGGAGCATAAAGACTATTGTCAGACTCTTTATGCATACAGAAATCTCACTGGATTATTACAATTAATGGCAATTAATTTATAAATGTAAACTGATATTTCCTACTGACACGCTACAGCAAAAGATACAAATAACTAGCTTAAACCCACTTTTTGTGTGTAAAAATACAGCGAGCCTAAGACTTTTGCACAGTACTGTGTGTGTGTGTGTGTATATATATATATATATATATATATATATATATATATATATATATATATATATATATATATCGGTTTAACGGTACACATATCCATACCGAACTGCTTTCGGTACAGGACTTACAGTACCAAATGCAATCTTTAACAGTTAACAGTCGGCTTGTTTTACACGCTGAACTCACTTCAATCCCACACAAACATATTAAGTATTCTGTCCATGTTATCACAAAATTCTGTTTTGACGCTCTTTAATGTGGCGTGAGAGATCACTGTATAGGTGCGAGTGAACGCGATCATCTCTTCCTACTCAAAGAATAAACATGATTCAGCATCTATAGGTATGTTGAGGGTACATTACAGCTTACTGAAACGTATGTCATGTAATCACTTAATCAGTTTCAACAGTGGAAATACGTCAATAAAACAGCTTGTAAACAATGTCATGTTCGCCTAGAAATCTAGACGCACCCAAGCGGCAGCAAATCTAATTTGCAGCCAGGGCGTCTAACAACTCTCCGTTGGCTTGCGAGCTGGAAAAACCAAACTCTAGTCAGGCCAATCACATCGTGTATAGAGTCGGTGGGCGTGCTTAACATAATGACGGCAGAGTTGTGACGGTTCCGCATGCTACTTGAAAACAAAGAAGCTGGCTAACAGCGGCCTTTCGAATCGGCTTTGGCCGCGACTCTGGGAGACTTGGAGTTAAACTTTTCTTTGAGAAAAGAACAAAGAACGGCACTGAAGTCATTCTTAAGAAAGGAAGATGTGTTCTGAGTTTTGCCGACCAGATAAGGCAAAAGTTTAATCTATCAACTAGCTCCGCCTCACCTTCTTCATTGCTCTGGTTGGTTGTAGTGCTATCCTATTGCGTGGAGAGGGAATTTGAAAGACAACCGTTTATCCCGCCCCTCGGATTGAGCCCTGCCAACGGTGTGTTCCCAGACCCAACATCTTGATGTGGGTCTGGCTTGTCAGGCTAATGTCATGTAGCATTAGCCTATATTTACCTCAGGAAAGTCATTCAATGTCCACAACAGGTTAGCTCACTAGAGCAATGAACTCTTTCGCTAAATATATATGCACTATATTAGCCTATATTTTCACTACATTCTACTTAACCTGTTAGGGATGTCTTGATTATTTGATTTATGTTTAAATAAATGCCATGAAAATGCCAGCCACTGTGAATAAATGATTATATTTCAAAAACGAATTAGATTAAAAACATAATTTTATAATTAGATTTAGAAGTTAATGCAAAAACTGCTTTATGTGAAGTTTGCATACAATGTGTTATTTGAGTGTTGATTATTATAGCCTATCTAAAAATAAATAGCAACTGAATATAGGCTAATTCACCTAAATCTGTTGTTATATTATAGTAATGTGCAAGTAAGGGCTCCTATATAGTTTACACTTTACAGCATTAGCAGATATTAAAATAAAAAAATAAAAAATAAAATATTTATATAATTGCATTGATTGAAGGACAGACACAATTTGTTTAATAAAAAAATATATATATATATATATATATATATATATATATATATATATATATTTTGTTTTCTCTCCCCTGCTGTACTGAATCCGCACTGAACTGTGGCTTCAAAACCAAGGTACTGTATATATATATATATATGCATTATTATATATATATTTGCTTGATGACTCATGGAAATACTTTTTTTTTTTTTTTTTTTTTTTTTTTTTTTTTAAGAAATGTCTTAAACTGATTCACTAAAATAAAAAGAGAGAGAAAACTGATTGATAAAATACAGGCCTTTAAACAAATAAAGCAAGTGGACCAGAAAGCATTTAAAAAAGATTTCCAGAAAGCATTTAATTCAATCTGGCACCAATGTCTACTGTCTTTCAGAAACTGGTATAGTTGGCAAAACATATACAACATCATTCACTAATAATATGCTATTCATATATACACACACACACACATCTGAAATTCTCAAGCAAAGTTTCCACCTAATTCACAACACGTGCATAAGCACATGCATTTGTTCTTAACCTCATTCTGATGTTGATGAATTTGGAGTATTCTAAATGAGCGACCGTGTGCCCGAGGTAAGTCATTTACATAAAACATACCCAAACCATGTCCACATAGATATATTGTGTAACGTCTTTATCTATGTTAATATAGAAATATATCTGTGTATATAGATCTATATGTTTAAAATTTCACCTAAACATGTTTATAAGGCCACCAAGTATATGTGATGTTGGTGTATGAGTGGTTTCAGTTGTTCCTACAGTTTTCTGTAAATTTAGAATACATTTTAGAATGAAAGTTAATGATTTGTTTGTGAAAATCGCAGATTTTACGCACAAATATATGCGTACACATGCTTAGTAAATGGGACCTAATTTATTCAAACAATAAACATGCAATCAATGGGGGTATATATATATATATATATATATATATATATATATATATATATATATATATATATATATATATATATATATATATATATATACACACACACTCACCTAAAGGATTATTAGGAACACCTGTTCAATTTCTCATTAATGCAATTATCTAATCAACCAATCACATGGCAGTTGCTTCAATGCATTTAGGGGTGTGGTCCTGGTCAAGACAATCTCCTGAACTCCAAACTGAATGTCAGAATGGGAAAGAAAGGTGATTTAAGCAATTTTGAGTGTGGTATGGTTGTTGGTGCCAGACGGGCCGGTCTGAGTATTTCACAATCTGCTCAGTTACTGGGATTTTCACGCACAACCATTTCTAGGGTTTACAATGAATGGTGTGAAAAGGGAAAAACATCCAGTATGTGGCAGTCCTGTGGGCGAAAACGCCTTGTTGATGCTAGAGGTCAGAGGAGAATGGGCCGACTGATTCAAGCTGATAGAAGAGTAACTTTGTCTTCGTTACAACCGAGGTATGCAGCAAAGCATTATTGAATGCCACGGCCTACCTGAGCATTGTTTCTGACCATGTCCATCCCTTTATGACCACCATGTACCCATTCTCTGATGGCTACTTCCAGCAGGATAATGCACCATGTCACAAAGCTTGAATCATTTCAAATTGGTTTCTTGAACATGACAATGAGTTCACTGTACTAAAATGGCCCCCACAGTCACCAGATCTCAACCCAATAGAGCATCTTTGGGATGTGGTGGAACGGGAGCTTCGTGCCCTGGATGTTCATCCCACAAATCTCCATCAACTGCAAGATGCTATCTTATCAATATGGGCCAACATTTCTAAAGAATGCTTTCAGCACCTTGTTGAATCAATGCCACATAGAATTAAGGCAGTTTTGAAGGCGAAAGGGGGTCAAACACGGTATTAGTATGGTGTTCCTAATAATTCTTTAGGTGTGTGTGTGTGCGTGTGTGCGTGTGTGCGTGTGTGCGTGTGTGCGTGCGTGCGTGCGTACCCACGCACACACGCACACACACACACACACGTACACACATACACACGTACCAATAAACTGGCAAAACTACTAGAACAATCAGCAGCACCTGGCCTCACACTATATGACTCCACTATAAAGTTTCTCCTGTATGCAGATGATCTTATTCTAATGATCTTACAGAACCTAGGCATCCTGCATCAGTTCTGTCAGACCTGGGCCCTGACTATTAACCTGCAAATAAAACAAAAGTTTGAACGTTTCAGGAAAAAAAAAAAACATAAATAAATACAGTTTCACCTTTTGATATGACCAAAATTGATCATGCCACAAACTACACATACCTTGAAATTCAGTGCAAATGGAAACCTCAACTTGGCCGTGCATGAACTGAAAGAGAATGCAAGAAGGGCTTTCTATGGCATTAAAAAATCTATCCAATTTGAAATACCAATTAGAATCTGTCTCAAAAAAGAAGTTGTATAACCGACTGCATTGTACGGCAGCAAAGTTTGGGGTCCTCTGCTATTATATTATATTATATTATATTATATTATATTATATTATATTATATTATATTATATTGAACTGTTCTACAAATTCTGTTTATAGAATTTGTTAGTAAAGACAGGTAGTTAACACAGCACTGTAAAAACTGTTGTAAAATGTGCTTAATTTGGTGACTTTTTAATTACCTGCTACTGTAAGTTACATAAAGGGTCAAAACAAATATACATAGCACATTAAAGTTTAAAGTTATAACTGCATGATATAACCACTTTTTGTGTGTACACTGTATAGACTTGTATAAAGAATGTTTTTCTCAAGTGGCCAAAATGTACACCCAAAAGAGAAAAGTTTTGCTCAACAAGAAATAATAATAATAATAGCATTGATCAGTGGCATAAACAGACTGTTTCTTGAACATTGCTTTTTCGTAATCTGTAGCCAATTTACTTGCAACAACATATCTAAAAAATATTTTGGACAGGAGAACATCATTCAGATTTTATTGCTCGCAAGGCATTCATTCTCATTTGATTGAAGGCAGGATGATTTTCTCCACGACTATGATGTGCCATTAAATCCATCACAAAGCTGTTTTATCCCCCGTGCCCACTAGAGCAGCAGGCATTGCCAGATATTTTCTCTGTCTGATTGGGCATTTGGTGGTAGTGCTAAATCCCACACAGTCTAAATTGTTTCCTGTCCCAAATGGCCTGTCCTGTTATGGCCCTTTCTGACAGCTGACAGTTTCACGCATACTGATCCAAAATATTTATCCACATTTTTCTGTTTTGGAAGGTTCGGGATTGAGTGAACTGACTGTAATAATCAACCACTGAAAAACACAAGTGATGAGCCTCCCTCAATGGTGTCAATTGTGGTTACGACCCTGTCTAGGTAAGTATACCCCATGGTAACACTATTTCGATAATCCACTTTAGAGAGTCTACTAACTACAACTCTGCAACTACATGTCAAATTTCAGTCATTAGAGTATTAGTAGACTGTCTGCTTAATATCTGCTAATACTTTATTGTGATGGTCCCCAACAGACATTCTACTGACTATAAGTAACTTTGAAAGTATATGTCGACTTATTCTCTACAACTCCTAACCTTATAATAGTCTACTAATACTCTAATGAGGGTTAGTTGACATTTGCAAATTAATGAGAGTTAGTTGACATGTAGTTACTTATAGTTAGTAGAATGTCTAAAGTGGACTATCAAAATAAAGTGTAGCCCACCCTATATACACTCACCTAAAGGATTATTAGGAACACCTGTTCAATTTCTCATTAATGCAAATATCTAATCAACCAATCACATGGCAGTTGCTTCAATGCATTTAGGGGTGTGGTCCTGGTCAAGACAATCTCCTGAACACCAAACTGAATGTCAGAATGGGAAAGAAAGGTGATTTAAGCAATTTTGAGCGTGGCATGGTTGTTGGTGCCAGACGGGCCGGACTGAGTATTTCACAATCTGCTCAGTTACTGGGAAAATGCCTTGTTGATGCTAGAGGTCAGAGGAGAATGGGCCAACTGATTCAAGCTGATAGAAGAGCAACTTTGACTGAAATAACCACTCGTTACAACCGAGGTATGCAGCAAAGCATTTGTGAAGCCACAACACACACAACCTCGAGGCGGATGTGCTACAACAGCAGAAGACCCCACCAGGTACCACTCATCTCCACTACAAATAGGAAAAAGAGGCACGAGTTCGCCAAAATTGGACAGTTGAAGACTGGAAAAATGTTGCCTGGTCTGATGAGTCTCGATTTCTGTTGTATTGTAGAGTCAGAATTTGGCGTAAACAGAATGAGAACGTGGATCCGTCATGCCTTGTTACCACTGTGCAGGCTGGTGGTGGTGGTGTAATGGTGTGGGGGATGTTTTCTTGGCACACTTTAGGCCCCTTAGGGCCAATTGGGCATCGTTTAAATGCCACGGCCTACCTGAGCATTGTTTCTGACCATGTCCATCCCTTTATGACTACAATGTACCCATTCTCTGATGGCTACTTCCAGCAGGATAATGCACCATGTCACAAAGCTCGAATCATTTCAAATTGGTTTCTTGAACATGACAATGAGTTCACTGTACTAAAATGGCCCCCACAGTCACCAGATCTCAACCCAATAGAGCATCTTTGGGATGTGGTGGAACGGGAGCTTCGTGCCCTGGATGTGCATCCCACAAATCTCCATCAACTGCAAGATGCTATCCTATCAATATGGACCAACATTTCTAAAGAATGCTTTCAGCACCTTGTTGAATCAATGCCACGTAGAATTAAGGCAGTTTTGAAGGTGAAAGGGGGTCAAACACATATTAGTATGGTGTTCCTAATAATCCTTTAGGTGAGTGTACTTCCATTACAAGTTTTGTTGCTTTAAAGGGATACTGATCAACCCCCCCACCCCCCACAGACACACACACACACACACACAATTTTTTAATGAAAGATCAAGATAAACAGTGCAGATTTATTTTTACAGCCATCTTTGATCATATTTACCAGGGGTGCCTAACAGTCTGATACTCTAATGAGAGTTAGTTGACATGTACTTGCAAAGTTACTTATAGTCAGTAGATTGTATGTTGGTGGAAAATCAAAATAAAGTGTAACATTACCTATACTTCCAAAAAGACCCCAATGAAATCTAATTTGGAGTTTTGTTGCTTTAAAGGGATAGTTTACCCAAAAATGAATGAAAAAATTTAATTTACTAAACCTCTTTCTACTGTGGAATACAAAACGATATTTTGAACATCAGAAGGTATGTTAAAGGAAATAGTAGGCTGCAATTATGGCCACAGCCAGCTATGAGGTCACCGAGGTCTGAAGCTCTGTATTTTTTGGAGGTGTATATAATAATGTTGTGAAATAATTGCCTAATATGGTATTAACACTACTTTAGTGCTGCAGGGATATTGAGCAGCACCAAGATCTTCTCATCTGAGCTGCCTCAGCGGTGTGTTACCGCTCATCAGTGTCAAAATACTTGAGATGACCAATCGAATAAAAGTAGGCAGGCTTTATGTTTGCAGAAGCTGAGCATGGTCATAAAGTGCGAGATAAGATGTAAGTAGCTAAACTTAACATTTCATTTTTGACAGTTGTTTTAAGATAGTAATGTTAAGCCACCGACAAAAATAATCAGGCAAACTAATAAACTTTTCTAATTTTGCCATTTGCCTGTAATAATTAGTAACTGTCAATGTAAGGGGACAAGAAGCATTAACAAAGCTATTTTAATCATATTAGGCATAATATTAATAATGAATGTGTACATACTGTGAATTAATTAAATAAACTTGTTTACCTAGTGTTCATAGCCTTCAGAAAATTATTAATAAAACATATAGGCTAAATATCATTTGACCCTATGTTTACTTTCTTCACTGACACAGACGAAAATGAAGACTATCAGTCAAAGCTCAGCTTTAGGAGGGGAAGAGACGGGGCAAGAAGACTGAGAGATGAGGAGAGAGTAGGTATTGACAAATAATCTACTGCCCACTGACATTGCTTTAAAGCTATCTCTTATCCATTTTGTTGGACTAGAGAAACATTTTCTCAGGTGAGCATGCATGCCCCCCAACCCCCCTAACCAGTTTAAATTTGGGACCTCTGTGATTACAAAACCCTGCCTACGGCCCTGGCAACAACTTGCTGAAATATCTCATATCTCATCTAATTGCTCAATCAGTGTTTCAACTGCAGAAAGACGTCAATAAAACAGCTTGTAAACAATATAACAATGTTACTTTTACCTCAGGAAAGCCATTCAGTGTCAACAGCTTGTTAGTCAACTAGAAAAAAAAAGGTAACACTTTATTTTACAGTGTCCTTGTTACATATACTTACCATAGTAATAACAGTAAATTATGCATAATTACATGCAACTAACCCTCATCCAAAACCTTATCCTACCCTAACCTAAAGTAATGTTGTTAATTAATATTACTCAGTACTTAAATATATAATTAACTGTAACAATGACACCTTAAAATAAAGTGTAACTGAAAAAAATAACAAGGAGCATTTTGCTAAATAGCTATACATTATATGTTTACTTAACCTGCAAGTTGTCTTCATTAATTAATGTACGTTTGAAATGAATTCATGTAAGTCAATGTAAGACACTTTGTTGCCTCAATTCATGACCTTGCTGTATTCATAACATTTTCAGCAAATATTTTCAGGTTAAATTTCAGAAGTATTCAGCTTCCACTCTATTTAATCATCTTGGCACATCAAAGATAATGATGCCCTGGATTAACCCTTGTCCATACTTCTCAGAGACACTTTATACACCATTCAATAAACCTAAACCAAACTGTCAGTACCTCAGTAAGATACCATCTCTTAAAAAGATTCAGCACCTCTTTGAAACATCTCACATATTAGAGCTATGATTGTGGCATTATTATGGTGACTGCTCAGTACAGCACAGCAACAATCACATCAACAAAATTGGTAATGACACCACAGTAATTTGGCTAATCAACAGCAATAAAACCGCGTACAGAGAACAGGTGGCATATTTGACAATGTGGAGAGATAAGAACGACCTGACCGTGAACAACAACAAAATAACACCGCAGACTTCAGGAGATACAGAGGTGTCTCAGCTGAGAATGACACCAAATCTTCAATACTTTAGATAGACGGCCTACATTATGAAACATGTAGGTCTGCCAAAGCTTATATTACAACAGAAGCCTGAAAGTGTGACAAATGCTCTAGGTTTAAGGTTTTCCAACTGACTGGAGTTAGTGTAAATAGTTGAATTATTCATAAAAAATCTATTTATATACACGTTCGGAGTAGAAGCTGGGCTGATGCTGATTTTGAAGTCTTTGCCAAAACAACTTGAGAAAAATTAGAGCAGTTCACAAAAAAACTGAAAATTTGACTTTCTGACCCAATATTATTTTCTTTCTTCCATGAAACATGCTTTTAAATAAAATAAGCGATTTAGGTATTTAGTTATTTAGGAAGCTAGTTCCTGCCTCAGAGTACAACCAAACTGCAAGACTGATACATCACAATTGCAACTTTAGGGGCTGTTTACACAACATCAGTTTCAACTACATTCATTTTGGCTGTGCAAAAAAATGCAAGCTTTTGAAATCGGGTTTCAAAGTGTAGCGAGTTAGCTCAAAGGGGAAATGGTAATAATTATTCATAACTCATTATGATTATTCATTATGATTAATGAGATTAACTTGATGTAGCTACATTAACATTACAATCAATCAATCAATCAGTTAATCCTGTGAACACTCAGTATTGATTATTAATTCATTCTATGAGAAGGGTATTTTTCATGGCCACAGAAAAATAATTCTTCCTTAGCATTTACAGCGCTTAGAGCATGTAACAAAAACGATCATTTAAGTGACAATTTGTTTGCAGGCAAGGAGTCAGAAGTAGATATGTATTGTGCACAATTTGTATTAACTAAATCACGAACACAACTAAACTAACAGAAAATGCATACATACAGATCACACATACATGGGTAAGATGTAAAGTTAAAGTGGTTGAAGAACCGGATCAGAACAGAGGAATGGAGCTATGAAAAACACCTGGGAGTTTCAGTGACTACAAGCTCCTGTCTGATCAAAGGGGTTTAAAGCTTTAACTAACTACACAGCGATTTTGTATATCGTCCGTTACTTGCATTTGCTCGAGCGGTTGAAGAATGCCCAATGTACAGTCACAGGAGAAAGTCTTGATAGTTCAGTCCGATGGTGTTGAAGTTGCAATCAATTTCTTCGGTGTTGACTGAAGAAGATATGATGAACTTGCATGGTTATTTTGACTCCGTCAAGGTTGAGAAAGTTGCATGGTGTTGCAAGCTTGAGGTGCTGGGCCTGCCAGCCCACGACCGTGTGGTCGGATTGGGTTTCCGGTCACACACACGCACATGGCTTGATGTGTGTGTAGGCCTGCCAGCCTGGCCTGCTTGGCTAGCTGAGAGACAGCAGAGGTGATGTGTCGGCCATCGGTCAAGAGAGAGAGAAAGAGAGAGAGGTTGAAGAGCGTCTCTTTTTAAAGATCTGGGACAGGTCACACCCCTCAGGGTTGACTTGACCAATGAGGAAGTCCAAATATGGAAGTCTCCTCTATTGGAGATTTTATGGCTTGTTTTGTATGAATTACCTACCCTTAACCCTACCCCTAAACCTACCCATCACTCCAGTATAGACAAATTGTACGAATTCATATGAGTGAGCCACCTCATACAAATATGTACGAATTGGTCCTGAGATAGCGTTGACAATGTGGATTGATGTGATGCGTTGCAAATTCAAGCAAGAGAGCCAATCAAAAGCATCAGCATAACATCACTTTACTAAATGACTTTTAATGGCAGGTGGCATTATCAAAAACAGGCAAAGCAACAAATTAATATTATTCAACATATCCTAGCTTTTTACAGAAAATATTCAGATGTAACCCCTTTTGTAACCGTTAACATTTTCATAAGTAACTGTACCGAATTACAGATACATTTCTTTTGTAATTAAATTACATAACTCTGTTAACTAGTTACTCCACAACACTGCGACTGCATGTAAACTACAAAAACATAAATTTATGAAAACCGTGACCTCATACTTATTATGGGCCCTATTTTAACGATCTAATCATATGGTCTGAAGAGCACGGCACTAGTGCACTTAGGGCGTGTCACACCATGGCAGATTGCTATTTACGTGGTGGAATATGCAAGTGGAAAAACTGAGCGGTTCTCTAGCAAGGAAACGGATCTGCTCGTCATTACTGCAAATAGGTAGGCTAATTCTGATACATGCAATGACTATCCATTATGACATGTAGGCAGTTTATGTATACATAATAATTACATAATAATCTTTTACATTTTAATCCTTCAATTTTTCATATTTAAGAATGTTTGTGTGCTGCTGCACGTCCCTGTGTATGTGTGTAATAAGCAGAGTGTGCGCACGTTGTGGTCCTGCCCATAGGCGCATATTACTAACGCGCTCTTTAAATAACAAAAACATATTGAGCAATTGACTTTAGACCAGGTTTTTGTTGGTCAATGGTACAGTCGTTTTCAGTTGCCTCAAAATAGCAACGTGCCAACAATGCGCCTGAACACACCTCGTTTTCAGACCAGCACGCCCATGGGCGAACAGATGGGCACGAGTGTATTTGCTATTCAAACAACATGGTGCAGAACATGAAAATGGTAACTGCGTCGCCTAAAACTAGCAAAAAAACACTCACGTCACGCCGCATTGCGCCGGTGTATGATAGGGCCTTATGTGTTCAATCTATAGCAGAGGTCTTCAACCCTGCTCCTGGGGACCCACTGTCCTGCCAAGTTTATTTCCAACCTGCTTCAGCACACCTGAAGTGATCCTGAAGAGCTTGATTAGCTTCATCTGTCTTTAATTAGGGTTATAGCTAAACTCTGCTGGACAGTGGGTCCCCAGGAGCAGGGTTGAAGACCTCTGGTCTATAGGCATGTAATGTTTCTTTACAAAGTGACATTGCCAACTACTGGCCTGGCAGCATAATACAGCATTCTTAATGATTTTTATGTGAATGGGGAACGTTTTGATAACGTTGTCGTCTGTATGCACTTTTCCGTTTTAGTACATCGTTGTCGCATAAACGTACCCTTAGTTATTCAGGAACTCAGGAACTCAGATTCAGACACCATGCAATAAAACAACAAACCTGGAGTAGAGATCATCTAAAGAGATCAACAAGGTACTTCAGAATCCAATGTTAGCTTCACTTCCTGTCTCAGGAGATACCTTCATCTGATCGATTTTTGAAGGCAGCACAGATGTATCCTTTGCTGCCTTTGATACCCCACAATCCTGTGCGTTCCATTCAGTGAAAGTTGAGCAAAAAAAAAGATGGCATCTGAAAAGTGCAGTTGCTGGTCAGCTGCTGTGTGTAAATGTAGACCTACGTTTTCTGTACATAAATATGTCATTTCTAGAGATAATAATAAATAAATATTTGCAGTTATCACCAAAGCTCTCTCTATTTTGCTGTAGATCATTAAAATGTTAAGCTGCTTCAGAAGTCTGTCCAAATGTTTTGTGAGGTACCTATGTGCAAACGCTGCCTGCAAAGTTATTGCCAACAAGCGATTAAGCTTTTGGACACAGCCATTTACTCCACTTAAACTCCACCCCTATACAAGCTCAAGTTCATCTGCCTCCGCCACGCCCACATATTACATATTGTTGCTCTTTTGTTGGTTCAACTTCTTCTGTTGTTATTCTCATTTGTAAATTGCTTGGGACAAAAGTGTCCACTAAATGATTAAATATGAATCTCAACATCCAATCCACAACTGACACATAGAACCAAGTCCTCACCCTACATTTTTATCTTCTTCGAAAATCCTTTACACTCGGATTAGTACAGTTTTGTAATCCAAACAGATCCTCTGACTGATGTTAAAATATATATAGCACTCGGTCCAGAAATCTTTTCTCTATCAGTTCAGTGAACCTTTAGCTCACTTGTCATCTTGACACCTTTTAATAAGCATTAATTGCGGTAATTAGTAATCCGGAGCACAACCCTCATTATATCATACTTCCAAAGTCATTACAATTTAGCAGGACATTAGGCAGCCAGTGACACAGACCAGCTACAGGAGCAGGGGAGGAGGATCTGAATTCAGATTTGGGTGAAGGTTCAACCAACATGGGACCTTTGAGATCCGGCCCACCTCCAAGGACTGACTCTAACATTCACCCATGTCCACAATGAAGACACATAAGCTGAGATGGAGTCCCACACAATGATTAAATGATGTAAAAAGTCAGTGAAAGTCATAAAGCCCAAAAGTCACCTCATATAACTTTATATAAAAACTAGCCACCAGGGCGGTTCCCAGAGAACTAAATGTCCCCCTTGGTCCATTTTATAGCTTGCATTCGCATTGCCAGTAGGAACTCTAAAGTGATGTAATCCGGTCAATAGCGACGTCATTTAAGCGTGGCATTCAACAACGTCAACAACAGGAGAATGGAGTATGCCGTGATTGGAGCTGTGTGCCGTGGGATTGTAGACGTGGAGATGGAATGTAGAGGAGGACTAAGAGACAAGATGATATGTAGCAAGAGACTGAGGCTGAAAAAAAAACCCACAACGCCGCAAGGGTGACAGGTAAATGCTGTTAACATTAGCTTTCTGTAGTTTATGTTTTGTGTTTCGTGTTCAAAAGCAATAATACAATTCTATAAATTTCTATAGAGTTGACATTTTCACATTAAAAAAAATATTAGAGTTATTATTACATTACTGTTATCATGCTTTTCCATCTATCACTGTTTTCTGTCATGGA
The DNA here is from genome assembly GCA_018749465.1 of Paracanthobrama guichenoti. NCBI lineage: Eukaryota > Metazoa > Chordata > Actinopteri > Cypriniformes > Gobionidae > Paracanthobrama > Paracanthobrama guichenoti. The sequence continues at coordinate 32,524,816 of CM031960.1, forward strand.
GTAAACGGTGTGCATTTACGCAGCTTTTTTGTTTCATATGGCATGTGTTCGCCCAATCATTAGGGCCTTTCGCACCAGGGGAACCTTTTCATAGAACTGATGGAGGAAGTACCCATTTTTTGGGGTGTTTGCACCACAGGAACTGCAAATGATTTTAGTTACAGAAATACCATGGAGGAGAACTAAATTAGCTCCTACTTCAGAGTATGTCCTAACCCAACACAATAGGAAGTACCAGTGGCGTACATTGATTGGCCGAACACACGTGAAACACCAGCACCAGCCATTTAAAAAAAAAAATGTAAAAAAAATTAAATGTGTACACACAGATTATAGCCTACAGTTGCAAGAAAATGTACGTGAACCGCTTGCAGAATCTGTGAAAATGTGAATAATTTTAACAAAATAAGAGAGAATATACAAAATGCAGGTTATTTTATTTTATTTATTGCTGTCCTGAGCAAGATATTTTAGGTAAAAAAAAATTTTTTTTACATATGTATACAAAAAAAATAGCTGCATTTACTTTGTATTAAAATGACCCTGTTCAAAAGTTTATGAACCCTTGATTCTTAATACTGTGTGTCATTACCTGGATGAATCCACGGCTGTTTTTCATGAGTCCCTTGTTTGTCCTGAGCAGTTAAACTGCCCGACGTTCTTCAGAAAAATCCTCCAGGTCCTGCACATTCTTCAGTTTTCCAGCATCATTTGCATATTTGAACCCTCTCCAGCAGTAACTGTATGATTTTGAGAGCCATCTTTTCACATTGAGGAGAATTGAGGGACTCAAACACAACTATTAAAAAAGTTTCAAACATTCACTGATGCTTCAGAAGGAAACATGAAGATCAAGGTAAATTGTACTTAAATTGTCTTCTGTTGCTTCCGAAGGGCAGTACCAATGAAAAAAATAAATTATATATATATATATATATATATATATATATATATATATATATATATATATATATATATATATATATATATATATAAACAAACTACATTTACATCACTGGTAGTTCCTATTATGCTGGGTTAAACCCTACTCTGACGTAGGAGTTAATTTAGTTCCCCCAAAAGGCGTTCCTAGACCTAAATTCCCTCCCAGTTTCTGCGATGCGAACACTCCAAAACGTGGGCACTTCCGCCATTAGATTTAGAAACTATTTAAAGGTTCCTCCAGTGTAAAAGCCCCTGTTGCTGTCATTAAATCAATCACATGGCACTACATATATATAGGCCTACACTTTTGTGTCCCTTTTAGTTAAAATTATTATAGACACAAATGACATGTTCTATATGAAAAATCAGCTGTAAAATATATTAATAGATGGATAGACAGGCAATTTGCAAAAGATATTAATGGATGGATAGACAGGCAATTTGCAAAATGTATTAATGGATGGATGGATGGATGGATGGATGGATGGATGGATGGATGGATGGATGGATGGATGGATGGATGGATGGATGGATGGATGGATGGATGGATGGGATTGAGTTTATAAAGTGTAATATACATTTCTTCAGTAAGTTTTGTTTCGATATTTTATCTGTTTAATTTTGATGTTCATCTACTCTTTATTGCTAAAAATGACAGTCACACAAATCATGGTTTCAATCTGCTGAACAGCTCAAATTATATTTAGTTCGCCCTCATGAGGTTAATGATAATCATTTTCTGGAAGTAAATAACCTTTTACTGACCATTTGTTAAAATAAACTCAAGAGTCCATTTGGGCACTAATTTTGTAGAAGGAGTGTTCTATGATTGTCAGTTAATTTCTGTTCTGTATGTTTATTGCTATTGGACTATTCACAGATTAGGTTTAAGTCTGAGTATAAAAAGCATTAACTTATTTTAGGATCATCTCCAATACAATTTAAGAAACACAGATTTCTTTGCACAATTAGTTCATAACTGCAGTATTAACTTTAAATTATCACAGATTGAGCCAAAGAGGTAATGTGAAAACCCTCCTACGAATAAGAGTTTAATTTTCCACCATCGGAAAAGAAAAGGGGAAAGAAACACAATCACATTAGTTCATGAATTGCTAGTCTTGTGAGGTGAAATCTGTGGCCTTGTTCAGCACAGGTTTTAATACAATTATCCCCAGCTTAAGAAAAGGGTGAGAAGGTGAATATTTCAAGGACATTGTTCCTTGTTGGGTTCCTAGTATGCGTTTTTATAATCCCACCAGTTGTAGGTGAGACTTTGGGTGGAAGAAAAGCATTTAACTCTAGCTAAAGGTAAAGTTGTTACTTTTAATAGTTGAGAGTGAATGCACTGACTGAACATTGCTAATCTCATTAAACCAAAGCAAATTGAAAGTCAAGTAGCTTCATGCTGTTCCGTCAAAATGTGCCGGAAGCTTCAACTCCAATTAGTTAAAAACACAATCCATTTAGATCAGTGATTCATCCTGTACTTCATCTAACAAACCTCAAAACAGCCATTAACCAGATTTACTTGAGTCACAATCAAGTCCTTGCATTTCAGCTCGTCGAGAACCTTAAAGGGATAGTTAATCTAAAAATAACAATTATTTACTCACTCTCAAGTTGTTCAACAAGGATCAAATTTACAAGAATATTGACGCAGCTCTTTTCAATATAGTGGCAGTTCATCACTCTCTCTCTCTCTCTCTCTCTCTCTCTCTCTCTATATATATATATATATATATATATATATATATATATATATATATATATATATATATATATATATATATATATATATATATATATATATCATATATATCAGTATGGCTGTGTGCATTTCAAACCTAGGCCTTCAGTGGTTTCCTACCTGATTTAATCCACCTCTTAATAAAATCGTCATGACTCCACGGCTATAGAAACCATCAATATTATACAGTAACGCAGTATAACAGGGCGTTGCGTCTCTCATGAAGCAAGAATGAATTCCATTATTAAAGCTTGAAACCCAATTAACACAACAAGTCAACAAGTCTCCTTTCACTGCAGCCACATACATCATATCTAACAGAAGCCTCGGTCCACTCCGGGTTTTCCGTGCATTTTTGTAGTAGGCTAACTTTTGAGTTCTTCGACCAAAGAAGTTGCAGTGCAACAAAGAAAAAAGCTATGAAATTAAGAAAATAGACTACTGGGAATAATTTAACACACATTAATGAAAAAAAAAAAAAAAAAATATATATATATATATATATATATATATATATATATATATATATATATATATATATATATATTAAAATTTAAGTCAGTGATTCTGATAGTGATTAGTCCAGCAGAGAAGGCCTTGCTGGCCCTGATGGCCCACCACTGAGATTTTCACGCACAACCATTTCTAGGGTTTACAAAGAATGGTGTGAAAAGGGAAAAACATCCAGTATGCGGCAGTCCTGTGGGTGAAAATGCCTTGTTGATGCTAGAGGTCAGAGGAGAATGGGCCGACTGATTCAAGCTGATAGAAGAGCAACTTTGACTGAAATAACCACTCGTTACAACCGAGGTATGCAGCAAAGCATTTGTGAAGCCACAACACGCACAACCTTGAGGCGGATGGGCTACAACAGCAGAAGACCCCACCGGGTACCACTCATCTCCACTACAAATAGTAAAAAGAGGCTACAATTTGCACAAGCTCACCAAAATTGGACAGTTGAAGACTGGAAAAATGTTGCCTGGTTTGATGAGTCTCGATTTCTGTTGAGACATTCAGATGGTAGAGTCAGAATTTGGCATAAAACAGAATGAGAACGTGGATCCGTCATGCCTTGTTACCACTGTGCAGGCTGGTGGTGGTGGTGTAATGGTGTGGGGGATGTTTTCTTGGCACACTTTAGGCCTCTTAGTGCCAAATGGGCATTGTTTAAATGCCACGGCCTACCTGAGCATTGTTTCTGACCATGTCCATCCCTTTATGACCACCATGTACCCATTCTCTGATGGCTACTTCCAGCAGGATAATGCACCATGTCACAAAGCTCGAATCATTTCAAATTGGTTTCTTGAACATGACAATGAGCTCACTGTACTAAAATGGCTCCCGCAGTCACCAGATCTCAACCCAATAGAGCATCTTTGGGATGTGGTGGAACGGGAGCTTCGTGCCCTGGATGTGCATCCCACAAATCTCCATCAACTGCAAGATGCTATCCTATCAATATGGGCCAACATTTGGTCAGTGTATATATTACTGCTGGGCAATCGATTAATCGCACCCAAAATAAAAGTTTGTGTTTATATATATATATATATATATATATATATATATATATATATATATATATATATATATATATATATATATATATATGTGTGTACTGTGTAAATTATTATGTATATATAAATACACACTACTTCATGTACAAACCCGATTCCAAAACTGTTGGGACACTGTACAAATTGTGAATAAAAAAGGAATGCAATAATTTACAAATCTCATAAACTTATATTTTATTCACAATAGAATATAGATAACATATCAAATGCTGAAAGTGAGACATTTTGAAATGTCATGCTAAATATTGGCTCATTTTGGATTTCATGAGAGCTACACATTCCAAAAAAGTTGGGACAGGTAGCAGTAAGAGGCCGGAAAAGTTAAATGTGCATATAAAGAACAGCTGGATGACCAATTTGCAACTAATTAGGTCAATTGGCAACATGATTGAGTATAAAAAGAGCCTCTCAGAGTGGCAGTGTCTCTCAGAAGTCAAGATGGGCAGAGGATCACCAATTCCCCCAATGCTGCGGCCAAAGATAGTGGAGCAATATCAGAAAGGAGTTTCTCAGAGAAAAATTGCAAAGAGTTTGAAGTTATCATCATCTACAGTGCATAATATCATCCAAAGATACAGAGAATCTAGAACAATCTCTGTGCGTAAGGGTCAAGGCCAGAAAACCATACTGGATGCCCGTGATCTTCGGGCCCTTAGACGGCACTGCATCACATACAGGAATGCTACTGTAATGGAAATTACAACATGGGCTCAGGAACACTTCCAGAACACAATCCGCCGTTGCCGGCTAAAACTCTATAGGTCAAAAAAGAAGCCATATCTAAACATGATCCAGAAGCGCAGACGTTTTCTCTGGGCCAAGGCTCATTTAAAATGGACTGTGGCAAAGTGGGAAACTGTTCTGTGGTCAGACCAATCAAAATTTGCAGTTCTTTTTGGAAAACTGGGACGCCATGTCATCCAGACTAAAGAGGACAAGGACAACCCAAGTTGTTCTCAGCACTCAGTTCAGAAGCCTGCATCTCTGATGGTATGGGGTTGTCGCTTTCAGGGAAGACCTTGCATTTTCCAACATGACAATGCCAGACCACACACTGCATCAATTACAACATCATGGCTGCGTAGAAGAAGGATCCGGGTACTGAAATGGCCAGCCTGCAGTCCAGATCTTTCACCCATAGAAAACATTTGGTGCATCATAAAGAGGAAGATGCGAAAAAGAAGACCTAAGACAGTTGAGCAACTAGAAGCCTGTATTAGACAAGAATGGGACAACATTCCTATTCCTAAACTTGAGCAACTTGTCTCCTCAGTCCCCAGACGTTTGCAGACTGTTATAAAAAGAAGAGGGGATGCCACATAGTGGGAAACATGGCCTTGTCCCAACTTTTTTGAGTTGTGTTGATGCCATGAAATTGAAAAACTTATTTTTCCTTAAAATGATACATTTTCTCAGTTTAAACATTTGATATGTCATCTATGTTGTATTCTGAATAAAATGTTGAAATTTGAAACTTCCACATCATTGCATTCTGTTTTTATTCACAATTTGAACAGTGTCCCAACTTTTTTGGAATCGCGTTTGTATATATTTTAGAAATATTTGTGTGTGTATATATATAGTTTACATATAAATATAAAATTTTACTTAAATATATGCATGCATGTGTGTGTATAATTGTTAGTCTAATATCAGGAGAGTTTCATATTATCGCGACAGTTCTAACATCTATCCATGTTAGCTATAGATCCGGGTCGCTAAAGACATGCATTTAAGGGTTAACCTGTATATTTTTTACAAATGATATACAATTACTGAATCACTTCCTGGTAGCTATATATATCTATAGATCTCTATCTATCTATCTATCTATCTATCTATCTATCTATCTATCTATCTATCTATCTATCTATATATATATATATATATATATAATTATCAAATGTTTCACAAATGTTTGTAGAAGCGTCTGCATGCCTAGTGCTTGATTTTATACACCTGTGGCTATGGAAGTGATTGGAACACCTGAATTCAATGATTTGGAGGGGTGTCCCAATACTTTTGGCATTATAGTGTATGTCTGTGTGTTTGTAAAGCTCAAAAGAACCTTAAAAGTACTCAATATCATTTGCTATATTCCAAGTCTCCTGAAGCCATATGACTGACAATCTGTTATTCACTGATAAGTTATTATTTACTAATAATCTTCACCTTCACTGTAGCCCCCATCCCCATATCTCATACACATTCCTGTTCAGATTTCAAATGCCTCATTTGAAGTGTTGTGCAATTCCTGATGTCACTGAAGTCAAACAATATCAGTATGCCACACTCGGCATGCAATTTTGAATATGCAGCCTTCATGCTAGGTAAACGTGCCCTTACTTTCAACAGTGAAATACTATAATAGAACAAGTTATAATATTTTAACATATTAACAATGTTTTAAAATAAAAAGTACCCTTTCCACAAAGCAAACATGTTGTGTCTGAACTGGACAGAAATAGACCTTGTACAGTAATAGTTATTTTGCCAGAAATACAAGCTAAGCTGAGACCTAAAATCAACTTTCAATGTAAAATCAACTTTCAATGTAAAATCATCTTTGGATGATCATTCTTACACATACAAAATTGATAAATGAACAGCAGAGAAGAACACTGTGAACGCAGAACAATGAAGAGAGAAAGCTCGTAATTAATTAATGGGAAAATACATTAATTTGAGGAGATTCCTGTTTCTGTCTTTGCCTTGGACACCCAAATGAACTCAGTGCTGTCATATGGCCTCAGAAGACATTGATTATTGTATATAATCAGTATAGGCTATTTTTATGATACCTTTATGGTGATTTGGTCCTTGATGGCAATGGTCCCTAAACTGTTGTCAGTTGAAAAAGAGCTGCATGAAGAGTCTTCAAAATGTCCCTTTTTCTTTTCAATGAAAATAAATAAATAAATAAATAAATCTATCAAAAAAGAATCCTCCTGTATTCAATTCCAATAATACAGTGTAATTATATTATCGTATAAAGCACATATACAACTGGTGGTCAGAGCTTGTCTTCATAATCTCCTTTCAGGGCTTTGCACTCAACCTGTCTCTGACCCACACGGTGAATGCATCAGTTTCTTTAACAATCAATAAATACACAATACATCAGCGGCACGGAGCTGAGAGCAGCCGGATGAGACAAGGTCCGCTCATTCAGCCTAATTTGCTTTTCAATATCCCACTGTGGCTAGAGCCTGCAGAATACGGATCTGTTGTCTAAATGTCAGCAAAAAGGAAAAACGAATGGATGTGGAAGCGTGTCACACGAATCGACATGGCGAAACATCGCTGTCTAGGACACTATCTGTGACAAGGGCAACCAGCAGGGCTAAGGGCAGAGAGAGAGAGAGAGAGAGAGAGAGAGAGAGAGAGAGAGAGAGAGAGAGAGAGAGAGAGAGAGAGAGAGAGAGAGAGAGAGAGAGAGAGAGAGAGAGAGAGAGAGAGAGAGAGAGAGAGAGAGAGAGAGAGAGAGAGAGAGAGAGAGAGAGAGAGAGAGAGAGAGAGAGAGAGAGAGAGAGAGAGAGAGGATGTTTAATTTTTCTAATTTTGTTTAGTAGCATTGTTTAAAATATAAAACTACCTGTGCAGATCCTCAAGCCTCTTCAAAAATAAAAATAAAAAACTGGCCTGTATATACAGTATGATATGACACGGGAAGTGAAGCTTTGAAAAGGATGTTACAATGGTTTCATGCTTGCAAAACAGGAGTCAAGGTAAACACTGAAAAAAGCATTGATCATCATTCAGCATATGAAACATTACATTATATATATATATATATATATATATATATATATATATATATATATAATATGTGAAAATCTTTTGAGAATAAGATATTTTAAACAATATTAGCAACATGATTCTCTAAATATGTAGGTGGAACTTCAAACCTTAATTATTAATATAATATTCCCGAATATGCCACATGTTTATTTATGTATATATTCCATATGTTTATGTGTTTATACTATGTACATGGGCAATTATAATATGATTTGTTTCTATTTGATTTCAATTTAAACTAGACTGGTGTCAGCTTTTAAGCGACCAAACACAGTCAGCTTTTAAGCGACCAAACACAAGTGGGCGTGGCCAATGGTGTGATAATGTAAAATAATTGGTCAATGAGTTAGGGAGAGGTGGTGATATGCAAATGTATTTGCCCGGCCTCAGACTAAGAGTCATCAGACATAAAGGCATGTTCAGACATGTTCTTCCTCGGCAAAGTTCTTTTTCGTTCTTTGCTTAAGTGTAACATCGCAGTCTAATATCTCCAAGGATCACGCGCCGTCAACTGGTCCATTGGTCCTTCACTTCTTCTAATCCAGCCTATTGAGTGTGAAAATGCTACATCTGGTCTATCGGGAAGAACTCCTGTTGATAATCTACAGTGGGGAGGTAAAGTTAGAGGGATAGAGTGCCAATTTACCAAGTCTTGCAACTGCCAAGAGATATTAGTTCATCTGTATTGATTCAGACTTCAGTAAAACTGTTTCTAATCTGGTGTTATAATGGAGCATCCTAGTGGATGCCAGGCCTCAAATAAATATTTGCTTTCAAAGCCTTTTTTTTCTTCTGTTTTTAAACCTGCTCCTAAAATCATTGCAAAGAAGTTTGAACTGTGGCCTCACACTTGAGTGGTAATCAAATAGCTTATAGTGTTGAAAGATCTTCAAATATAACCAAGCAATTTATAAGTCAATGAAGACAGCTCATTTACATTCCTGAGATGGAGGAGGTTCATTTAGAGGCGGTAGAGAGCAACTGCAGTTCAAGATACTAGCTTAGCTTTGCCTCTGGTTGATTTAACACACAGGCAAAGGTTGAAGCTCAGTGCTGTGTATAGCATATATACAGTGATCCAAATCCTATTTTCACATCACCAGAATGCCAATCACGTTGATGGGGGTTGTTATAGAAGCATGCAGAGTTATTTTTACATGTTTATAGTGCATCTTTATCTTGTTCATATTTACCCTGTATTTCACACATGGATCTCAAGTAAATGCAATCACTCGTGTGAGACAGCAGTGCATGCATGAAGACTCAAGAAATATAGGCTATCAGAAGAAAATAATAATATAAATATCTATGTAAGAGTAAACCAATTTGAAATCCTTTTAGTCCATTTCTCTCTCTCTCTCTCTCTCTCTCTCTCTCTCTCTCTCTCTCTCTCTCTCTCTCTCTATATATATATATATATATATATATATATATATATATATATATATATATATATATATATATATATATATATATATATATATATATATATATATATATATATATATATATATATATATATATATATATATATATATATATAGATATAGATATATATAGCTACCAGGAAGTGATTCAGTAATTGTATATCATTTGTAAAAAATATACAGGTTAACCCTTAAATGCATGACTGTTTCTCCAATCATTCTTACATATCTGGGTCTTTAGCGACCCGGATCTATAGCTAACATGGATAGATGTTAGAACTGTCGCGATAATATGAAACTCTCCTGATATTAGACTAACAATTATAGAAGAATAAAATAAAGCATATTTGTTACTTATTGGAGCTTGGAAGGGTTCAGTTTGAGCAGATGTTTTATCCCATCATCACCATCCTCGTCAGAGCTCATTTGCCAGTACATTCAGCAACTGGCTCATATTCGCGAACTCACGCATATTCTCAAAACTCATTTTCAACATCTTCAAAATCAATATTTTGATTGCTGACAGTTCCTTGACCAGATCCATCATCAAGTGACAGTGACACTAATGTTTGATTGCATTCAGTACTTGCTCTGCAGTAAATCGCTGAGTCATTTCAAGTTTTGCAGATATAATTATTATTGTTTCGTTTTCAGTCTGGTAAGAATGAGTGAAACATCACTTCATCATTGCGTATCAGACTTTGCCACCTTGTGGAATAAAAATTAACTGCACTTATTTTGTCATTATAGATTTATTTATTGTTGTGCAGATAAAATATATGTACAATCTTACACACCTTGGGTCGTTAGCGACCCTATACAATTTTTACAAAAAAATAGTGGAAAAAACAGGCATTTAATTATAATTTAATTATTTTTTTTCTTGTTATATTGTTTATAATGAATTGATTGAGGACTACTAAGAAGGTTGAAGGTCTAACTTTAAAAAATTTATGAGGAGGGTAGTGAATGATGTCCCAGGTCGCTAACGACCCGAGGTATGCATTTAAGGGTTAATAAACTAAATGGTTTTTTTTTCTGAAATGTTACGTTTTTTTAAGTAGAAAAAAAAATGTGGTAACATGATTGTGCACTTGTGAGTCCAATGTTTTTAGTAATTAAAATTATTATTAATATTTTTTTTTTATACAACAGTTAGATCCAGTCCTCAATCTGAGCAGTGTTGCGTTACTGCTGATATAACAATTCAACAGCACTGGGACTAGGACACTGCTTGTATCACTGTCTTTGTTCTAGGATAGGGATTCTCTCTGCATTCTCTCTGCCAGTAGATGGCGACACGTGTGTGTGGGGGGGGCCCTATTTTAAGAATCTGAGCTCATGGTCTGAAGCGGATGGTGCAGGTGTACTTCGGGCATGTCTGAATCCACTTTTGTTAGTAGAGTTGTTCCGATTCTGATACTAGTATCAGAAATATCACAGATACCACAACACATTCTGGCATCGGTATCGGCGAGTACTTGAACCCTTGTACCGATCCGATACCATTTTCTTAAACAAGACCTAGTTATTATGACCGCTAGCTTTGCATAACCGCTGCACGGTTCTTCTTCGCTGCTCAGAATGCATTGCAAACACAGGAAGTTGTGCTGTGTTGCCACAAGCAACCACTGTTTAGAGCAGCGAAGAAGAAATGAAAACGCGTTAGCAGTATGTCCGCTGTTTAGCAGTATTTCAGACTGGACCAACCAGCCAGTAAAATGGCAACTGTCACAAGTACGGGTACTTCGGTACCAAGTCGGCACTGAAATTTTAAAAAATGTGATGATACCAGCATTTCTGTAGTACCGGTAGTACTGACTCCCAAGTAAATCCGGTACCTGCAGCTGCGTTCAGTCGCTTCCGTGTTAATCTAAGCACAGGGCTCCAGACTGTAGCCGAATATATACTAGTGTCTGTGAATATTAAACTGAATATTAAAATACAACCGGCAGTGAAAAGTTTTACATTTCACTGCCGGTTGTATATTCTGTATATAACTGTGTATGTGACAAATAAAACTCTTGAAACTGCAAAATTCTATTTAAATATTACCTGCAAATTCTGCGTCTCTGTGTGTATGACGGGCGGAGATGCGCGGGCGAGCACACACACGTGCGCGTGACACTCGCTGTCTTTGTGGTTTCTGCCGTGTGTCACTATATGAGGACACGAACGCATAAACCGTCACTTCATGAGAATTTACTGTTTCATTTGAGAATGTGCAGATCAAAAACAGACACTCAAAGGTCTTCACTAATAGTTTGGTTTAACGTGAAGAAATTGACAGAATATATTAGGCTACTGTTGTACAGAAGATTTCATTACGTTAGATGGTTGCTTATTTTTCACTTGTTTTGTTGTAAAGAGATTATTTTCTGATTAATACATAATTCACTGTATGTATTTGTTCATGTTTTATTAAGGGATAAGTCTGAAGCACACCATAAAATAATTCTAGCAATTCATACAGGGCTAGTAGTATATACAGATACACACCCAGGTATCAGATCAATACTCGGTAGCGGCCGATACCCTGAGCCCATGTATCGGAATCGGTATTGGGAAGTAAAAAGGGTACCGGAACATCTCTATTTGTTAGTTTAAGGAATGGAAAAAACGGTTGGGCGCACCAGGCGCATGGTCCAAAAGGGTTGTACCTACTCTCTTAATGAGTCATGGGGGTTTTTTTGGGCGTAAAATGCATCAAACCAATCAGAGTCTCATACCCTTTAATTCTCACTCTCAGTCCCATCCCCTTTAAAAGCCAGTTGCGCTTTAATATTTAAAAATGTTTGTGTCCCTGTGTGTAATAAGCAGAGTGTACACGTGTTGTGCAGTCGCCTATAGGCACATATTACTAACGTGCCCTTTAAATAACACAAAAAATACTGCACGGTCATTTTCAGTTCCCCAAAATAGCAACGTGCCAACAATGCGCCAGAACATACCTCTTTTTTTTTTTTTTTAGACCAGCACGCCCATGGGCGAACAGATGGACGCGAGTGCATTTGCTATTTAAACAATGTGGTGCTGGACGTGCAGAGATAACTGAGTTGGGCTGAAACTAGCAAAAAATACTTGTGTCACACCTGGCGTCACATTGCACTGGGTGAATGATAGTGCCCTTTGTGTTGTGTGTGTGTGTGTGTGTGTGTGTGTGTGTCCTGGTAAACCCTACATTATGAGGACAAAATGTCCCCACAAACATGGCAATATCCAAAATCCTTGTCCTTGTGGGGACATTTTGGTCCCCATGAGGAAAACAGCTTATAAATTTTACAGAATAATGTTTTTTGAAAATTTAAAAATGCAGAATGTTTTGTGTGATGGGTAGGTTAAGGGTTAGAGTAAGGAATACAATATACAGTATACAGATTCGCTTGTACAGTATAAAAATCATTATGTATTTAGAAAGTCCCCATAAAACATGAAAACAGTGTGTGTGTGTGTGTGTGTGTGTGTGTGTGTGTGTGTGTGTGTGTGTGTGTGTGTGTGTGTGTGTGTGTGTTTTAAATACTTTACTTGATTTGCTTAAAATTGATTTATTCAGAATCATTTCTCAGACGATTTTTTTTCAAAAACACAGAATCATTCAGGAACAAAACACCACTGATCTGTGTTGTTCGGTGTTACAGCAGCTCTGCTGTGGTTTCATTTAGAATTATTTTCGCTGATGAAGCAAAAAGAGACAGGGTTCATCTCAATCAGCTCCCTAGCTCCTGAGCTCATAAATCAGTATTGTGTACACAAATCCAGGCACTGGTAAGGACCCTAGTTCACTACACATTGGGACAGTGTTTCCTCAGTTTACGGCAACATGACTACATATGACATCAACGCACAATGCTGTAACTAGATGTCTGTCTGGCAATCTGTTTATGCTGACACATAATAATAATAAAAAAATAAATAAAAAATCTCACTTTCTCCCACCAAGTGAGATTTGGTGGGAGAAACCAAAATTTTGTCAAGTACAAAGCAATTTTTTTTATTTATTAATTTTTTTTTATACACACACACACACACACACACACACACACACACATCAGTGGTTCACCACAGAAAACACTCTGCATCAGCATTTGAATGGGGTAGTATTGTTTTTTGTTGTTGTTGATTTCTTTTTTGCCTTTGATGGATAAGTATAGGTTGATAATTAATTATGTCTAAGACAAAATGCATCTATATGACGCTTTGTTTATACTGTATATCCTATAGACACACACAATTTTAAAGCACTATGTAGAGACATGATTTTGTCTAAATAAAACTACTTTAACTTACAAGCTACTTGTAAGTTAAAGTAGTTGTTACATTCAAGCTACCCTTTTGAAAAAATGCTACACAAGTTACTATCAAAAAGTAGCTAGCTACATTGAAACTACTTTTCTTTTTTCTTTTACAATGACATTTTTACAAATAACTGAATAATTGTTAATGAAGAATGTTATAATATTTGGGGTTTCAAGCAACATGCAATGCAATTATGATTTCAAAGAGTATGGGGTGAATTTAGGGTTATTGGGACACTTTTTCCCAGTCATTTCAATGGCAAAAACTGTCAGAATCATTAGATTTTTTAAACTACACACAATACTCAAATATAGCTTATATCTCAAACTGGCTGTCAAAGTGCAAAATGGCTACAGATTTAACATCAGTGCAAGAACAAAATGTATGCAATTTATATGAAATCTTCAGGAGTTAAACTCACAGCACATGCAGTGATGGAGCGCGCAGCATTCTGAACAGAACCGTTCTGAGACACCAGTCAGGAGCTGCTCGCGTGAACAATGCGCTTTGCTTGACTATTTCTTTTCGTTTCGAATGGTTTCGTTTAAAAGTGGACATTTTAAGCTTTCTATAAACATATTGAGCTGAGCGTCACCGCACCACTTCGCTCATTACAGGCTCGTTCTTGTCAGAACCCAAAACGGAATGTAGCTTTTGGCTATTTGCACATTTATCTTGACCCCCCTCACCGAAAGCATAACTAGTCGATCACGAGTGGTTCAATAGGTAGATCTATAGATAAACTCATCTTTCAGGCATTTGACCGACCGGGTTGACACTTCAGTGTGAGAAATCGGGGGTGTGGCGTGTGAGCGTGTGAAACCAATCAAATGCGTGTCTCACGGCCAATGCATGAGAGTTGGCAGCTCTGTCTATTGTGTGTCATTATGTGACAGTTGGGGACACCTAAATTTCATCTATATTACCGATCTGCCCACATTGACACTATATGATAATTGAAATTAGCTGGATAACATCACCGTTTTCACCAGAACGGCTGTACAGCCGAATCTAATTCTGTTGCATTTTTTTCCTGTTAACACTGTGAAGCTGCTTTGAAACAATTGGACATGTAAAAAGCGCTATATAAATAAAGGTGACTTGATTTGATTTGATATTTATTGAGTTGGCTCGTGCATTTTATTTTTTAGAAGTGTGAAGTATACATTGTGAGATATGTAACCCACGTTAAAATATGGCCTAAATGAATATAAACAAATAAATAGATAACTGCAACAATTCATAACATTATAATATAAAAGATAATTTCATAGTTAAAAAAATTGTGGTAAAAATAGACATTCATTAATAAAAACAAACCTATAAAGGAATTGCATTGAGTACACTGTGCAAAAACACATTTTAAAAAGAATATCATTAAATTCCTCTGTTACCGGTTAACATTAAACAAAAATAAATAAATAAATAAATAAATAAAAGAAGCCAGGTGTTGGAATGCAAAACTAGCCTTACTACTCAGAACAGACTATAGCTGTTTTTATTCCTGTACAAAAAAACAAAAAAAAAAAAAAAAAAAATATATATATATATATATATATATATATATATATATATATATATATATATATATATATATATATATATATATATATATATAATATTTTGGCTATCTCAACACCATTCAGGAAAAGTGCCTACAAAAATTGCCAGAGCATAGAGCAATAATGCTGAATCATTCCCCAAAGCCAAAAATGTTAAAGCTAAAAGCTTCAAAGTAGCCCGTTTTTGGACTGAACAGAATTTCTTACACTTCTACTCCATCCCTTGAAAGCAATAAAACAAACAGCTCTGCTCATGATGCCACATTTTAAGATATTCAAGCATGGTTGACTGATGCTGCACAGATGGTTAGTCCTTCACTTCAGAACTTCTAGGACAGAAATTGGAGGGGGATTATGTTTTAAATGATTAAAGTTGACTGTGGCATACTAAAATTTACTTCAGCTAGATTTACAATCCTTTTTTATGTAGCGAACCAGCCATCGTTGCACGTTTAGTCAATATGCAGATGATATCACCAATGGAAGTTGGTTCTTTATAGCCTCAACCTTTAAAAAACCTTTAAAATAGGTTGTCCCAACCACAAAAGAGACCCTAGGGGTGTCACAATATACCGGTATTGACAATAATTGTGATATTTAAAACATTTAATATCGTTATCATGTTAATTAGGGGTGACGCAATACACCGGTATTGACGATAACTGTAACAGCTCCAGGTCAGCAGTGTCAGAACGGAAATGAGGGTGGTGCTGACGGTCGCGTATCGCGTAACCACTTACCCTACCCTTCACTATAACTATAAGCTCTACCTTAACAAATGCCAAACCCCTAAACCTACCTTTAATGACGCTATAAGCTCCACCCCAACACCAGTCTAAAACGCTGCTGTTCTCAGACTGCTGTGATGTATGGCTCTGTGGTTCTTCAGTCTATATCTGCAGTCTATTTCAGGACCAAGACTGGTTGACATCCCAACATATGGTAGGTGGCGGTATTGCACCTTAACGCTGGTTGGCATCTGTCATAAAACACAAGCAGTCACAGTGCGCAGCTGCTACTGCCATGTAAAAGCATGTTGTCGGATATGACAGACGAGACATTCTACTCGCACGCCAATAAAGTTAGCTCTCCAGTGTGAAAGTTTTTGGGGAAAATATCTCATTAATCAGCCTGGTTTCTAGGGCTTGCTGATCAACAGTGAGCACAAAAGGGGGCAAAACCACCAACTCGTTCACAATCCTCCGTCTCCAGAAGCACTTCAAAATGCCAGTGGGAATTCCCCATAGGGGAAGAGCTTAGTAAAGTTTGCGAATGTATATCTAAAAGTGGAGTTAAACACAGCCTTAGGTAAGTTATTTCTGACGCCTTTTGAGAAGACTACAATATAAAACCATTTTGCAAGTTGGTGGGTGTTAATGTTAAGCCCTGGTTGGAAGTGTTTTGTTGTTGTTGTTGTTGTTTCACTCATTCCATCATCTGCCATTATGTCAATCTGGTTGAGTGACATTTTCTGACCGTGAGATTCTGTCTTTTACAGAGTAGCTGGGAGGTTAACAGCAGACACTGAGCCCATTGGTGTCACCTCACATTACACTGCTCCTCTAATTGGCCCATCAGAGCAGTGATGTCAACAGGCTGGTGAAAGAGGAGTGGCACCGCTTTCATCAAGCCTTTGAATGACAGGGACCTTTAAGGATTCTGATGACAGATCACAGGATAGCAGGGTGGAAGTCTCTGCTGTCTCTTTTCCCACTCAATAAGTGTTATTTATGCACTCAGACGGATGATGAAATGGTTGTTGGTTGAAAGTCAACTTCACTTTGACAGATAGTTTATCTCCTGACACTAGTGGGTACTATGATTTGATGGGAAGTTTGACTTGGGAAATAAAGTAGGACAGATTGCAAGCTCCACACAGGGTGTGAGGGTTCGAGTCATGAAGATGGAAGTCATGGTGGTCGTGGCTTGATTTGATCAATAGTCTAAGGAAAATTGAAGGTACAATGCAACTACAATACATGCTTGATGGTATTTGTTGTATGAAGAGAATTATTTATTAATGCATTAATGCACTGTACAATGGAAGCAGGGTCCAAAATTTTAGTGTACCGGCCATGGTTACTGGAAGATGAAAAAATGTAGCTAGTCATTTTTACTGGGCAAATATGCATATAATACACACACAAATGCTATTCCAAAGTTTGGGGTCAGTAAGAGTTTAAGGAAGTCTTTCATGCTCACCAAGGCTGCATTTATTTGACCAAAAATATCAATGGCAAAGCTGATTTATTTTTATCAGCCATTACGTCAACATGATCCTTCAGAAATCATTCAAATGTGCTGATCTGGTGAAAACAGTTGTGCTGTTTAATATTTAAAACTGTGATACTTATATTTTCCAGGATTCTTTGAATAATTGAAAGTTAAAATGAACATATATATATATATATATATATATATATATATATATATATATATATATATATATATATATATATATATATATATATATATATATATAATTTATTTTATTTTATTTGTAACATTATGTTGTAACAATGTCTTTACTATCACTTTTTATCAGTTTAATATGTCCTGAATAAATTGTGCCATATTATAGACAGATGCAGGCAACAGGAAGGAAGTTTATGTTCTGCTAATTTAAGACAATGGCCTGGCAAGCTAACTGCTCTTGACGTCCTTGCATGAAAATACTTTTTGTGCATAAAAAAAAACAAACAAAAATAACAACTTTATTCAACAATTTCTTCACATCTGTGTCAGTCTCCTACGCTGTTGATGTAGTAAATACAGTCCAGTGCTTCCGAGTTACGTCAGAGTTATGGCAGAATATGGCACATATTTGTCAAAGAGATTTTCAGATGTCCACTAGAGTGGACAGCATGCAATTATGGTTTAAACGTAATATCTACTGTAGTAAACATAATACAGTAATAACATGGCAATATTGTGTGTATTTAACAAACCAGTCAATAAAATTTTGTAACATCATGTGAAAACGATAAAATATTTATACAAATATAGATGTGAAATATTGCAAATGCAATTAAACTTCATACAAGTTGAACTTTGCATATCTTTGATATCAGAACATGAGGATGTGATCCCATCAGAGGTCTCTACAACCTGTCAAGGTACAACTGTGGAAACCCAACTCAGATGCTCCCTCTAGTGTACCAGAGTATGTCAATTTACCCTTATTAGCTGATAAGTCTGTTTATGTTCAAGATGGACAAATTTCTACCATATCTCTCCTCTAAGAAAATCTAGCAATCAGGTGTTTTCAAACTCATTTGAAATGAGCAGTGTTGGGGGTATAACGCATTACAAGTAACATGCATAGCACAATCAGATTACGTTTTGATGTAAGGAGTAAAGTAATGGATTACAAGTAACATGCATTATGTAATCAGATTGCTTTTTGATGTTACAAATAACGTATCACAAGTAACATGAATTACGTAATCAGATTATGTTTTGATGTTGCAAGTAAAATAATGCATTACAAGTACTGTGCATTATGTAACTAGATTACTTTTTGATGTTATGAGTAAAGTTATGCATTACAAATACTGTGCATTACGTAATCAGATTACTTTTTGATCTAACGAGTAAAGTAATGCATTACAAGCAACATGCATTATGCAGTCAGATTATTTTTTGATCTAACAAGTAATGCATCACAAGTAATATGCATTACGTAATCAGATTACGTTTTGATGTTACGAGTAAAATAATGCATTACAAGTACTGTGCATTATGTAATCAGATTACTTTTTGATGTTACAAGTAAAGTAATGCATTACAAATACCGTGCTTTACGTAATCAGATTACTTTTTGATGTTACGAATAAAGTAATGCATTACAAAATACGTAAAACAAGTACAGTAATGAATTACAAGTCACATACATTACGTTCATTCAAATTACATTCTAATAAACACCAATAAATGTATTTATAGTCAAAAAAAGTTACAAACCCGATTCCAAAAAAGTTGGGACACTGTACAAATTGTGAATAAAAAAGGAATGCTATAATTTACAAATCTCATAAACTTATATTTTATTCACAATAGAATATATATATATATAACATATCAAATGTTGAAAGTGAGACATTTTGAAATGCCATGCCAAATATTGGCTCATTTTGGATTTCATGAGAGCTACACATTCCAAAAAAGTTGGGACAGGTAGCAATAAGAGGCCGGAAAAGTTAAATGTGCATATAAGGAACAGCTGGAGGACCAAATTGCAACTTATTAGGTCAATTGGCAACATGATTGGGTATAAAAAGAGCCTCTCAGAGTGGCAGTGTCTCTCAGAAGTCAAGATGGGCAGAGAATCACCAATTCCCCCAATGCTGCGGCCAAAAATACTGGAGCAATATCAGAAAGGAGTTTCTCAGAGAAAAAATTTAGTTTGAAGTTATCAAACTCAAATTTATCATCAAAGTTATCATCATCTACAGTGCATAATATCATCCAAAGATTCAGAGAATCTGGATCAATCTCTGTGCGTAAGGGTCAAGGCTGGAAAACCATACTGGATGCCCGTGAACTCTATAGATCAAAAAAGAAGCCATATCTAAACATGATCCAGAAGCGCAGGCATTTTCTCTGGGCCAAGGCTCATTTAAAATGGACTGTGGCAAAGTGGAAAACTGTTCTGTGGTCAGACCAATCAAAATTTGAAGTTCTTTTTGGAAAACTGGGATGCCATGTCATCCGGACTAAAGAGGACAAGGACAACCCAAGTTGTTCTCAGTGCTCAGTTCAGAAGCCTGCATCTCTGATGGGATGGGGTTGCATGAGTGCGTGTGGCATGGGCAGCTTACACATCTGGAAAGGCACCATCAATGCTGAAAGGTATATCCAAGTTCTAGAACAACATATGCTCCCAACCAGACGTCGTCTCTTTCAGGGAAGACCTTGCATTTCCAACATGACAATGCCAGACCACACACTGCATCAATTACAACATCATGGCTGCGTAGAAGAAGGATCCGGGTACTGAAATGGCCAGCCTGCAGTCCAGATCTTTCACCCATAGAAAACATTTGACGCATCATAAAGAGGAAGATGCCACAAAGAAGACCTAAGACAGTCAAGCAACTAGAAGCCTGTATTAGACAAGAATGGGACAACATTCCTATTCCTAAACTTGAGCAACTTGTCTCCTCAGTCCCCAGACGTTTGCAGACTGTTATAAAAAGAAGAGGGGATGCCACACAGTGGGAAACATGGCCTTGTCCCAACTTTTTTGAGATGTGTTGATGCCATGAAATTTAAAATCAACTTATTTTTCCCTTAAAATGGTACATTTTCTCAGTTTAAACATTTGATATGTCATTATGTTGTATTCTGAATAAAATATTGAAATTTGAAACTTCCACATCATTGCATTCTGTTTTTATTCAGTTATTTATTTATTTGTACAGTGTCCCAACTTTTTTGGAATTGGGTTTGTAGAAAAGTTTTCAAAAACAATAGTCACAGTACTAGTATGAACTGTAGCTGAAATATAGCTATTGATGCATGATGTCCACTGTAGTGGACAGATGATTAATCAGAATTTTCTCCCAATCTAAAATCAATACTTGGAAAATTTAACTGTGACATGACTCATTAGATATTGCTTGATGCTACAATTTTTTTTTTTTTTTTTTTACCTGCAAGAATCTCCTAGGATAGAAGGAATGGATGAATATTCCGGAGCAATTTACCATTTCTGACTGGCTAATGGCCATCTTGGTTTGGAGGGGGAAAAAATGTATATGCAATGGCTTGCCACTTGGTGGCAATGAATAGGATGATGCACAAGGGTGCACTGTACAAGTCGGTGTGCAACTATGCCATCAAAACCCAATCATATGCAAGGAAATGCTTTTTGAATAGCTGTCCACTGTAGTGACCACTATGCATGAAAGGGTTAACTTATTGGTAGCAATCACATCATCTCATAGCACAGCTGATTAGTTTGGCCAATGAGCTGTGGCTTGACATTCAAACAAATATCGGTAATGTTAACAGGACATTCATGTCTTTTGATCAGGGACACTCTTGGGAAGAGAAGGGTTAGATGGGCCACCTTAAACTTAGCACAGCATGCCATCTGTCATTGCAGAGGAATAGGTTAAGTCTAGTGTTTGTTCCTCAGGGACATCAGGATTGCTTGAGAGCTCATCCGGAAAAGCCTGTGTTGATTGGATTGGGTGAATTCTTCTGGAACAAATCCTCAATGTAACTTTTATATAAGTGACTACTCTCTTTCTTTGTCTCTAACACTCTCTGTTGTTGTGTTGTCGCTCCGTCTTCATATCTCAGTTTAACATCAGTGCTTCTAACTCATAATGGCACTGCTCTGTGAATGCATGGAGCCTTTTTGGCGGAGGGTAGAGATCCAGCATTTAATGTGGTTCAGATCACAGCAAAGGTCTTAGACCTGCATCAAAGAATAAAATAGCAACAGAGTGCAATCATTTTCCATTTCCGGCTAAGCGTGATCGCAGCCAAACAGCTATTTGCAACAAAATGCGTCTCTGGATCCGTAAACAATTTTGTCTCATTATGCTTCCCGATAATTTAAGGGAAGCTATTTCCCATCAACACTTGACCTTTTAGAAGAGGATATTAAATGCATTAATGTTAATGCGTTTGTGTGTGTGTTGTGTGGGGTGGGGGATGGATGGGGATGGATGGGGATGGATGGGGATGGATGGGGAGGGGGACGCGGGTATCTTTTCTGTTTTTAATCCGCAGATATAATTCAGAGATTTGATTGTGTTTTGATGTATAAAACAGTGTGGGGAAGAGTGGTGTCTTTCATTACACAACTATACAACAGTCTGTTGACCGATGGGCTGTACATTTTAAGAGCCATATAAAAAAAAAAAAAACACAACCATAAAAACGTAATCAAATATTATTAATATTAATTAAAAAATAAATGTTCTACAAGTACAATTATTATATCATCAAGGTCTATATGCTGGCAAATTGTTAATGTATTAAATCAAAATTATTCATGAATTATTAAATTAAGATGTTTCCAAAATGGTGGCTATAGGTTAAAGTGTATCAGATGTGTTGGGGTAATGCCAGTGGCTTAACTAATAGTGAATTTAGCTTTGATCCAAATTCAGGGAATACTAGAAATACCATACAAACGCCATTACAGAATATTAGATTTCATTTTGTTTAAATATTCTAATATCACTTCATATCTTCTTTTATTTCACTTCATATTTTTATGATTCAAATTACCCTTGGCATGATATAGCTTAATCTTAAGAGGGGTAAATTGTGTCTCCGGACCCCATTTTTTTAAGACGTCATATTTTTATAGTACAAATTGTTCTTCCAATTTAATCAACAACAATTAATTCATTTAAACAGCATTTTGGGGGCTTGAAAACGTAAACATTTGAAAATAGTTTTGAAAACTATACCGTAATCGTCTCTGTGAAAACAGTGACGGCATGCAGAGAAAGACAAAGTGACACTGCTAACTACTGGCCCGGCATGCATAATTTAGTCGTTTTCGCAGATCTGTTTGAACCAAGTGTGCTGGAAAGTGAAACCAAAACGTTTGGGTGGTCAGGTGGGTGGTCCCAGTATAGGTCATAAACACCGCCCTCCCATGTAATCGAATGGGACATGAACAATCAAATTACATTTTAAATAAAACATATTCAAAGATGGTTTCTGTCATTTTAGGTTGTGTTTAACACACTGATGTTAGTTCAAGTGTTCATTTATTAAATAAGTTTGGTTTTTGTTAGTTGTTTGATGCTATAAAAACGGGGGATGTGACGTCATGATTGTCAGCTGAGATTGACAGCTTCTCTGAGCAAAGTTGTCACTGAGGCACCAATGGACTCCTCGCATTCTTAAGTAAAAAAAGAGAAATCCTTATAACCCATGTTTGGGTAATCTGAAAGCATCCAAATGCACTTTCTACTGAGCAAGGGTCTGCTTATTGGCAGGTATTATTCGTTTATTTTTGTATTTTTGCTACATTTGCTTGTTTACACCCAAATTTGTAAGAGAGTGCAGACCTTGACATGTCCCATTGGAGACAGTTTAAGTTGCTGTAAAAAATGGTCGTGCTCGTCTGCCTTGTAGGAGATGGGCATCAAGCCCATTTTTTCTCATAACCTATCTGCCATATTTTAATATTGTGCCTGACTCATTGAGATGCATAGGGGAGAAAGGAGGAAATGGAGATGAAATTGACTGATTCGCTCCCTGGCACAAATAGAAATAAATTCCAAGTGACACAAGGAATTCTAATGACGGAAGCTGCCAGTGGACTATGGAACTATGGGGTGAGAGAAAGAGAGGCCTTTACGAATCTCTGTAGTAAATTTTAAAATGTCTATATGATTGTTTTTAAACACATATACTTCATTGAAAGAGGACAATGCATTACAATAAACACAGTGAGCTGAGGTTTACTCCACTGACTATTTCTCATAAATTCAAGGGTTAATAAGAGAGCTGAAGTGGTAAAATGAAGTGTTGATGTAGGCACTGCTGCAGTATTCAGAGCACGAAACCATGTCAATGTGCTAATGACCCTCACATTAGTTGATTAACATCTTGACCTGGACACAAGCAGAACGCTGGAGATGAGAAATCCACAGGCTGTTTTAATTGCATCACCCAGTGTTAAGTGCTGTGGCATTACTAATCGCATTAGCTACTCAATGATCATGCATAAAAAGTTAAAAATGATTGGATGTTTTGAAATTGAGTAAGTATTCCCGTAACTACTCTCAGACTTTCTTTAGCATTTGCATTAAACGGTTTTGAGGAATCAGTCCTGAGCTGCATTAGGGAGTATATTATATCGACAGAAGGACTTTGAAGCGCAGTTGTAAAAATATCTTTTTTTTGTTCTTTTTTTTTTCTCCATGGGATGAAGGTGCTCAAAGCCAACATAGGACTGTGTAGTTAGTCGAGAGCAAGTACTTTGGTTTGCAAGTTATACATTAGTCAGCTGGAATGTCCCAAACATTTTTTAATGACCATGATTAATTTGCCAAAGCAAAACTGCATTCATGGTGTAAACTAACATTCTGGAGATTATGCAGGCCTCCAGAACAAGAGCATCAAGTTTTAGTTTGGCAGCCAAAAATCAGTTTGTTGTTTTGTTCTGGCTTTTGAGGGAACCTCTACACCATGTTGCTTCTATTGGCTTCCTCTGTGCTGCTTTTTGCCTGACTTTATGTTATAACTCACTCTGACTTCTCTCCCGCTGTTGTAAGAAAAATCTTGGCCTGGTTTAAAAATAAACAAAAAAACTTATTGAATATAATCTATTCCAAAAATTCCAAGGTCAACGTACGGGTCTTCTGCTTTAAAAATGTGAGGATAATTTTGGCTTCATAGGGTAAATCCAATTACATGACCCTTGGTGGCCCTTGGTGCTACAAGCCAAAAGAAATAATAATGGTTTATCTTGTTGATATTCACCATTCCTTTAGTTGGACTTCATACTGCAGGTTTAAAAATAGTGCCTTTCTGCTGATTTTGAAAAGAAACCAATGGCATTTGTTGGACACACAAAGATCTGATCTCACCATCTTCGAGTCCATCTGGGATTACATGAAGAAACAGAAAAAAACCTAGACAGACTAAAACCTCCAAAGCTACCTGAAAAACTATGTGTGAGTGTACTAGGATAAAGTTTTACGATATGGTTAAGGTTTTAAAAGCAAAGGGTGGTCACACCAAATATTGATTTGATTTAGTTAATAGAAGTTAATGGTAACACTTTATTTTAGGGTTAAATTCTTGCTATTAACTAGTTTCTTATTAGCATGCATGTTATTAGGATACTGACTGTTTATTAGTACTTATAAAGCACAGATTAATGCCTTATTCTGCATGGCCATATTCTACATCCCTTAATCCTACCCAATAAAACTAGCCTGTAACTTTTTTGGTAAAAAATTATCCAAAATCAATTGTTGAGCAAGTACACAATAAGCCAGTATTCAAAACTATCTCCTCACCTTAGCCCCATTCACAACGGTAAGCTTGTAATAATGTGTTATAATTCGAGTGGTATGGTGGATTTCCGGGGGAAATTCAAGCATATCTTTGTGTCATTACGTCACATCTGTATACATAAAGAAAAAGTCCGGCTAGTAGTCTTTCATGTGAGGAGTGGACCGCATGTTCTTCAGCGGATCATTTATAGCCTTTTCTCACAGCAGCTGGAGTGATTAAACGTATCATTCTGATGGAGGATTGTAATCCAGAAAGGCCCAAATGACATCATCAGTGACAACTGGAGATTCACCCGTAGACAAAAGCAAAAGATTAGACTGTATGGAAATTGAAATCTACAGGTAACGCTAATACACACTAAATACACGTAGTCTAGTAATGCTAATGCTGATAACATTAACAACTTGAGAACAAAGTACAAACCCGATTCCAAAAAAAGTTGGGACACTACAAATTGTGAATAAAAACAGAATGCAATGATGTGGAAGTTTCAAATTTCAATATTTTATTCAGAATACAACATAGATGACATATCAAATGTTTAAACAAATGTGTCTTCTTTTTATAACAGTCTGCAAACGTCTGGGGACTGAGGAGACAAGTTGCTCAAGTTTAGGAATAGGAATGTTGTCCCATTCTTGTCTAATACAGGCTTCTAGTTGTTCAACTGTCTTAGGTCTTCTTTGTCGCATCTTCCTCTTTATGATGCACCAAATGTTTTCTATGGGTGAAAGATCTGGACTGCAGGCTGGCCATTTCAGTACCCGGATCCTTCTTCTACGCAGCCATGATGTTGTAATTGATGCAGTGTGTGGTCTGGCATTGTCATGTTGGAAAATGCAAGGTCTTCCCTGAAAGAGACGACGTCTGGATGGGAGCATATGTTGTTCTAGAACTTGGATATACCTTTCAGCATTGATGGTGCCTTTCCAGATGTGTAAGCTGCCCATGCCACACGCACTCATGCAACCCCATCCCATCAGAGATGCAGGCTTCTGAACTGAGCGCTGAGAACAACTTGGGTTCTCCTTGTCCTCTTTAGTCCGGATGACATGGCGTCCCAGTTTTCCAAAAAGAACTTGAACTAAATGAGCCTTGGCTCAGAGAAAACGCCTGTGCTTCTGGATCATGTTTAGATATGGCTTCTTTTTTGACCTATAGATTTTTAGCCAGCAACGGTGAATGGCACGGTGGATTGTGTTCACCGACAATATTTTCTGGAAGTATTCCTGAGCCCATGTTGTGATTTCCATTACAGTAGCATTCCTGTATGTGATGCAGTGCCGTCTAAGGGCCCGATGATCACGGGCATCCAGTATGGTTTTCCGGCCTTGACCCTTATGCACAGAGATTGTTCCAGATTCTCTGAATCTTTGGATGATATTATGCACTGTAGATGATGATAACTTCAAACTCTTTGCATCCTCAGCATCCTCACTTTACACAAGTGTCGCAGTTCTTCAGGATTTAGTCTGTTTCTGAAGTTTCTTTATGTAATCCCAGATGGACTCGATGATGGTGAGATCAGATCTCTGGCTGTTGTCAGACTCCTTGTGCATACAAAAAGCTCACTGGATTATTACAATTAATGGCAAAAGGAATGTTTGGCAATATGGCTTGAAACAGTTTTTTTGTTTGTTTGTTTTTTTTGTGAAAAAACTAAGACTTGCCTAAGACTGCAGCGGATTAAATGGCGCCGCTGTGTTTGGTCGCCGTTCAGGTCGCTCCGCGAAGACTGTGCTTTTATTTACTATTTTACTTTCTTTTACTCTCAGTTTTTACAAACTTATCAACTGCATTGATCTACTATGACAGCAAAACTCTTTTGGACATTGGTTACCTCTACACTGGACTGTTTCAGGACACTTTCGCCAATCCTCTGTGGCCATCTGAGATCCTTCGGAACGGCGAGTTGAACAATGGACAGAGCCGACAGTGAAGAATCAAGAAACACCGTGGGAAACGCGCTGGTATCCGTAACAGACTGAGGAAAAGGGCATTCAGACCTCCTCTCCCGAGCATTCTTCTAGCAAATGTTCAATCCTTGGATAATAAGATGGACGATCTTAGAGCCAGGATAAGTTTTCAACGGGACATGAGAGACTGTAATATCTATCGTTTGTCCGAAACATGGCTCACGCCCGCGGTCCCGGACACAGCTGTGACGCCGTCGGAGAACTTCTCTGTTTTTCGGATGGACAGAACAGCCGAGGCCGGTAAATCCAAAGGCGGTGGAGTGTGTTTCATGATCAACAAGAAATGGTGCGATCCCAGGAACATCACCATTCTCCATGTTCCATCTGGAACATTTAACAATCATTTGCCGTCCATTCTATCTGCCGAGGGAGTTTTCTGCGGTTGTCGCGACCGCCGTTTACATCCCACCGCAGGCAGACACAGCGCTGGCTTTATCTGGCCTTCATGATGTTGCCAGCGGCATCATAAACCAACATCCCGACGTGGCATTCATTGTCGCGGGCGATTTTAACAAAGCAAACCTAAAGAAAGTCCTGCCAAACTTTCATCAGCACGTCTCCTGCCCCACACGAGGAGCAAACACACTGGATCATTGCTACACCCCGTTTAAGAACGCCTATAAAGCACGGTCACTTCCAGCGTTTGGCAAATCGGATCATGCCGCCATTTTCCTCACTCCCGAATACAAACAAAAGCTCCTCCAGGAACCCCCGGTGAGGCGGGAAGTTAAGCGTTGGTCACCCCACTCAGAGACCGCGCTACAGGCAGCTCTGTCATTTCCAACAACAATGAGACGGCATACTTGGACGAGGTGGAGCATCTAACATCATGGTGCCAGGACAACTGTCTCTCTCTGAATGTTGGCAAGACCAAAGAAATTATTGTGGACTTCAGGAAGAGACAGCAACGGACATACTCCCCCCTCATGATCAGCGGGTCACCAGTAGAGAGAGTGAGCAGCTTCAAGTACCTGGGAGTAAACATCTCAGAGGACCTGACCTGGACTGCTCACATTCAGACACAGGTGAAAAAAGCCAGGCAAAGACTGTACTACCTGTGCCAGCTGAGGAAATTCAGGGTTTCACCAGCTATCCTGAAAACGTTCTATTTAGGGGCGATAGAAAGTGTTTTAACTCAGTGCATCACAGCGTGGTATGGGAACAGCACCAGTCATGACCGCAAAGCCCTGCAAAGAGTAGTGCGCTTATCCGAGCGTATCTCAGGGTCAGCTCTCCCGTCTCTGCAGGACGTCTACACCAAACGCTGCAAAGGTAGAGCTACCAAGATCATCAAGGACTCTAATCACCCTGCAAACCCTCATTTCACGCTGCTGCCATCTGGTAAGCGCTTCCGAAGCCTGATGGCCAAAACTGAGAGACTCAGGAGAAGCTTCTTCCCCCAGGCCATCAGACTCCTGAACTCAGTCACTTAACATCACGTGACTTCACTTCAGGATAAACATCGATACACTGTCATTGCACTGCACTTTCTGTTCTGTTCTCGTTGTTACTGTGTAACAACCTGTTATAAACCTGTTTGCACATTATACTCTTTATACATTTGTTAACCACATATTTATAAGTCTACAGTTTACTCACTGCAAAGTCTACTTCAATTATTTTATTCCACTTTATCCTTATTTGTTACCTTTTTTTCTCTTGACTTGATTATTTATAATTCTACAGATATAGACATATATATATATATATATATATATATATATATATATATATATATATATATATATATATATATAGTACTTTTTTTTTTATCCTATTTCTATTATAATTTCTTCCTTGTGTTTTTAACTGTGAATTTGCACTGTCCATGGAGCGGACCTGTTTACATTTCACTGCCGGTTGTATATTCTGTATATAACTGTGTATGTGACAAATAAAACTCTTGAATCTTGAAGACTTTTGCACATTACTGTAAATATGGATGTATTTCTGATAACCTGTTACACCACTGCATTTGCGATACGAAGCGTTCGGCTTTATTTTGTTCAGTCACGGGTTTAGTGTATGTTATTTTCAAATATTTAAAGCAAGTCACTAGCCATTTAATTTCCAAACTGTTGTGATACATACAACAATCAGCATAATAAAACTTTGACAGATGCTAGCTCATCTGTCTTGGATTAAACTAAATGCACTTTTTGCGCCACTCACTGAGCATTTCACTTTGAAATTGTTGTGCAACGTGTGCGGAGCAACATAATATCATTTTGCAGGAATTTCACCATGCACAGGCACATTTTTCCAATGAGATCTTTGTTACAAACTGTTGTATGGCTATTATTATTAAGAGACTATGGCTGCTTCCAGTAATAGCATACTTCCCTACTATATAGTAGGCAAAAAAACAGTATGTGACAAAAGAAGTATGTCCGACTTCACAGAACTCATAAAAGAGTAGGCAAAAAGTACCTGAATGATCTACTACTTCCAGCAAGATTCTGAAGGGAGAGGATTCGATTGGGACATAATTAATGCTGGTAGGTCACATGGTCATGAAAACATGGTGAATGTAGTACGCCCAGATTATATTCATACTATATAGAACATACTTTTTAGTGGTTGTGAAGTAATTACTTATTCAAAATAAGTACCTACTCAAGAGAGTATGTGATTTTGGATGCAGCCTATTTCTTTTCAAATCATTAATCAAGAAATACTAATTTCAATACTTGTGTTTGTTTAAAATAAGAGAAATCTGATATTATTTTAATCTTATATCTGTTGTTATTTTACAGTTGAGATGTTTTTTAATGCTGATCTAACAGCAGAAGACACGAGCTGGGTTTAAATCCCAGTTCCGCAGGCGGGGCATGTTGTCACACTGCATTATAATGAGCCCCTATTAGAAATAATGCTATTATATTCTATACGTTTATGAATTATATTGAGAAACTATGGGAAAGAGGTGAATAAAGACTGAGAAATTATATGTTGTAGAAACTATGCTGTATTGCTTTGTTCTGCATTGTGTTTGTTGTCAAGCTCATTTTTTTTTTTTTAAGTTAATAATTGTTTTTTTATTGTCAAAATATTTTAGTTTGTCTTGTGTATATACACTCACCTAAAGGATTATTAGGAACACCTGTTCAATTTCTCATTAATGCAATTATCTAATCAATCAATCACATGGCAGTTGCTTCAATGCATTTAGGGGTGTGGTCCTGGTCAAGACAATCTCCTGAACTCCAAACTGAAAGTCAGAATTTTAAGCAATTTTGAGCGTGGCATGGTTGTTGGTGCCAGACGGGCTGGTCTGAGTATTTCACAATCTGTTCAGTTACTGGGATTTTCACGCACAACCATTTCTAGGGTTTACATAGAATGGTGTGAAAAGGGAAAAACATCCAGTATGTGGCAGTCCTGTGGGCGAAAATTCCTTGTTGATGCTAGAGGTCAGAGGAGAATGGGCCGACTGATTCAAGCTGATAGAAGAGCAACTTTGACTGAAATAACCACTCGTTACAACCGAGGTATGCAGCAAAGCATTTGTGAAGCCACAACATGCACAAGCTTGAGGTGGATGGGCTACAACAGCAGAAGACCCCACCGGGTGCCACTCATCTCCACTACAAATAGGAAAAAGAGGCTACAATTAGCACGAGCTCACCAAAATTGGACAGTTGAAGACTGGAAAAATGTTGCCTGGTCTGATGAGTCTCCATTTCTGTTGAGACATTCAGATGGTAGAGTCAGAATTTGGCGTAAACAGAATGAGAACATGGATCCATCATGCCTTGTTACCACTGTGCAGGCTGGTGGTGGTGGTATAATGGTGTGGGGGATGTTTTCTTGGCACACTTTAGGCCCCTTAGTGCCAATTGGGCATCGTTTAAATGTCACAGCCTACCTGAGCATTGTTTCTGACCATGTCCATCCCTTTATGACCACCATGTACCCATTCTCTGATGGCTACTTCCAGCAGGATAATGCACCATGTCACAAAGCTCGAATCATTTCAAATTGGTTTCTTGAACATGACAATGGGTTCACTGTACTAAAATGACCCCCACAGTCACCAGATTTCAACTCAATAGAGCATCTTTGGGATGTGGTGGAACGGGAGCTTCGTGCCCTGGATGTGCATCCCACAAATCTCCATCAACTGCAAGATGCTATCCTATCAATATGAGCCAACATTTCTAAAGAATGCTTTCAGCACCCTGCTGAATCACTGCCACGTAGAATTAAGGCAGTTCTGAAGTCGAAAGGGGGGTCAAACAAAGTATTAGTATGGTGTTCCTAATAATCCTTTAGGTGAGTGTGTGTGTGTTGATATGTGTATATATATATATATATATATATATATATATATATATATATATATATATATATATATATATATATTTTTTTTTTTTTTTATATCAGATAACATTTTAAGCTGTCATATGGTCATGTTACAGTGTACCCCACCTATGGTGCATGTTGTCACATGTCACTTCCATTCTTTCGGGGTAAATCAAGAAAAAAGTATACATTGTATTAATGAAACAAAACCACAATTGTACTAGATGTGTGAAATTAATGGTGGTAAAAACAAATACTCTGAACCCTAAGAGGATTTACACAAACTGAGAAAGTCAAAAAGTGTTAGGTTGTGCCCCGTTCTCCCCGATATCGGGCTTTATTGTCCAGTGTGTGGGCAGCCTCTGTCAGGATGTTTGCCTAATTTCCTCCCCTGATGCATTAGTCGCAGGGTTTGTGTACGAGGTGTTCAATAGCTTACATGTTTTCCTCTGACTGAAAATATCAACAAACTGCAAAGGTGTTCCATTTTCTCTTCTTTTTCTGTTTGAGTTCATTGACCACAGGGGCTCACAAGCTCCCCGTTCACAGTTTAAACAGTGTCATCTTGTTGCTGTGTGTAACAGACGTTCCCCGTGTTGTCATCTCTGTCCTCGACTGGATGTGTAAGCCAAACTACAAGAGGTTATGTGCCAATTTAGAAGACACGACACCAGCATGTTAATAAGCAGGAATGATTGTTCTGTACCTTCTTCTCTGATGACACCACTGCAAGCTTGCTGTGAAAGGTATAACATGTATAACAGTGCACGCACCTGCAGCAAAAATAATCAATTTAAAATCTCCCAAGTAAGTACTGTGTGGTGAAAACATCCTTGAGTGATTTGTAACTAAATGGAGGCCTATGCCTTTGTTTGACAGTGAGACTCCCAATTCTGCAGCCTCTATAGAATCCTCAAGCTGTCAACATTCTATCTGCACTTTCAAACCACTTAGAACAACCCCATTCATAATAACTCATATATCCTTTCTTTGTTTTGGCAGCCAGTCATCTATCTCATATATCTAGGTGCTTTTTTACATGTAAGAGTTGTTTACATGAGAACATTGTCCAGGACCCTGGAGCAAAGAGAGGTTCTCTAGTTATGGATCAAATTAAATTAATGTTTGTCCTAGGCATCAGGTTTCTGCCAACATTGGTTTCTAGTGTAAGGAAAGAGTTATAATAAACCCTCATTCTAAAACCTAGTTATTTGCCTTGCTCTACAGCCTAGGCAACATCCAACTGACTTTTGAAGCGCACTATCGGCATACAAATTGACACACACACACACACACACACACACACACACACACACACACACACACACACACACACACACACACACACACACACAAAAGACTCAGCTCAAATTGATTTTTTTAAAGAGTTGTGGGGTTAGCATGTTGCAAAGCTAACACCCCAACTCGCTTGACCATAAAGTACATTGCACACACAAATCTTGGTCAAATTTTCTTGGTCAAATTTGTATCTTGGTCATTTTTTGTTAGATATATATTTGTATTAATAATTCTTTCACTTCTTCTGTCATCTTAATTTTTCTTTTTTTTTTTCTTTTTTTGCCTAAGCATGTCCCACCCCAGTGCTTTCTCCCAGAAGGATACATGCAATGCTGCCTTAAAATATGGCCAAAATAATTACGGCACCACCTCAGGAACAGTCTTTACATAGGGATTGAGCCTACACTGCCTTACAAACTGCCTAAATATGCATCTCTCTAGGTTTTGGAACAGAGCCACAGCGATTTTACCCTTGCTCATGAATTTTTTATTGGCACAGACATTTCTCATATTGTTCAAAACAACAGGCTTCTCATAATGGCAGCTGTTTTCTCTTACTCTCACTCTCTCCATCTCAAAAACAAACCCATAGCAGGTTCAATCGATGTTTAAGTATGATTCTCATTCTGTTAAACCACTGCACCAGCTTTCACTGCCCTCATGTGGCTCCTGCTATGCCGCTTAGCTTGTCCTGAATGATCAAAAGTACTGCAGCTCTCACATTTGGAGAAATCTGAGCTCAGCCTTTATTCATTCTTAAGACAGTCCACTTAAATAACCCATATTTATGCTCTAATAAAACTGCTATGAAAAAGTAGATTTTTATAAGGGTGATTTTAAGATTCTTAATCCTAAAATAAAGAGAGACAACAGGTTGATGCCTCCAGGTGATATTGTGATGTTGTAGCACTCCTTTTCCAGCTGAAGAGGTGCTGGTGCCAGAGACCTTTGAACCGTACGAAAAAAGTCACAGTGGGTTCCCTGATTGCAGCCACTTCCATTTTTATTAGATATTTTGCACCAATTTCCCAGGAAGTGACCATTTTGTCCTCTTAAACACACAGGATGGACTGCTTTATTTGCAGTTGTAATTCACAACTGTGCGCAAAAGTTAAATTTGCAACATTGGATGGAAACATAGCTAATAACGAGTCCAAAACAAAATGGCAGAGCCCTAAAAAAAAAAAAAAAAAAAGAGGGAGATCTATGTTATGTAGCTATCAAACTAGCTGCAGTTTAGCAAACTGTTGCTTACTTCCAGTTTGTGTTGCAAAATGGATAAACCTTATTGCCAAAGTCTTCCCAATCCACCTGCTCATCTATATAAGCCAGCGTCTCTTTTACAGAATTGCACATATGACCAAGGCAGCACGTTTCTCCCGGAATAGAAATCTTTCTTCTTCTGAAACAGCCACAAAGATCTGGGTTCGAGAGTCTCATGTGTTTATTTCACACGTATAGTGTGAGCAGTGAAGTCACAGCTCAACGATTGCACCGTATAGTGTGAACACATAAATCGTAAGCTTGGGCTTTACATTGCATGTGATTTACTCATACATTGAGAGTTGGTTTTTCACAAAAACATGGCTGAAATCACACAGTGTATGCCCAGCTTAACCCTGTGTAAGATCAGTTCGTAACCATGACTTCTTGCTCACAGTGCAGTAAAGACCACTGTTTAGCTTCAGCCACAACCCTGTGCAGGTGTGTTGGTTGAACATGACTGAACAGTAATTGCTACATTTGTTTGTTTTTTTTTATTATTTTTTTATTACCAAATTATATTATGTGGTGCATCACTGGTGTTTTTCCTCAAAGCAGTTTTCTTGACAGTTAAGCAAGCAGGAGGTGCAGTCTCAAAGCAAAGGAGAAAGAAACCAAATTAAACCCAATCAGAGGCATGACAGAGCACTTCTGCGGACTGATGATAAGCCCACCACATCCCTGCCAGAACCCTGGACAAGCGGAGTGATTCGAGAGCCACGGACTTCCTCGCTGGCTGTTGTCGGCCACCTGTGTCCATCAACGTTCGAGACAAGAGCCAGGGTGAAGCTCCTGTGGAGAGAGAGCCCAGTCTCCCCTGATGAATGGGCCAGCAGGAAGAAAGGATAGATAAATACCCTACAATGCTGGAGAGTAAAATAAGAGAGCAGATGCTATGAGCAACACAGAATGGGAAAGCACAGAAATTGCACTGAGATTGCATAGCATTGAGACTATGGTGAGGATTTCAACCTAACCTCAAAAAGCGTTTGTGATGTATGAAAAGGAAATGTAACTCTAATGACTTTCAAAGATTTTTGTCTTTTTTTGTTCTATGAAAAGACTACATTAGATCAATATGAATCGTATTCTATGCTAGTCCAGGCTAATTTAGGCAGGTAATCAGGATGTCAAAAGCATCAGTACTTTGATACCAAGTCTGTGAAGAGACTTGGTCAAATTGGTCAAAAAAAAAAAAAAAAAAAGGATATATGTTAATATATTGTTTTGGGATATTGTTCTTATGTGAATGCAAGCTGCTGTGTTTATTATTGTTATAGACACTGTTAAATATATATATATATATATATATATATATATATCAGTGCTCTTTATTTACTTTTTAATTTATGAACTAAATTGCTGTGTACTAAAATCATCATTACAACTATGTAATTACCAATATATTTAAATACATGATGACACAAGTATAAATGACACTGATGTTCTGAATAATAATTAACTACATGTACTTACTATAGGGTTAGGAATAATGGTTGGTTTAGGGTTACTTGCATGTAATTATGCATACATTATAAGCATTACTACAGTAACATGTAAATGTCACAATCATGTTTGTTTGGACACTGTATATATGTTCTGTTTTATTTCAGTGTCCAGTGTTACCTGTTGGATGCTGAAGGAGTGTTGGTGGACTTTGAGGGTTTGTCCACCACCCCGCTAATGAGAGTGAGTTGCTGGCTAAGACACTGATTGGGTTTGGAGAGGACATTATTCTAGCCCCTATTATCCGAACCAGTTTGTATCATGCCTGTCTTTCTGGCCCCGCCCACCAGTTTTCCAGACTAAGATTATGAGCACTCTGTTTTGTTTTGGTTTTTGGTTTCTGTGTTAGTCTTCAGTCTTTTCCTCCAGTCTTCAGCCATCCATGGCATCCAGTCATCACTGTGTCCCATCAGATCAGTCCCTCGGTACCACCTCTGCCTCCTCTCAGTAGTGTGGAACCACCTCTGACCTGTCGGGAGCCATCTCCTCCTGGACATGAAGAGCCAGCCTCGGTGGGCTATGATCTGCCTCGACCCATTGTCCTGGTTCCTGAGACTGCGCTCCTTCTGCCCTCGACCTCAGCATGGACCATCGACCATTCTACCTCACCGGACTCCCTCTCCATGTCAGCTCCTCCTGGGTCAGACATTGCTTCACCTCCGCTGCAAACTTGCGGACTGTCCACTGCTCTCTGGTCCTCCACCCCTTCGGCTGCAGCTTGCTTGGCCCTACCTCAGGCTCTGCTCTGCCCGGTCGCTCCAGCTCGCTCTCAGACCTCCGTATCCCTACCACGATCTCGAGGGGTCATCGCTGCGGCTCTGTCATAGCTGCCTAGATCTTCATCATCCCTCCACCACTTCGGCTCATTGGCTGTGCTGTGGGCTCCATCCACACCGTCCTTGTCTCCTGTCATCCCCATGGCTCATCCCTCCATCAACCGTGGGGTACTCCCTTGGCAGCGGTCTGGATGAACAGCCTTTGTCCCCTGCTCAACGTCATCCTTTGAATATCTCCACCTTCATTACTGCCCTGGACTTTGTTGTTTGTCCTCCTCCCAGTCGTCTGTCACCTCCAGAACCTCCTCCTGCCGGTCTGCGCCATCCCTTCCCCAGCCCTCTTAACCATCCCTTTACCATTCTCTGTTCTCCACGTCACAAGGTCACGCCTACCAGGAGGGGGCAAAGTGTCACAGTCACGTTTGTTTGAACTCTTTGTGTTTTGTCATTGCCTGCCTTCATCACTCTTTTGTTGTGATGGACACTAATTATGTTCAGCTGTTCACTCATTATCATCATTATCACCTGTATATATGTTTGCTTCGGTTTTAGTTCTTTGATGTGTTGTATGTTGCTCTGTTTGTGTTGAATATTACTATTCATTTGCATTTGTCTTAATCTTCGTGTATGTTTATACTTACATATAAAGATGCACTTACAGCAAGACCTTCTTAAGTGGGTCATGAAAAGCTTAAGAAAAGTCTTATGTTCAATGTATTACATTTAATATAAATTTAAACTTTAATATACATTTAAACTAATAACAGGCAATTAAGTTTCCGAAAACATTTAATTAGCTATATTCTTTTAAAGTATAATTTCCATAATAAGTACTAAATAAGTAATAAAACATAATAAGTTTTTTTTTTTTTTTTTTTTTTTTTTTAAGTATGTCAAAGTGTACTTTCACAAGGGGACAGCCTTCAGAAATGATGAACGAATTTGTGGCTTCGGCTCAGATAAAAATGAGTGGCAATCATATTTATAAAACATCAGAATTTATGCTACCTTTAACTTGTTTTCAGAGATTTATTTATTTATTTTTTTCTGTAGAAAATGTCAATGTATTTCCACACACACTTTGTCTCTCTAACTAAACCACTATCACTTACAATAATGGTGTGCATTATGTAGATTGTTTCCATATGAGCGGTTAAAGGGCCAAAGTGAATGTACAGATAAAGAAAGAGAAAATAGCTTCCCCATAAATGTAATTGTTCAAACATCATCAGTGTCTATTCAGGTTAATATGTGTGTTATCCTAGACTAAGCTGGCATGTGGGCTAAACAAACAGAACCTCTGACGTTGGGAAAAATATTATATCCCTGCTCTCTGCACAGCAACTTTTTTTAATAAAACATTTAATTAGACTAATTGATATAGGGGAGAGTGGGGCACAGCTAACGCAGGGTTAGTTGTAACACACATGGTTTAAAAGTTCCCACACATGCCAGCATGACAAAACTTAATGTATTTACTAGCTGCCATATCAACATTATTTAATTTTTTTTTTTAAATTGGCAAAATTGACCACCTTATGGGGCATGTTATCACATTTCTCTTCCATTCTTTCGGGGTAAATCATGAATAAAGTATACACTGTATTAATGAAACAAAACCAAGGTCAGTTTTCGCTGACCTTGTAATAATGCATTATTCGACTGCCTTCTTTATGAAAGCACATGCTGCCTCTAGAATCTGGCACAATTATTCTGCCTACCTTTTACCAGTTATGTTGTCACACCTGCAGCTCACTAGGTTTTGGAACAAAGTTGCAAGCATTTCTTAGAGATCTCGCTTTATGCTCTTTTTTCTTTCCTTTTTTTTTTTTATTTTTATTTTTTTTTTTTTATTTTTATAAAGTTGACTGCTTTCATTTAGCATTGTTTAACTGCTGTATTGTGTGTATTTTCTGAGAATCCTGACCCCATAGCTCTTTTGAAAATGCTCAAGGGAAAGCATTCATGGTTCACACTCAGATTTTTTCCATGTTTTTTTTTCCTGGAGGAAAAGTGACAGATAAAATGGTTGACTGAAATTTAATTTAGCATCTTTTAAAAAGTGTTGTGTGAATGAAACAGATGTTTTCAAAGCCATCGGCGGGTTTGGCAGCACTACAGTGAAATATTTCTACACAGTGAACTTTTGAAAGTGTTTGACTGGGCCAGGAGCATTGTGCTTGGAGTCCTAAGATAACACACTGCTTGCGTAGCATTGTACACAGACAGTGAAAAGATTTTTTGAAAGCTTGAAAGCTGCTGAAAGACACAATCATCAGTTTAACAGTTGTTTTGTTGTCTGGCATGTGCAATCTTTTTATAGCTGATCTGGATATTATTTGATTTCCACCTACTTTGAACATTAGTGGTAAATGACTGAAGATCCCTGATATCAAAAAATAAAACAGTCTAACTCCAAATGAGACTACAGTGTTTTAATAAAACACACGCAGATGCACATGCTCATGCAGTTCAGCACATTCTACGCATATGTAGATTCTCCATAGCATGCCATGAGCGCTGAACCATTAGTAATGTTAGACAAACAGTGAAGTGTCAAACACATCAGTCAGTCTTTTTGAAAGTAGCATAATCTACTGTCTCCTGTGGTGCTCAGAGTCACAGCTTTGCTTACAGCCCGACACACTCTCACTAAAATCAAACACACTTCTCTCTCTACAGGAGGTCTACCATATCATGTATAAACAAGCTTTCAAAAGCTATTAGACCTCAATTTTTGCTGCTATGACGCAACATCACACAAGTAAATTAATGAGCTGAAAGAATTAATGCACAGGAGGCACTAATTCTTACCTACTTTTGGTGAGTGTTAATTTTAGAATCTATAGAGGAGACAAGGTATGGTTGTAACACTTCACTTAAAACTACCCTTTTTTAGCTACACGTCTGAAACTTTTAGGCAAAGTACCCACATTTGTCTACTACAAATGGCAACAATTTGAATTTCTTCAAATATAAATCACAGACTTTGTGAGATGATGACAAATACTAATTGGTCCTTTGTTACAACCTACCCCACTACCGGAGTAAGTTGTAACAGGCAGACAAAACGCACAAAAACTAAGGGTACTCCAAGTGATATGATTCAACTTTTTTTTTTTTAAATGAATGGCTGCAACAATAACGCGTGAATATGGGGAGTGTGTGCACGTACAGACATGCACAATTCTTATGGGTGTGTGTTTGTGAGACAAAGCGCAAATTAACACATACTGGGGTACGTTGTAACAAGTAAACAAAATGCACAAAAACTAAGGGTACTCCAAGTGATATGCCATAACAACAGTTTTATTTTAAATGAATGGCTGCAACAATAACATGTGTGAATATGGGCAGAATCACTGTTTGTTTAGATAGCTGTTGAAATTAGCAGGAGGCTGATACAACCTGATATAACTCATACAAAATTATCTACAATGATAGAAGTACTAAACCATTTTATTTTCTTACCACAGGATTTGATTTTCTGCTGTAGCTTCAGGAGAGAAAACAAAGACTGGAAAACCTCCATGTGGGATCATAAAGGAAGCCAGCGGAAACTGAAACTGTCATATGACTCCTATCTTATCTGTGAATCTTGGAATTGGTAGTGTTACAACACTCCCCGTGTTACAACTATACCCGGTCTCCCCTACATAAAATAGGTTCTAAAATTAAACACTCACTAAAAGTAGGCAAGTTACTTGTGAGATGGCCTGCTAATTTCATAGAAATTTTAACTTGACATATGGTTGAAAGTGTGTGCTCAACCATACATCAAGTTAAAATTTCTACAAAATTAGCAGGTATGATTACCGTTACAGAAGCACACTCAGAGACACAGAGAATGCAATGCAAGGGTGATTTGACAACACCCAAGTAAATCAGATGAATGCAGGTAAATAACAAGAATCTTGCAAACAGTTGGAGTGAGGAAGGGAATAAGCGGTGCAATCTTAGAAACCTTACAATCACGGGAGAGTGTGGCTGGAGAAGAATCAGTCCAGAAGCAACTATCTGGAATATTCAGAAAGTCTGGAGAAGGAAAACTACTGGAGGTAAACTCAGGCTACACACAGTTTGTTCACTTGGTTCACACAAATGAGACCAAACAACTGACTGAGCTGAGGTGTGTTCTTAAGTAGTGGCGTGCTGAGTGTGTAAACAAGGTGCAGGTGTGAGAGATTATGAATTGCATGCAGGTGAGGGCCAGGGAGGATGATGGGAAATGTAGTGATGACATGGTGGATTTGTAACAATTACATCAAAAATTGTGATCATTTACAAATAAAAAGTATTTTTCCTACCCTGATTTTAGCCTCGGGTTTGAATGCTGTTTGAAAGGGCGTGTCTGACCCCTTTAACTATCTTGATCTGGATTTTTGCCAATAAATTATTAAAGTGGTTCCATCGCAAATTTATTATCTTTTATTTTACAAATATAAAATGACTGCATGCAAGAAATTTAAGGACAAAAAATGTCCTTTTAATTAGATAAAATTTTCAATGTGATGAATGACAATGACCTGCATTGTCTGCTAGATTTCTTGTCATTGGGACAAAATACAGAAAATATATTGTATAGCAGATACATTTTCTTCACTCGTCATTGACAGGTTTACCAAAAAACCTATCTATACAGTGAATTAGTTTATGAACAACAAAATGGATGTGTCATATACGCTGACAGATTCATCTACACTTATATAAGAAACATTCTACATAAGAAACACTGGCTTATGATGGGAAGTGACATGGAGATACACAAAATTAATCCTCATGCTTTAGCACACTATGCAGCAAGCCTATAAAAAGTCACGTGGGAAGGATTATTTGTCATAAAAGTAGCATATCAAGTATCTCCAGGATGTTTTTCATTTATCATTTTGCTTAATATTATTTTCCCTTATGATTTCATATATTTGGTGTTGGTGTTATATTAAACGACTTCAAATCAGTTGTAACTGCATTACTATTATTCATCTTTATTCCCAAATGCCTTCGTGCTGTCAAATTTCAATTTCACACTTTAAAGTAGTCAATAATTAATATCTAATGCGTGACTAATTTTGTAATTTCCTTATGAGTTATTGAGTAATCACTAAGTATCGTCTTCATAATAAAGTAATAATGCACTTCTGAATGAGTGTCAAGTAAAACTGCTGGGACACAGTTACTTTATAGAATGTTTATAATTATATATGCACAGTCACTGTTTGTCAGTGGTTCACAGCTAGTGGATCGTAGGTCTTTTCTTATTGGGCAACACATTCTCACTCCCAACTCGTCACATATGGATGCATGCTCAGGACCCTTTTAGCCTAATTTTTCGACAAGCAGGGTAATCCATTGCTTTCAATAGTTTGTTTTACGTGTTGGATCAAGATTCATTTAATTCCAAATTGTTTCTTGCAATTTGAGTACATCCATTTTTCCTCTTAGACCTCCATAACACAAAAACTTTATGTTGGTTAAGTTAGTGAAATATTAGGTTTTATACTCAGTCACAATAGTGACTGGTGGGAAGCAACATAGGGGGAGGCAGTTAGGGGTGACTGTGGTGGTGATGGCTCAGATTGGGAGTGCCGGGATGGGGAAGCCCATTTGCCAGGTGGACTGTTGAGTGGCGAGGCAGAAGTGAACTGTTTGGAGGATGGGGCGGATGTTCATGAGAGACATTTGATGTGCCACCTTCTTTTCCAGCTGATCGCTATGGGCCAAGATATGGTGAGTTTGCTTCAACACCGACTGCTGCGGTGGAGAGGTGGTCAGGTGGGGCACACCGGCTGGTTCTCGTGGGCATCTGCCTCATCCTCCGGATGGTTCACCTCTGCATTGCCATTTGGTGGTCTGCCTTGTAAGTGGGCTGTTTTCACCCTGGTGCTCCCTATCTGGTCACTTTCTTTTGCCTCTTTTTCAAGTGTTTACACCTCTTACAA
Organism: Paracanthobrama guichenoti; assembly: GCA_018749465.1. NCBI lineage: Eukaryota > Metazoa > Chordata > Actinopteri > Cypriniformes > Gobionidae > Paracanthobrama > Paracanthobrama guichenoti. Next base: position 32,567,246 of record CM031960.1, read on the forward strand.
GCAAAATATATATGCAGGAGTATAATACTCCAAATTGATTAGTAGTAGACCCTTTAAATAATATGTACAAAATATGATAGTTCTGTTAATTAAGTTTTTTTACTTTCGAAATCGAATACTTCTCTACTATATAGTATGCAAAAAACAGTATGCCAACATAGTATGTCCGAATTCATAGTATTCAAAAAACAGTAGGTGAAAAGTACCTGGATGACCTACTACTTCCGGCGAGATTTTGTGCATACGATGGACACTTAACTATCCCATGAGGCCATGGGAGAGGATTTATGAATGGAGGTGAAGGGACGCAAATGACGCTGGTAGGTCATGTGATAATGACAACATGGCGGATGTAGTACGTCCGGATTACATTCATACTACACACATTCATACTATATATAACATACTTTTTAATGGTTGCAAAGTAAGTTCAAATTCAAATGTAGTACCTACTCACATAGTACACAATTTCGGACGCAGCCATATTCTTCTAGATGTGCAAGCAAGAATTAAACTGATCTGGTCATGTGACCTTTCACACTAGTCATTGATACATTGATACATTTTTAATCAAGACAAGTTATTATTTCATATTTCAATTATTTAATATATATTGTTGCATTCTAACTGTGCATTCATACCAGACACAACTTGCGTGAATAAATCGTGTTATTCACGCATAGTTGGGCGCTTGAATATTTTGAGTTTACTCGCTTCATTCACTGGTGACATTCACTTCACAACAGATGCGAAATGGCTGACATGGATTGTTTTAAAATACAGCAAATAAGCGCAATTTGCCGGCTTTAGCTAGCTTGTAGTCTCAATATGTATAGCTCAAACTGAGTAAAGAGCGTTTTTTACAGTTTACCAGATTGTAGACATTGCAGAATTTTCTCCCATTCGTAGTAATATGAGTGCACTGTATTTGTATATCTAAAGTCTTTGATCATATCTCATTCAAAAAATACACCTGAATTTTAGCATGACGCAATCAGTCACAAGGCACACAAAAGCCAGTGACATTTCACAATCAAAGCTGACATAATAGAGTGCCCCTCTTGCAAGGTGTGCAAGGAGAACCGGAGGGGTTACACCTGCACATTACATGGACAGTAATATTTAGAATTCGAAAGCATAGTTCAGTGCTTCGATAGAAATTAATAAACTAAATTAATTAAATGAATAAAAGATAATCCATGAACTCATAGAATCATGTCCCTATGAGTAAGTGAATTAGCAGATGGTGAGTGTGCAGCGAGACACTGCTTGTCTATTTGTCTTTAATACAGTATGCGATGTCTGTGATGCTGTCCAAAGAAAATAAATGAACCTTTCTGATCAATCACAAACTAGAGACCAATGTTAACAATATGTATTTTGTAGATTTTGTACATATCTTAAAATATGTCAATGCCATTGTTTTGTAATGTGTTTTTCTAGGGCATGTTTAAAAGATAATTAAATGTCCTAATTAAACTATACCTAATCCTGGTTTAATCTAAACCCTTTCTGTGAAACTGGGCCTTAGTTCCGCTTTTAAAGATGAAGTATGTTATATTTCCCCTTTATCCCAGTTTAATATGCAGAGACAACTATAACCAAGCCATTCGTAGGCTGATTTCCCCAAAGACTGTAAACACTGCCGCTCTGAAGTGCTTTCAAATCTGTTTGTTTTTAGAAAGAAGTCTTTGTAATTCCTGGAGAAAGCTAGCCGTTAGAATTCCCATTCATCTCTATACAGTAGCAGTTGCTTGACTGGTGCAGATTTGTAATATGTGATTTGAAATGTTTGCTCATGGGCACACTTTCTTTTTTTTTTTTTAGCTGTTTAGCTAATTGTGGCACGTTCTTGATTTTGTCTGAATAATAGCAAATGGGGGGATAAGCTCTAGCATTCCCATGACCAAACATAGGACTAGTGGCTTGGAAAAGATGGATTTTGGTGGATTTTTGGTGCTGTTAGAACGTACACGCTTTACTTTTCTGGAAAGACCACAAAATGTATTAGCTGAGTCACACAGAGTTAATAAATAATACAATGCTTATTGTTAAGTTATGAAATACAACAAGTCATTAAATCCATTTAAAATTATTGCAACATATGTCATTGTCAAAAGTATTTGACTTTTTTCTTTCTTTTTTTGCCATATTACTATTGATCTTATAGACTTATATCATTCTAATGTGCTCATTTGGTGATCAATTATTACTTATGCTCAATTAGCATTTATTTAAAATATAATTATTTTGTAACATTATAAATGTACTGCCACTTTTAAAAATTGAACATCATTGTTGAATAAAACTTTTATTAATTTTTTTATTTTTTTATCTTACCCCATATAGTGCATAATTGCTTCCACAAAAATATTGAGCAATAAAAAAATTTCCACATTGATAATAATTAGAAGTATTTCTTGAGAGCACCTAATCAGCATGTTATAATGATTTCTGAAGGATTGTGAAGACTTTGAAATAGCTTTGCTATCACAGGAATACATTATATTTTGAAATGTATTTAAATAGAAAATAGTTATTTTAAATTGTAATACTATTTCACAATATTACTATTTTTCATCTGTGTTGATTAAATAAATTCAGCTTTGGTGGGCATAAGGGACTTCTTTCTTTATTATGATGCAAAATATAATATGATGCTCAAGAAATATTTAATGGCATGAAACACTTTCTACTGTCTATATTTATCTTGAAAAATCTGGCTTTTAGCTCATTGTAGCATGTTTTATGATGGTAATCAGATACTAGTTATTACTACACCATTTTATTTATTACATTTTATTTGTCTGATTCACATGCTCAAATTATGAGTAAGTGGGCTCCCCTGCCTACAGTATGCAGATGAAAGACAAGAGATGGAAGATACTGTGAGAGTGGAAGGTGTTACGGGACTGTGACAGGACTGATGTTCTCCTGTCACCGCTGCTATAGGCCACAACACATCCAAGAGCAGATAAATGCATCTGGAAAACTCTCTTTCAGGGCCTGGACACACAATAGCTCACAATGACAGTGTAGACACTGTCCGTCTGACTGAAAAAAATGCCCATTTTTCATGCTTTTCATTCTGTTCAAGGCTTTTTATCTCTCTTTTTCTTGAAAACATGCCTTTGAGATGAGAGGCATAATTCAGAACGTTTTTATTCTCTCCATTCCCTTCTTTTGTTGCATTTGCTCTCATTTTGAGAGGAGAGAAAATGATGGCACAGAAAGAGGGGGGAAAGAGACCAACGGGCCACTAAATGAATGCTCTCTACCTCAGGTTAATGCACTTCATTAGAGGTCCATTTTTGCATGTTGTGCTTAATTTAACAGCCTGGTGGGCCTTGAGGGGAATTTATCTGACATTTCGTTAATGCCAAACCCAGCACAGGAAGCTTACACTGTGATTATGAGAACACTTGCAGTGTGTTTATGAGAGAGACAAGAAACAGAGTGCGAGAGAAGGAAGCTAGAGAAGAAGCAAGATCAGCCTGCTAATGATGAGTTAAAGCCCAGGGATTTGACAGACAGCGTGGGGGAAGCTCAGATGGAGAGAGACTGCAGAACCTGCCTCTCAAGACAAGAGAATTGGAACAGCTTTTAAAGGGGCAGTCACACTAGATTTTAAGCATGCACAAACATGGGGGGGTGTTTCAACAATCATTATTACATATTTTGGTCTTTAGCGACCCGGTTTATCTCAGATGGACCTCGAACTTCTGCAAAAGTATAAAATTCCCAGGATATTTTAATGACAATTAAAAAAGAATAAAGTAAAGCATACCTTATGGAACTTGTAAGAGTTTAATTTTGGCAGATCACTGTCATCAAGCTAATTTCTCCAGTACATTCAGCATCTGGCTCATATTCATGATGTCAACCATATTCTCAAAACTAGTGTCTTCAAAATTAATATTTTGATCACTGACAGCTTCTTCACCACATCCACCTTCAAGTGACAGTGACAGTATTTGTTCTGCAGTAAATCGCTGAGCCATTTTCAAGTTTTGCTGATGACACTTATGTATTCTTTTGTTTTATGCCTGTGGTAATTATGAGTGAAACATCACGTCATCATTGTGTATCAAACATTGCCACCTTGAGGAATAATGATAATAATGAGTCATCCGAATTCAGTTATTGTTGAAAATATTACACTATTACATAACTCGGGTCGCTAATGACCCTATACATTTTTTCCAAAAAGGTATAAAACAGACACTTTACATATTTTTTTTCTTGTTATATTGTTGATTATGGATAGACTGAGGAATACTAAAAAGGTTGATGTCTAACATTAAAAAGGAATGAGGGGGAGGATAGTGAATGATGTCCCGGGTCGATAAAGACCTGATGTACGCGTTTAAGGGTTAAATGCATTAAGTAATGCTGGTCACAGCAAAAATTTAGTTTGTAGGGCACAGATTATGCAAAATTCACTTTTACATGGTGTTTGAACATAAATGTGTGTTGGCAGTGTGTGTACACAACCACCCTATAATGGTAAAAATCCACCCACTCCTTTTTTTTATCCCCATAAATCATAAGCAGTGCCTCAGAACAAGCCGTTTGCAGATTCCTGGCAAAGTGACGTCACATTTCACAGGCCCCGCCCAAGAGTGTTGATGGACACTACTGTATTAGCATAGACCTGCCCTCAGGGAGCTGTACAAAGTCTGCCATGTTTATCTCCTCGCCAGATAAAGCTACTAAGTTATTCAGTCAAGAGCCGTGAGTGATTTTCTTTTTATCTCTTGTTGTTTGATTCATATCAACAGCATATATAGCAGTAGGTACTGTATATTACACTGCTTTCACTTTAATACATAGATCTAATATACACACAGGATTTGCATATGTGGACAGACATAACCAACTGTTTTCATATGAACTTTGTGTGTTTCTGACATAACCTTGTGTGCATTTGACAGTTTAATCGCAATAACACATGAAAGAGAACTAGTCTAGTTTAATAGCCTACTCATGGACGCACCGACATCCAGCTCTCTGTGCGCATGCGTCCGGTGTGTGTGCTCAAGTTGAGGACTGTTGAGAGTGATAAGGCTTTAAAACGCATGCAGATGATCATAACCAAACAGATGTATCATGTTTCAGTTTTCATTCGCATGTCCACGAGCTGTAAAGGCTCTGCCCTCTGGGGCAGGAACAGCAGCTCATTTGCATTTAAAGGAGACACACACAAAACAGCTCATTTTATCAAACCCCAAAATTGATATTTATGATCTGTTAGGAATTTTGATCTGAAACGTCACAGACAAACTCTGAGGACTTATATTACATATTGTAAAAAGGGGCATAATAGGTGCCCTTTAATGTCAGAGACGTTGTCAAGAGAATTGAACATTTGCCCTGGAGTTTGAATGCAGTTTGTGACATTTTCCAATCAGACTATAGTGGACAGTTCATATGGACTACTTTATGGTTCTTTTGTAAGGAAAGAAGACCTTATGATGATTTAATTTAGTTTAAATTCTTGCCCAAAAACATCATATATGCATGACACTACAAAAGCTAATATTATATGTTTGAAAAAGAAGTAACTGCAAAATCTCTCAATTCTTGAGAAAGTGTCAAAAAGACTACATGTTTTTAGATTACTTCTGTTTTTGTTACTTTTGTTTTCAGTTGAATATGCCTTCTTTTTTTTATTGGCAATCATATTTTCTAATTCAATAAATTAATTAGGTTCAACAGTTACAAATCTATGTTTGTGTCAAAATAAAATTTTATACTGGAGCATCATCTACTTATTTAATTTCTACATGCCCATAGAAAAGAAAAATAACAAATTAAATCTCAGACAACAATGGGATTCAGTGGAGAGCAAAGATGTTTTTGCCATTAGAAAAATATATAGTAGGCCTATATAAAATATAGTATAGTATATTAGAAAATATAGTTTGCAATTTGTATATGGCATATTAATAAAGGTATTAATATCATTAATAAAATAATAATACTGATGATGATATCAATAATCACCATTATCAGTAATGATCAATGTACATTTCATGGCCACGGTCATTTACGTATGAAACATAATTTTAAAACCATATGAATGCCAAAACGTTTAATTACACAAAATGTGTTATTAGCAAAAGTCCCTTATGAACACACAAACAATTTTTAAAGCAACTTTGTGGTATTTAAACACTTTGAAGTATGTTTATTACAATGTTGACCTTCAGCAATGTGCATCAAATGCTAATATTGCTTGTTAGCCAATAAAATAAGGTTTGAATAAGATAAAACAGAGCTGTTTGACTTATAAACTGAAAATATAACAAAATAGCAAGGCTTCTCATACTTGATTGCTTAATTTGAACATTTTCTAAGGTCTTTTTTTTTTTGTACACCTTCACTTCCATTGTATTGATAGAGAGAGAGAGAGAGAGAGAGAGAGAGAGAGAGAGAGAGAGAGAGAGAGAGAGAGAGAGAGAGAGAGAATACTAACATTCTACCTAATTTCTCCTTTTGAGTTCCACAGAAATAAATAAAACCATGATGGTGAGTAAATGATGACAGAATCTTCATTATAGGGTGATTCCTTCAATGGCTTCTGTTATTGGTTTATAGTGCTTCAAACACTGCTGTCTGAATGATGACTTAATTTTTTCAAAATTCAAGCTAAAGTCAGTTGGATTTTCTATTATTTATCATGTTATTATTGGAATAAATGTGCATCCTTGGGGCTTTTTTATATTCAGACACAGCATCAGGCTTTACAGAATGTTCGATTGAATGTTCTGGATGCCGCATTAATCTGTGATTCATGTTTTGATATTGACTGAAACTCCATCGATTACATTCCGCTCTAGACTGTGTTCTCTGTAGCTTTGCAAATGAGGGTCTGAAACTTTCTCACTCATTTCAAATGAATGTTGACAAATTAGTATGTTTTTTAGAGAATATCAAAAGGAATCTGCAAGAACCATGTTTGAAATAAGCTGTCTCAGCAGTCTTAATACATGAAAAAGTCTTTACAGTAATGAAATAGAGCCGATGGATGTAAAAATTCTCAACCCATTTTCACTCCCAAGGTGTCAAAAATCGATGCATGGTCAAGCCTAGACGTCACTATGTCAGCGAACAAGGAATTTACTCATTTAATTATTTGCATGCATCTGTAAAAAGTATTCCATTGTGATAGTGTAATGTTGCTTTTTCATTTTCCAATCAATTTAACTATATTTATTTTTTAAAATAAAGGCTCTGCTAAAAGGATTAGTTCACTTTTAAATACACTTTTGCTGATCATTTACTCACCCTCATGTCAAGTGTCCATGTCTTTCTTTCTTCAGGCGAAAAGAAATTAAGGTTTTTGATTAAAACATTCCAGGATGGACTTCAGTTGGCTCCAAACGGTTCAAGGTCCAAATGACAGTTTCAGTGCAGCTTCAAAAGGGCTTTAAACAATACCAGACAATGAATAAGGGTCTTATCTAGCGAAACGATCGGTCATTTCACTAGTTATGGCACGCACAGAGATGAGAATTGCATGTATGGACTTATCTAACTCTGGGGGATACGGTGAATAAGCTTAAGTCCATAAAGTTGGTGTGTTCCTTTAATGTCTGCTAAGAATTTTATTTTGATGATCCCACAACAGACATTCTACTATAAGCAGTGGTGTAAAGTATTTGAGTAAATGTAATTAGTTCAGATACTCAAAGACTTTTACTCAAGTTGTATTGGAATTGGTGACTTGTAACTAGTAATGGAGTTATTTTCTCTGAAAGGAATCTGTACCTTTACTCAAGTATGGTTTTCAGGTACTCTTTACACCTCTGATTATAAGTAACTTTGCAATTAGGACATGGATCAGGATTATAAAACGGTGATCTTTGGATTGCAGTTTGGTTCACTGTTCTGGAGCAAGTTCAGTCAGGAACTTTGTGTTCCTAGATCTACTCAGATCTAAATCTAGCCTTGAACACCTGCCCTAAACCTACCCACCCTGCCCTATAAACTGGAACCCTATCCTTCTCAACCCTTGTGTCCTTACCCTAGGCCAGATGCCCAGTATCTGATCACAGTTGGTGTGGTATTGTCTAACATGCCTCGGCCCATGTACCTTTTCTCAGTTTCCCTATTCCAAACCTCCCCAGATTAGTGCTAGGTCGGGGGGAGCTGTTTAAAGGGATAGTTCATCCAAAAATGAAAATTAGCCCATGATTTACTCACCCTCAAGTCATCCTAGGTGTATATGAGATTCTTCTTTCAGATGAATACAATCAGAGTTATATTAAAAAATGTCCTGGCTCCATCTGCCGGACACTAGTTATTTTAGTTTATAAAGTTTTAAATATGTATAAATAAAATGAATAAATAAATATATATTATTCTCACACAAACACATCACTTCACTTCAGAAGGCCTTTATTTACCCCCCAGAGCCATGTGGATATCTTTTATGATGGATGGATGCACTTTTATGGACTTCAAAACAGAAACAGCCATTCACTGCCGTTATAATGCCTGGAAGAGCCAGGACATTTTTTAATATAATGCAGATTGTATAAGTCTGAAAGAAGAATGCTTTCAGCTATAGCTTTCCTGTAGCTCAAACAATAAGAGCGTGGCGCTAGCAACGCCAAGGTCATGGGTTCGATTCCCAGGGAAAGCAAAAACTGACAAAATGTGAACCTTGAATGCAATGTAAGTTGCTTTGGATAATGCATAAATGTCATATAAAATGATGACTTGAGGGAGAGTAAATCATTGGCTAATTTTCATTTTTGGGTGAACTAAGTTTTTCAACAGCTAACCGTAACCTAACTCTAAGTACTCTAATGAGAGTTAGTTGACATGTAGTTGTAAAGTTACATATAGTTAGTAGAATGTCTAAAGTGGACCATCGAAATAAAGTGTAACTGAATAAAGTTACATCACCACTCCACTACAATGTTCTAGCTGGAAATGGTTTATATTTTCACAAAGGCCTTGGCTTCCTCTCTAATGTTTGTTGTGTGGTATTTCTATCTCTTCATTTCCTGAGGTCAAAGCTTAAAGCTGTAATGAGCACAGTCCTCAAACATAGAATACAGTATAACAATACATGAGCAGAAAAGAGAGGACAGTGTAAACAGGATGAAAATGCACATTGTAGAAGTCAGAAGTTTTAGAAATAATTAGTCTATGATGGCCAAAAACTTTGCTTTTGAGTAATTTCAGACATAAACTGATAGGAAATTAGACTCATCATGACTCAGTGCATTTCTATAGATAGCTCTACTAAATGAGCTGGTGATATGGATGTAATGCTCTGCATTTAAATGAATCATTATTTTGCAGATGAAATGCTAATATACACCAATCAGACTGAACTTAAATGGATAGTTCACCCAAAATTACAAGTTTGTCATAATTTACTTACCCTCGTCACTCTAAAACTGGGTTAGTTCAACCACAAATGAAAATTCTGTCATTAATTACTCACCGTCATCATGTCGCTCCAAACCCAGAATTAGTTTGAACACAAATGTAGAGGAAAAAAAAGAGAAAAATAAATAAATAAATAAATAAATCAGAGAATTTTTTTTTTTAATAATTCATCCATATGAATTGAACGGTTTAGTCTAAATTAACTGAAGAGACACGATCGCTTTATATGAACAGATTGAATTTAGGCTTTCATTCATTCAAACATTCATCAACTCACACATCAGTTGTGGTAAACGGAAGCTCAAGCATGTTCACTTGACGTGCAAGAACCAATGAAGTTCATTCTCGTGTGTTACACATCATGTTTGAGCTTCCGCAAGAAGTTTGTTCTAGTGCGTCAAGCAGTCTCAGTTGAGCTTCTGTTTATGTTGTCAATATTTATATATGAAAATATCTGTTTATCATATAAAGCGATTGTGCCTCTTCAGAAAATTTGGACTAAACTGCATTTGGATTATTTTTACAATCTCTTTATGAACTTTTTGAAGTGTCAAAGTGGTAGTTGCGTAGCTGCCAATGGAGGGACATAAATCTCTCAGATTTCATTTGTGTTCTGAAGATGAACAAAAGTCTTATGGGTTTGGAACGACATGAGGGTAATTGATGACAGAATTTATTTTTTGGGTGAACTATCCCTATCTAAATATCCAGGATATACTTCAAACAAATCGAAGAGCGAACTGGTGTGATTTAATTTCAAACTAAATTAGGTCAAAACTTTTGGAGAAAAGTTTGCTCTGGCCAATAAGCACCTACTATTGATTTCCCATTTTAATTAATAATAATAATAATAATAATAATAATAATAATAATAATAATAATAATTTGTTACATTTATATAGTGCTTTTCTGGGTCCTCAAAAAGCTTTACATGGAAGAGGGGGAATCTCCTCAACCACCACCGATGTGGAGCATCCACCTGGATGATGCGATGGCAGCCATATTGCACCAGAACACCCACCACACACCAGCTGATCGGTGGAGAGGTGATGAAACCAATCAGGATAGGGGGATGATTAGAAAGCCATGATGGAGAGAGGCCAGTGGACAAATTTGGCCAGGATGCCGGAGTTATACCCCTACTCTTTTTTCGAAGAACATCCTGGGATTTTTTTGGAATGACTACAGAGAGTCAGGACCTCGGTTTAATGTCTCATCCCAAGGACAGTGCTCTTTGACAGTATAGTGTCCCCATCACTATACTGGGGTGTTAGGACCCACACAGACCACAGGGTGAACACCCACTGCTGGCCTCACTAACACCACTTATTTTGAAGGTGTTTAGCTGGAGCACACTTTCACACAGCAAGTTCACTTTGGCAAGCTGTTTCATACTCTTGAAAGAAACTCTAATCGAACTTTGTTTCATGGGTTTGGGTAATTGAGCTTAAAAGGCTATTGAATGGTCACCATGTTGCAATGGGTCTAGAAAACAACATTGGAAAATCATATTAATCATGCTAATCTTGGATAACTTTGACAGCTACTTTGACAGCTGCTATTTATTTATTGGCAATTTTATCAGTAATTCATGGGGACAAAGTATAAGTAACTACATGTGGGTTGTGTTGTACCATTTTCATGTCATTCTTCTGCATTTGACATGAGGGAGGCGGCGTGGAAAACAGCAGGCACTTCCTGTGAACTCCAACTTGTCTGTGATCACCGGGGAGAAAGCATTCAAAAAAAAAAAAAAAAGCCATGGGCAGGGCTGAATAGATGCAAACCTCTCACTGTTGCATGCAGGAGCTCCCTTCCTGAACGGTCTGCAGAATCTGTGTTATGCCTCGGCTACCATCATGTTTTTCGACACAAGAGCCATTTGCCACTTAATTGCATGTTTACAGGCTTCATGCTCACATTGGCTTTGGGTCCTTTGTGTCTTGCATGCAGCTCAGCTTGCAGATGGCTTGCAAAAGTCATTCAGAAGCCTGTAATTGTCACCTTTTTATCCTCCATGTCGCTTTAATTCTGCTTCCCGTTCAGCTTTTTTCAAATGTAGGGTATTATTTGAGGCATACTGCCATATGAGCACGTTCTAGAGCTTTATTGTTGTCTGAGAGTGCAGTTTCACACCAACTGCTATCTTGTGTCTGTCTCACAAGTGGCTAACAGCTCTAACTTTTCAAATCCTTTTAGGTTCATGCATGCAGATTACTCTTACAACCTTACTGCCTCACTAAAGACTCACCAATAACATATCAGTGTCCAGAGACATCGTGCTTAAAAAGAGTTTCTGCACAAGAGCTTAACTTTAAAAGTAAATTCAGAGGTTTGCAGATTTAACAAGCTCTATTGATGAAGTTAACGACAACTTTTTTGACATTTTTCAATACTTGTCAATACTTTTTCAATACTTTCAATTCTGGACTATTTTTGGACCTTTTCCATTGTGTTTTTTTTTTTTTTTTTTTTTGAAATTTATTTATTTATTTATTTGTGTGTGTGTGTGTGTGTGTGTGTGTGTACGGACTATTTAAAGATCTTAAGGTACATTTAAGGCATTTTCATGTCTCTGCAATATATGGATATTTTCATATCTGATTGCCTTAACATCGTCAATTAAGGGGCCGGGATGTAGGGTCCATAAGGTTGCTAATGTTGTTACTCAATGTCTTTCACTATGGCTGCATCTGAAATCGCATACTTCCTTACTATATAGATAAAACAGTATGTGACAAAATAAGTATGTCTGAATTCTCAGTACTAAATAAATAGTAGGCAAAAAGTACCAGGACGACCTACTACTTTCAGAGAGATTCTGAAATTCACATACAATGGACACTTTACTATCCCATAAGGCCACGAGAGAGCATTTGTGAATGGCACTGAAGTGCCGCAACTGATGCTGTAGGTCACATGATGATGAAAGCATGGTGAATGTAGCATGTCCGAATTACATTCATACTACACACATCTATATTATATAGAACATACTGTTTTAGCAGTCATGAAGTAATTACTTATTCAAAATAAGTACCTACTCAGAGTATGCAATTTCAGACACAGCCTGTCCAACATCTCGGACATATGTCACTATATATCTATAGTCCCCCTGTGGTGAAGGGAATAAATTGCATCCATTTTGGCATTTCCTGCAGGCAGCCATCTTAAACAGGATGTGATGTGGCAATGGGCAGTGGGGATCCACACTCCAGCCCAGTAGCTGGCGGAAATGCCCCCATCGTGTGTTTGCCAACCGCTATGAAATGGCAAAAGAAGAAGAATGGGCAGTGGGAAGGGAGACAGCGGCTACTTCGAAAACTGGAAAATGCTGCCTTCAGAGAACACATTTCAAGGTAGGAAGGCATCAAGGCATGTCCAAATCCAATGTTAGCTTCACTTCCTGAGAAACCTTCATCTGATGAATTTTTGAAGGCAGCATATCCTTCGCTGCCTTTGATATCCCACAATCCTATGCATTCCATTTGGTGTAAAAGTAAGTTTTTGACCAACATTTTCCACTTTGGGTGTCATTTCTAGCGAGAAATTACCACTGTAGTAATTAAATATTCACTTAGAAGAAGAAAGAAAAAGAAGAAAGAAGGAGAAGAAAAAAGAAAAGAAAAAGAGATTATTAAAATAAAAAAATAAAAATAAAAAAAAATCTTTAAAAAAATTTCTTCATAAGCTATCTATGGGCCAGATTTACTAACAGCTTGCTAAAAAAACTACTGTCAGGATTTACTAAAGACATACAGTGATAAAGTACTGCTGAAAAGGCATGGATAGGGTTATTTTTGCGGCTGACTTTATTACAGATTACATCAGTACTTTTATGGAATTGCCCTCTCACGCTAATTTGCCCTGTTTAGTAAATCTGTCCCTATGACTGGATCATTATTGGAGTGATTATTATGTTTCTAGCATGATATACATGCTCGGTGTTGGATTAATGCATTACAAGTAACTTGAGTTACATAATCAGATTACTTTTTCAAGTAACTAGTAAAGTAACGCATTACTTTTTAAATTTACAACAATATATCTGAATTACTGTTTTTAAAAAGTTACTTCTTCACATTTATTTGACTGACAGATCTCCTGTCCCCATGTTGAGAAAAATCAAAAGTACAGAGGCGTTGTGTGTAAACATGTTATTGTAGTTCTAGACTAAATGTGATCATTTACTCATCTCACTTGCACAAAAAGATTCAGTATTCCTCAAAATGAATAAAATCAGTCAAATGCAAAATCAGAATACTATGCAAACCTCCAATAATTAAATGTTAAATAAAACAAATATTTGTATGTGTTTAATTTGACTTTATTGACCAATGTCTTACTGCTGACATTCGATGATTCAGTTAAACCATGAGTAGAAATGACTTTAGATTTTTGTTTATATTGGTGAAGTACTGCAAGTGTTAAACTTTTTTTTCTCCTGTGTCCTGTTCTTCGGTTATCCAGAATGGCAGCACTGAAAGGTTTGTTTGAGATGCGCCCTCTACTGTACATGCATGAATTCACATTTTTACCTCAGCCTGAGGCTTATTATTTCAATTTTGGTGTGAAAGGGTCTTTACATTTGCACAAACATATATAACTTTTTGTAAAAAATAAAAAATAAAATAAAAAAACAAGCCCGGCCTAGGTGAGAAAAAGTTATTTTACTAAAAACCACATTACTTTTCTTAAAAAGTAACTAAGTAACACAATATTGTAATGCATTACTTTTCAAAGTAACTTTCCCCAACACTGTACATGTTTGGCCAAAAAAAAAAAAAAAAACAGTTTTAACCCTAACTGATTGAAGTGTGTAGCTTTTCATTTCTTAAACAACCATGTTGACAAGATTGACCAAAAAAAAAAAAACCTCTTGTTTTTGTATTTGTTCTTGTATTTCCATCAAGAGGTGCATCACCTTTTGGTCAAACTTTTGTATTGACAATGCAAGTGTCAAGCACTCTGTAAAGTTTACTCCAGCACATCCCAATGCTTTTAATGAATTTAAGGTCTGGACTAAGGTCTGTGAAAATGATTCTTCAAGCTCCCTCCCGACCATTCTTTCACAGTTTGACCCTGATGAATCTTGACATTGTCATCCTGGAATATGGCCATGATTTGTCTTCCTACATGGTTGTTCAAGAAATTAAAAGCTACACACTCCAATTAGGGTTAGAAGAACTATTTAAATCTAAAAATTACTTTTTTTTTGGCCAGGTAGTGTATATCTATATATATCTTTAATCTATTGTAAGTTGCTTTGGATAAAAGGGTCTGCCAAATGCATAAATGTGATATGATGTCAATTTACCAGCTACTCCGCTAATATTTCCTCTCTCTCTGGGAATGATTGTGTGCTGTTAATGACAGAGGGCATTGCCCCTCTGTTTAACCTTCCTTGCAGGACCAATTGTTATTTACGCTGCAAGATTATTAGCTGTGTTTGCTAAACGAGATAAGAGTAAAATATGCAGGAGAAAATGATTTGCATAGTTTAATTTGCATAGTTTTAAATTCACCCTCTAGAAAAAGAAACATATCCATAATTTTATTATAAACTGGTTTGAATCAACTCGTTGCCACCATCTAATTCGATGCGTGGATATACATGGAACTCAAGAGGAAATTTAATTTGATATCTTTTTTCCCCTCTAGAAATAAAGCAGACAATAACATTGCTTACTGTTGTTAAGGCAAGAAAATTGTGAGAATTACAAATTTAATAGAGGTTTTCAAAACCACTAACCCTAAGGGTTTGCTCATACTGCACACGTTTTTTTTTTTTTTTTTTTTTTCCACTTTTTGTTTTTTTGACTGACTTTGGAACATAATCTGCACTTTTTCACTTAGTCAATTGTTCCACTCCTCTTAAAACCTAACTGTATTATTTGCATAAAGCATTAGCCTTTTGCTATAATATGTGATCCTGGACCACACAACCAATCATAAGTTGCATGGGTATATTTGTGGCAATAGCCAACAAAAATTGTATGGGTCAAAATTATTGATTTTTCTTTTATGCCAAAAATCATTAGGATATTAAGTAAAGATCATGTTCCATGAAGATATTTTGTAAATGTCCTACCCTAAATATATCAAAAAAATATTATCATTAGTAATATGCATTGCTAAGGACTTCATTTGGATAACTATAAATGTGATTCTCAATATTTAGAATTTTTTGCACCCTCAGATTCTAGATGTTCAAATAGTTGTATCTCGCCAAATTTTGTCCTATCCTAACAAACCATACATCAATGGAAAGCTTATTTATTCAGCTCAGATGATGTATAAATCTCAATTTTCCAAAAATGTACCCTTATGTTTTGCGGGTTCTTCTTTAAAAAAGTTTTTAAAAAATAAATTTAAAAAAGTACTGTGAATTATGTAGCCTACTCATCGAAGAAAACATGACAACATTTATGGTAAGCGAACACTGTGAACATGCTAACGCAGCCACATAGTAACCCACTAACAATTGCTCTGAACAGCTTAGCGACCACTAAACAACAGGCAAACAACCACACCTCAGCAATCACCTAGTAAAATGCTAACAACCTATCAAAACACTTTAAAGACCCCATAGCATCACACTGACAACCTTGGCAACCACCAAGCGCCATGAAAACAACCACTTTGGCTACATTAATACTGTCAGTCCAAATCCGATTAGAATCTGATCTAAAATTATTGACTGTCCACACTGTGTATCGCAACTGTTCAGAGTGATTTGTGTGTCCATGCCGCTCTTTAGTTGTCTGGAATATCTGCATTGGTTCTCTTTCATCATCTCGTGTTCGAGATCCACCTATGGGAGAGACATGGACAGTTCCCCAATTGCCCAATACACTCACAGTGAGATTCTGTTGGCCAGAAAAAGATGGTCATCCCCAAGGGGCGGTGCTTGACACGTCTCATAATCATGAACCCGTAACTGCGGTGCATAAGCAGGGCATGAAACGTGTGTGGCACCCACAAGAGAAGGCAGGGTTAGGAAGACCTCACCCCCAAAACCGAATGTGCTACCGAGGTTCTGGTGACATCCAGCCAGTAGTAATGCACAAATGTATGGGGAGAAGCCCAACTGGCAGCAGAGCAGATATCCTGCAGTGATACTCCCCTGAACAGAGCCCAAGAGGCGGCTAAGCCCCTCGTGGAATGGGCTCTGATGTCCCATGGCGGTTGCATTCCCTTTGATTCGTATGCCAAAATTATAGCGTCCACAAGCCAATGTGAAAGGGGTTGTTTGGACAGGGGATCCCCTTTGTGGGGAGGAGCCTATGAAACAAAGAGTTGGTCACTCTTCCAGAACACAATTGTCCTAGCCAAATACGTCTGTAACGCATGGACTGGACACAGGGCATTTAACCTTTGATCCTCCACGGAGGAAAAGGGCGAAGGGTGAAAAGTGGACCGCTCCAACACCTCCAATGCGAACGCAGGGAAACATTTTGGCATGAAAGCTGGATTAAGCTTAAGGAAAACTTTATCTCCACCCAGAGAGAATTTAATGCACAAGGGGTGGACCGAGAGTGCATGTAACTCACTTACACATTTGGCTGACGCCAAGGCCAAGATCAAGGCTGTCTTGAAGGACAGCAACTTTAGGGAAATATTCCCCAGAGGCTCAAAAGGGAATTGAGACAGCGCTTCCAGCTCCAAGAAGAGGTCCCATTCAGGCATCGTTCTCCTAATGACTGGCAACGAGCGACGGGCAGAGATAACATCATAACTGTATATGTTAAGTTTTAGCTCAAAATACCCCACAGATCTTTTTTTTTATAGCATGTTAAAATTGTCACTCTTTGAGGGTGAGCAAAAACATGCAGTTTTTTGTGTGTCCCTTTAAATGCAAATGAGCTGCTGCTCACGGGGCGGAGCTTCAAGAGCTTGTGTTAGCAGCTCTGATCACCTCATGCAGACAGGCAATGAAACTGTTCAGCCTTTTGTGTTCAAACTGGAGTCGGACAATGATGGAGAGACTCAAGAAGAACTGACAACATGTAGAATGCAACAAGCTGTTCCTGAATGTTTAGATGATGAATTTATGTAGCTGATGTGGAGTTAACTATCTTCAAGTCATTGATTAGCATATTCTGTCATGATAATCTATAAATTCTCAACATGGCCTTTGTTGCGTGTTCCTGGGGGTGGGGGTTATGTACATTTCAGGTTTAGTGATGTCAGTAACCCGGGAGGAAGCTTGTGTAGTCCCTACCAGCCGTTTGTTGTAGTCCTTAAAAAGCAATTTCTTTAAAAGAAATTATCTCCCTTTGCTTTGAATGTTGTAACTTTGCAGATGTTGTTTATGCTCAAACATCAACATTACACACTAATTAAAAAAAAAAAAGTGAAATCATAATCAACCACCCCTTTAACACCTGCTTATTGCCCCTATTTACAGCAGCACCATGTTTGATGATTTTTGACAGGAATGAAAGTGAGGCTGTGAGGGATAGACAAACATCTCTTCAGTGTACCGTTTTTCTAAGACATTTCAGTAGTCAAAAAATCCAAACAACAAGAGTTGTGGGTCAGTATAAGTGATCTATGGGGTTATACAGCTTTTTAAAGTGGATGCCATTGAAAACACACAGCAAGTCTATCTCTCACTGCCTTGCTTTCATACCCGTCATAGCACTGCTCTGAATAAGGTCTATACAGTCTTTTATTTTTGTACTAACCAGCCACAACAGCGATTCACAACGATTCTGTTTTTATTTCTGTGCAGTTGTGGCTGGAACAACATACAAAGTATGATGAGTGTATATTATGTGCTTTATTTAAGGGAATTTAAAGGTGCTCTAAGCGATGTCACTCGTTTTTTAGGCCAAAACATTTTTTGTCACATACAGCAAACATCTCGCTAGATTTGATTTCGCTAGAATGATTTCCACCCCCAAATCATTCTTGTCGGCTTTTGGCTGGAGCACTGTTTGTTATGCTTCGTGGTCCAGACTGCACACGTTTGTTTTGGTTGCAGTTTGTGGAGCGGACTACAGAGACCGCGTTTTTTTTTTTTACAGTGTGTTCAGGGGACAGGCAGCTAGCGGATAGCGAGAAGATGTTTGCTGTATGTGACGACAAATGTTTTGGCCTAAAAAACGAGTGACATCGCTTAGAGCAGCTTTAAAGTGAGTGTGATATTTTTCATGAGATGTAGCCACACTGAAAACAAAAATGGATAATTCCACTCAGATCGTGAAAATAAATTAAAGGAAACAACTAGGCTATGTTCGAACTATGTCAACTCAAGGTAAACAAACAAGTGTATTCTATGATAAATAAAATGTTTCAGTAACACAGTATGTATATCATGCTAAAATGGTGTAAGATTTGGGAATTCGATACTGTACTTATCCATTTCGTTGTGAAAGCAGTCAGTGCGCTTGCAGAGATAGCCCACCCACACGCAATTCTGATTGGCTGTGACAACCGGGTCTGGTTAGGACACGAAAGCTGTTTAAATTTGCTTTTCAAAGCTGCAACAGAACTAGCAGCATCATGAGCTGTTTATTTCCCACGCTTGTCTGAATGCCAGGGTATGGCAACTGCCATAGTCTGCCATACGTAAACGCCGCCCCTGACTGCATTAATAAATAATAGTCTGCTATCAATGGCCCAAGCCTTGGCTCAAGTTCCTAGCTCTAAAATTATGTTTTGCAATGGTCCTTTTTGGACAATTTGGAAACAACATTTGCATTCATTTGTGTCAAATACATTATTAGTCCCAAGATTCTTTGCATTAGTGAATAAATACATAAATCTGCTATAGGAATTCGAATTCCCTAGTGGTCTGGTGGTAAAAATTTTTTGTAAAGCGTGTCAAAGGTTCTGGGTTCTAATCCCCCCTCATATGGTGTTTTTTTTTTTTTTTCTTCTTCTTCATTAAAATTGTAATGGCAATTTGTCCATTTCTAATTATTAGGGGGGCCTTGTCCCCCTCAATGTCTATGGTGGTTAGGGCCCTGGCGTAAGGAGCTGTTCACACAGAACTCGTTTTTTCATTCCACTGCTTCTTTTCCATTATTTATTTTAATTTTATTTTTTTATGTAAACACACGCTAGATGGATGTCTTGAACCGTTGTGCTCGCATCGTTTGCAGCGTCTCAAGCATGACATGGCATTTTAAAAAAGTGTTCTGTGTGAACTGGCCCTAAGAAATCACACAAAAGCATTTTAAGGACAAAAAACAACAGCTCAACCTTTTTGTAATTTTTTTTTAATTTTTTAATGTTGCATTTATACCTCCATTAAAAACTCACTATTCAGACAGCAGATGCTCAAAGCTATAATGAGATGTCTGTTGACAGCTGAGGTCTGTTTTTGACAAAGCCTGAAAAATCAGAAGGTTCCTATTTAATTATCACAGTGTATTTCCCAAAAGGACTAATCAATATTCAAAATGCAGCCTCCTCCTTTTCACATACATGTGGTATGGATTTTGTTTATCAGATAAACAGGCATATTGAAACACAAGCGACATGTATTACCTTCCAATCTTGCCCTAGACCAAAGCCACCGTTACCCCCTGCCTTTGTGCCAGACGGTGTTTCTGACCGGTGTGATATCAGGCTGATTGGTAAACATTCTGTTGTCTGTTATGATGACCCTTAATCTGTTCTGGCTCCCCTGGCTGCGCGGGGACACACCTGAGACTGGGCTCTGCAAACCTGCTGATAAGAGAGTGTGAAATTGTGTCAGTTTGCATCAGTAATAAAGGCCTTTCTGTGTATTACACAGATGGGGAAAGAGAGCATCAGAGCGTGACTGTACAATGAGTCTGCTAATTACTTCATTCCTGAGGAGGAGGAGGAGGGAACGTCCGTGTGATCAACAAGAACTGCTGTATTAGCAGTCGGGGGAATCGAGACACATGGATCCAGCCTGATGAAAATAACAAGCAGGAAAGGTTATCGATTCCAGGTATGATTCGAGGTCCATTGGCTCTATGCATCAAATCAACACGTTGAAACGGCTCTTGTTGATGGTAGAAGTGAACTGTTGATTAACAACCGAGGTTAACACATTCATTACAATGGCCATACTGGACATTTGTCTTAATAAATATCCCATATATATTGTATTTATCTGAGTTTATCGCAACATTTTTTAGAGACTATTTAATTCTAGGTAAATGAAACGTTCACAATTTATTTAATGTTTGTTATATATGATAATTATTAATTTGTACCTTTACTCTACATTATTAGTGTATATATGTATATGTATTTTTTTTTATTTTTTTTTTAGTCACGATACCAACTGCATCTGCATCTGCCGGCGATTTGATTTCGCCCTGCAGCTCAGTCTGGAAACCTGTACATTCATTTATCCTGCTTCTGTTACACTTTTGCGGGAACCAATCACAGACTGGCTTATCCACCTATTGGCGGGTTTAACACAATGACGGATAGAGAAGGGTGGATCGATGTCTGTTGATCACGCCTCTTGAGGTCTGATTGGTTGAAGGAATATCCAGTTGCGTAGAGTCATTTGAATTATGCTCGTCGATCACACCTCTTGTGCGGTAGAAAATTAAAAGATTGAGCTTGGTCTGGTGATAGCCAGATTTAGATTTTTTTTTTACAGAGATAACATCATAACTGGAACACATTATATTCACTGTTTTAAATTGTATTAATTTCCATGATTTTTCTGTATTTTCTTCATGCCCAAAAATTACTATTTTATAAGTCCCTGATATTTTATTTTATTTGCTCACAGAGTGTTTTTAATATTATTTGAGTCAAGGTACCAACATCTTTTCACAAAAGCCATGACTTTTCAGGATATTTGTGATTTGAGTAAGGATTTAAAAAATTGATAAATCTCATAAAATATTATAGAGCATAACTAGAAAATGTATAATCATTATATTATGTTCATTATACTGTTTTAAATTGTATACATTTCTATTTTTTTTTATGGAACTTTCTTTCTTTCTTTCTTTCTTTGCATGATACCTTAAATCTTGTGGCTTGTTGAGGAGGGGTGTAAAATTACTTTTTCTAAGCAATCAGAATTCAATTAACAATAAATGGAAGGGGAAAAAAATCCAAATAGATTTACTTTTAAAATAAGCCACACACATCAATACTCCCATTTCATTCAAGGCTGCAAGCAACAGCCTAAAAATCCCCTATAACACTCACAACACCCTAGCAACTGGCCTATGTACCCTAGCAATGTGATTAAAACCACTTGGAACATCTTTGCAAACACTGGGAAAATTGTCATTCCACCTCCAGCATTGTGGCAGCAAGTTTTGCACAAGCAAACACCACTAGACATGAACTAGTTTCATCAGAAAATCCAGTTTTATATGTTTTTCACTGCTTTGGTAATACAAACACATATTTGCCATGTCAGTAAAGCACATTAAATTGAAAACCTAATAATTTTTTTTATATATATATATATATGAGAGAAAATATACATTTATTGGCCAGTGGTATATTGTCAGAATTAAGCTTTCCATATAATAGTTTGTCTGAACACAGGAAAAAACATCTCTACTGCTTCTAAAGTAGCTCGGCCCATAGATGGTCAGCAGTCAAAACAAAGCCCAGTGGAAATACACAGCTCGTTTGCCATCCTAATACACGGTCGGCCTTTGAGCAATTACTTTGCTTTGTTCCGTCACCCTCAAATGAGTTTCCTTTGCCTTGCTGCTTTGAGTATTATTAACTCCTTCACAAAGAATTATTTAGTCACCTTGAGCATCTGAAAAGTAGCGCTCAAAGTAATTATCAAATGGGGTCCACTTAATTTTTAATTGACTCTCTTGGTTCACTGCCCCAACTTTGGTACGCTTGTCAAAAGTACCTCTGTTCTTTGTGACCCTTCCTGTCAAAGTAGAGCTTGTCAACTTCCTTGAAATTTCGTTCCCTGTGGTGGTAATAGGGGA
This sequence comes from Paracanthobrama guichenoti, assembly GCA_018749465.1. Lineage (NCBI taxonomy): Eukaryota > Metazoa > Chordata > Actinopteri > Cypriniformes > Gobionidae > Paracanthobrama > Paracanthobrama guichenoti. The sequence goes on from CM031960.1 coordinate 32,589,571, forward strand.
GCTGCAGAGAGAGAGAGAGAGAGCGGAGGAAAACGAGAATTATTTTTGGCTGTTGCTGGTTTTAATGGCGCCATTTCAAAGTATTAAGCTTCACAAACAACTATCACCACATACTCCAGCCTTGTGTCATCTCACCCCTTACTGTGAGAAAGGCTGTGATGTTTCTCATGAGAACTTATTTTTTACATGCAAATAAAGAAAGAAGATTTGGAGTTATCTTCAGTTCTGTGGCTGCAATAGGTAACTTTATACCTTGCAATGCAATGCAATGCTATTCTTTAAAATAGTGTTTCTGCAAACCCTTTAATGTTGCAACAAGAACTCTTATATGACAGGCAACTTGCAAGCCCATCACAACGCTATTCTATAGTTTATTCAAAATTGTCATTTTGTTTAAAAAAATAAAAAAAAAAGTTAGGAAAATAAAATATTTGTTAACAGAGAGTTTTGCACATCACAACAATAATTAAAAAAATTCAAATAAAACTTGCTTTTGCAAAAAAGAAAAAAGTGTGAAAGAAATAACAAAAATGCTAGCCTAGAAATCTAGACGCACCCTAGCGGCAGCTAATCTAATTTGCCGCAAGTGCAGTCTAGCAACTCCCAGTAGACCTGCGAGCTGGAAAAACCAAACTCTGGTCAGGCCAATCACATCGTGTATAGAGTCGGTGGACGGGACTTAACATAATGACGGCAGAGTTGCCGCGGTTCCGTGTGCTACTTGAAAACAAAGAAGCTGGCAAACAGCGACCTTTCGAATCAGCTTTGGCCGCGACTCTGGGAGACTTGCTGTTAAGCTTTTCTTTGAGAAAAGAACAAAGAACGGTATTGAAGTCAATCTTAAAAAAGGAAGATGTGTTCTGAGTTTTGCTGACTGGATACGGCGAAAGTTTAATCTATCAACTAGCTCTGCTTCACCTTTTTCATTGCTCTGGTTGGTTGTAGCGCTATCCTATTGCGTGCAGAGGGACTTTGAAAGACAACCGTTTATCCCGCCCCTCGGATTGAGCCCTGCCAACGGTGTGTTCCCAGACCCAACATCTTGATGTGGGTCTGGCTTGTCAGGCTACAAAAATGCACTAAAAAAGCATTTTTGTGGAAGAAAAATCTAGAAAGAATATAGGCATATCAGATGAAATAATCAAGTCAATGATGATGGGAACTGACCTGTTTGAGCTGAGGCTGAACAGTAAATGAGTACAGTAAACTGATGTGCTTTAATATGTACAGGAAGCTGTTACGGTTGACTGTTTTTGCTCAATCAGCTCTCTAGTTCAGTAGTCAGGGCACTGATCAGGGAGCTGTCCATTTTTAAAGGGATAGGTCACCCAAAAATGAAAATTGTGTCATTAATTACTCACCCTCATGCCGTTCCAAACTTTTAAGACCTTCGTTCATCTTCGGAACATAAATTAAAATATTTTTGATGAAATCCAGGCCCCTCTATAGACAGCAATATAATTAACACCTTCAAGGTTGTTAAAATTTGTTAAAATAGTCCATGTGCCTCCAGTGATTCAACCTTAATTTTATGAAGCGATGAGAATGCTTTTTGTGCGCAAAAACAAACAAAAATAACGACTTTCTTCAATAATTTTGGTCTAGCCTGTGCCAGTCTCCTATGCTGTGTCCGTTGTAAATAGTACAGCGATTTCGAGATCTACGGTATCCGATGCTGTTCACATGAGCACCACGATGCATGCGTGACTACAATGTAAACAGCATAGGAGACTGGCACAGGCCAGAATGAAATGGTTGAATAAAGTCGTTATTTTTGTTAGTTTTTGCGCACAAAAAGTATTCTCATAGTTTCATGAAATTAAGGATGAACCACTGGAGTCACACAGACTATTTTAACAATGTCTTTACTACCTTTCTGGACCTTGAAAGTGTTAATTAAATGGCTGTCTATGGAGGGGCCTGAGAACTCTTGAATTTCATCCAAAATATCTTAATTTGTGTTCTGAAGATGAACAAAGGTTTTACAGGTTTGGAACATGAGGGTGAGTAATTAATGACAGAATTTTTGGGTGAACTATCCCTTTAAGGGCTGTCTCAATCGGAGAAGGGCACTGAAACGTTCGCTCCCACAATGCATTGCAAAACCCAGGGTGCATTGATGCTCACTATGTTCCCTTAATGGAAGTTCTGAAGAGCGAAACTTAAATCACGTGAGCCAACTCACTACGCACGACACGCGATAGATGTTTTAAACAATACAAACCATTATTTTATTATATTTCAGCATAAACATTCATCACTAGACAGGTAATTAACATAATATAGCTAACAGTTATAATTTACCTACGGCTGAAATGTTGCATGTATATGTAACAGGCAAAGTTTACCATGATGTACTTTAAATAGCACGTAATGTCAGAATGATATCAGCTCTGCTGCTGTTCATAAATACCAGTAGTGATGTTGTACAATGACGATGTTGCCACGTCACCAGAAATAGTCATCAGTGTCCCAATGTGTAATGACTTATGATTTGTTGGAATCAGACAACAAAAATGACTGAGCTACACCTGTTTGAAGTCGACAGAGTCAGCTAGTTAAAGTTTTACGAAGGTTCCAAAACAAAATCACCTATCAACCATACCTTAAAATTCCTGGTAATAACACCAAATTTGGCACACACCAAGTCAAAACCCATATCTAAAGGAAAAATATATATTCAACTTTTACCCATGATACCACAATTGTTTGATTAACATCAGTGAGACAGAGGGCCTATATATTAAGATCTACTGTACCGCACATATCTAACATAATGTTACATATTAGATGTTTTTCCCCAACAAATAACCAAATGGTCACTTAAGACATAACAGATAATGCTTGCATGAATACTCGCCAAGACAGATATTTGGAAATACTGTAATTGTTTATATGTGTATATCTGGATTGTGCGCTGTCTGCGGCGTCTTTGTGAATGTGTTTCGGAATAGTCAGCGCGAGTAAGATCATTTTTTTTTACATCAGCATAAGTTTGAAAATCACGTTCCATTGGTTCAGACTCATGCCATCGAATAAAGTTGGAATGCTGTGGTTTAAAACGATATCAAACTTGTGCTGAGGGGAACCGCCAGTCGTCGAGAAGAGAGCTGAAAAAAAGCTGGAAAAAGGAAAGATACTCCTCTCAGAAAACATACAAATAAAGATACTTTTAGATGTTTAATTGCTATTTGGAGCATTGTGTTCGACAGACGAGGGCTTAAACACATTTTTTTGTGAAAACCACAAATATGATCATATCGTCAAAGATGATTGAATCAGAATTCCAAATCCTGACTGACGAGAAGAGGAGCTGGGGATGGAGGAGGGTAAATGAGCTCTGGAGAAACGCGATAGCTGCTGATAGTACTGATGAGCTTATATATGTATCCTGTGATAGATGTCGTATTCCTATAGGTAGACATGATCAGCTGACAGTCAGCTGATGTGAGCTTGACTGATGTGATCTGCCAGAACTGACACTATACGCTTGATTTTTGTACATTACCAGGGTTTGCTATGTTAGTTTGTCAGCTGCTTCTCATGGATCCTTGTATTCTTGTTCCTGGCTCTTCATGTTAACCTGTTTTTTATTTTTATTTTTTTTATTTTTTTATATATGCCTGCAATTAGGCCACGTTAACACAGCAGCAGAATACAGTTGTCAGTCCTGTATTTGAGTCTTTACTATGGTTATGTTCACATAATCACATAACGGTTATGAGTGACAACCGCATTTGCACAGTTTCAGGACTGAGAACTGTATTCTCATGAAACCCGTGCTGTGTGAATAAAACTGGAATAGAAACTAGTTGTCTTCACGTCATACAGAGCAAGACAGCCGCTTTGTGCTGCAAAAACACGTCTACCGTGTGTTCAGGTTTCATGTTTGATTTTAGTAACTTACATACAAGCTGTGTCATCTTTAGGTTTTCAATCCAGTCACTGTTCTCCACCAAAGCTGCTCCTATCAGATTTGTGTTCTATGCACGACTCAAATCTTTCAAGTCAAGTCAAGTCAGGTCACCTTTATTTATATAGCGCTTTTTACAATGTCAATTGTTTCAAAGCAGCTTCACAATGTTAACGGGAGAATAATGCAACAGAATTTGATTCGGCGGTACAGCTGCTCTGGAGAAAACGGTGATGTCATCCAGTTAATTTCAATTATCACAATTATCATATAGTGTCAATGCGGGCAGATCAGTAATATAGTTGAAAATGTTGTGTCCCCAACTGAGCAAGCCAAAAGCCAAAGGCGACGGTGGCAAGGAACCAAAACTCCTTCAGGTGACAGAATGGAGAAAAAAACCTTGAAGAAACCTTGGAGAAACAGTGTATAATTATGATTCTGGCAACATTACAGATCAGAAGTCATATTTGATCTTTCAAATAATCTTTAGAATATCTTTTGATCTGAGTCGTCATGCCGGAGACGGGTTTAATGGTGGGTTTTCACTCTCTTCCAGATATAAAAGCTGTTGTTGGTTAATGAAGGTTTTACGAATGAACTCGCGTCTCGATTGGACGCTTGTTGTGTCAAAAGTGATAAGACTTTTCAGTTTTATGAACGGCATCGGCATCTTTGAAATTACTTTGGTCACTGTTGCTAGGGTTACTGATAAGAAAATACGTGCCTAACTCCCGTTGCACATTCACACAATAATTTGCTGTGTGAACGGCAAGAATCACACCTATAAGTAAATGTGGTTGTTAATTCCCAAAACTGACAGTGTGAACATAGTTCCATACCTCTGCCAGCCTTCCTTTCCTCTTCCGTGTTACAGATCAATTGACCGTTTTGACTTGGGTTCTGAAAGTTACCAAATGTTTTCATAGTACAGAGATATTTTGCCTTAAAAAAACAGAGAAACATTTGATTCCTCATGATGTGACCCCTTTATGTTTCCTTTTATTAAGACCATGCAGTGTGTGAAGAGATATTTGCCAGGCATATTGCCTTGTTTCTGTGAGATATTATTGGCCTGTAAAATGACAAATATTTGTTATGAGATGGACTGAAGATAACCGTGTTACTGTGAATGTTTGCATCAGGATTGGTTTTGCAGGAATAGTCTGTCAGGAGCTCCCAATGCCTTCTGTTCATACAGAAGGATATTTGATTGGAAGTCTGATAAGTGAGATAGAATCTGTGCTTTGGGAAATGAATTCTATTCCTGAAGACTCACAACATCATTTCATGTGTAAGCAGCTCCTCTATAGTCACAGGCCTTGCTCACAGGCCTAGTTTCCCATTAGGGAACTTAAAATATTCAGTATTAAATAATATAGTAGAACATAATGTAGAAAGATCACAAGTATTCCTGCTGGAAGGAAAAAAACGATCACTGCGATCTATTCCCTGTCTAATACACATTCAAATTTAAGATGGCTATTTTGAGATGATACAGAAATTTTTGATGTTACTCTTCTGATCTGTCTGTAAACACATTCCAAGCTGATTAATGTTTTTCAACAACAAAAGATATTTGAAGTGGAAAGAAGAATATTAGACATTTAATTCAAGCTAGCAAATTCATTCTAGTCCGTCTGTGGTCTCTTTTAAAGGGGTCATATCATGAGGAATAAAATTGTCCTTGATCTTTTGAGATAAAAGAGCTCATTTCAAAACTCACCAGTCCAAAAACACCATTAATTAAAAGTACAATGACTAGGTCTGTACATCTGTAACTGACTAACATCAGACAAAAGAATACATGAACTTCTGATCACCTGCATTTTCACATCAGCTACGCTGTGTTCAAAAGTGCTGTTAGATGTAGATTATTAGTTATTTCTAATCACCAGAAGGACTGGTATCCAGCGTAATGTTGACATGCCATCACATAGAACGAACCACATCCAACAGGAGTAACTGTCGACACGAGGAAGCTGTCTGAAAAGGGATGTCAAGGTACTAACGCACGTCAGGAGCTCCACAGGGTCAATATTCATGGCCGGGCTACTATAACTTGTGCCAATGGCAAATTTCAGTTTCATTGGTGCCAGCAATGTGAGACATGCATTGTTCTCTGATGAGTCCACCTTCACACTGTCTTTATGGTGTGGATAAGCCCCCAAGAAGCTTAACACCTGGACAGTTGCATGCCCAGAATGAAGCACGGGGGTGGATCAGTGATGGTTTGGGCTGCAATATCATGGCATGCTCTACTGTGTTTGACGGACGTGCACTGCCAAGGACTGGAGGATTCTGGAGGAGGAATGGGACAATTCTGGACACTGAAAAATCCAGCATTGCTGGTCACCAGCATAAGGTATGTTTTGTATGTTGGTTCCCAGCATTGGATGCTGGTTGCTGGTCCCCAGCATGAGAAACAGGTGTATTGGTGGACAAGCATAAGGTCATCATTATGGTGCTTTAATGTTTCATTATGTAACGCTTTAGATTACAGCACAGAAAGTACTATGTAAGTAAAGCGAATTTACAGCATATCTTTCGGTAATTGTAGTGTAACTATAAAGTAAGTATGTGTAGTTATAAGGGAACAATATATAATATTGGAGGAATAAAGTTACAGGGTAAGTGTGAATCTACGGGCTGTAAATTAAAGCAAGTCTGTGGGATGTGCTGAACAAACAAGTCCGATCCATGGTGGCCCCACCTCGCACCTTACAGGACTTAAAGGATCTGCTGCTAACATATTGGTGCCAGATACCACAGCACACCTTCAGGGGACTAGTGGAGTCCATGCCTCGATGGGTCAGGGCTGTTTTGGCAGCAAAAGGGGGACCAACACAATATTAGGAAGGTGGTCATAATATTATGCCTGATTTGTGTATGTATGAAAGTATGTATGTCTTAACCAGTAAAAATAAAAATTGGTAATACTAAACCTGTTATACATTAATCTTATGAGCAGAGATAAGGAAATTAAGATACAATTGCAGTTAGAACTGTGCCTGAATATCCACAGGACATCCTGTCTAATCTTCACAGTCTAGCTCATTAAATAAAAATTTGAATGATCGAAGAAGAGATATATAACAGAACACTGATTATACAGGCATTTACAAGACTGTGGTATGTTCCAACATGAATTATATAACCAAATAAAGTTCAGCATTGGAAGGTCAGATAAAAAATTAATAATGCTGCTTCTCTGGCATGAAAAAGGAATCTGATGTATGTCCTATTCAGTAGTGTCATCAACAAACTCATCCAGTATATAGCAGACAAACTTGATCTAACCTTGTTGAGCATTGATCCTTAGTGCTACTAATGACAGAACAACAAACACAACAGCGTGATGTCTGCAAACACTTTGTTTTGTGGTTTGATGAGCATTCAAGCATGTTAAGCCTTTTTGATGTTTACAGAAAATAAGATACGTTCTTAACAGATACACGCTGCACTCTGTATGGATGGTGGAGTCTCGTTCAGGATCTTGGAGACATTAGAACAAATGGAATTATTTATTGGAGTAAAATATTTATCTGGGTCCACAGTGACATGTCACATTTCATTCAGCACAACACCAAGGTGAGCTATTTACAGAATACTCTAGACAATTTAAGCATTATCAGTGCTGCCCAACTGCTTGATACTATAATGCTGGCCAGTGCATTTAGCCTCGGTCACACACTTCAAGTAGCAATTAAAACAAGATGCAGATTTACAGAAGTGAGTATAGTAATACAAGGCTGAACATTCTGAACATTCCATCCAGAATCATGAGTGGCCACAACAAATTAGAATTGCCCATTAAGGCTTCTTTTTTTTGTTTTCTTTTTTTTATTTACTATTTTACTTTCTTTTGCTTTACTTTCTTACAAACTTATCAAATGCATTGACCTGCTATGACAGCAAAACTCTTTTGGACATTGGTTACCTCTACACTGGACTGTTTCAGGACACATTCGCCGATCCTCTGTGGCCATCTGAGATCCTTCGGAACGCCGAGTTGAACAATGGCCAGAGTCGAAGGCGAAGAATCAAGAAACACCATGGGAAACTGAGGGTGAGGACTGAGGAAAAGGGCATTCAGCCCTCCTCTCCCGAGCATTCTGCTCGCAAATGTTCAATCCCTGGAGAACAAGATGGACGATCTTAGAGCCAGGATAAGTTTTCAACGGGACATGAGAGACTGTAACATCTTTTGTTTGTCCGAAACATGGCTCACGCCCGCGGTCCCGGACACAGCTGTGACGCCGTCTGAGAACTTCTCTGTTTTTCGGATGGACAGAACAGCCGAGGCCGGTAAATCCAAAGGGGGTGGAGTATGCTTCATGATCAACAAGAAATGGTGCGACACCAGGAACATCACCATTCTCTCGCGGTCCTGCTCGCCTCATCTGGAACATTTAACAATCATTTGCCGCCCATTCTATCTGCCGAGGAAGTTTTCTGCGGTCATCGCCACTGCCGTTTACATCCCACCACAGGCAGACACAGGGCTGGCTTTATCTGGCCTTCATGATGTTGCCAGCGGCGTCATAAACAAACACCCTGACGCGGCGCTCATCGTCGAGGGCGATTTTAACAAAGCAAACCTAAAGAAAGTCTTGCCAAACTTTCACCAGCACGTCTCCTGTCCTACACGAGGAGCAAACACACTGGATCATTGCTACTCTCCGTTGAAGAACGCCTATAAAACGCGATCACTTCCAGCTTTCGGCAAATCGGATCATGCCGCCATTTTCCTCACACCCGAATACAAACAAAGGCTCGTTCAGGAACCCCCAGTGAGGCGGGAAGTTAAACGTTGGTCAGCCCATTCAGAGACCGCGCAGAGGCAGAGGCAGAGGCAGCTCTTGATGATGTCGACTGGGACATGTTCCGGGCGAGTTCAGCTGACGTCAGCGAGTTCACGGATGTGGCGCTTTGCTTCTTCAACACGCTTACAGAGCAAGCCACGCAAACAATAACAATAACGTCCTTCTCAAATCAGCAACCGTGGGTGGACAATTCAATCCGCGCTGCAGTGAACACACGCACTGCCGCTTACAACGCCGGTCTCCTATCGGGGAACATGACTGAATACAGATTGTCCTGCTATGCTCTGTGGCGTGCAGTTAAAGCCACAAAGCTCCGTTATAGGGATCAAGTGGAGTCTCATTTCCAACTCAACGACTCGCGGCGCATGTAGCAGGGTCTGAAGTCCATCTGTTCTTTTGGATCTAAATCCTCTGCAGAGGTGAGAGCTGATCCGTCGCTTCTGAATGAGTTAAACTCTTTCTACGCTCGCTTTGATTATAATCGCGGCAGCGCGACTCCGCCAAGTGGCGCGTCAGAGGGAATTACTCAGAGCAGCAACAACCACGTGATCTCTGTCTTGGAGGATGACGTTCGGAGGGCACTCAAGCGTGTGGACGTGAGGGAAAGCTGCTGGGCCGGATGGTATTTCAGGCCGTGTTCTGCGGTCCTGTGCTGATCAGCTCACCGGGTTGTTTACATCTATCTTTAATGAGTCCCTCGCTACATCTGTGGTCCCCACCTCCTTCAAAAAATCCACCATCATCCCTGTCCCTAAGAACAGTAAACCCTCTTGCCTAAATGACTATCGTCCAGTGGCTCTCACGTCTATAGTCATGAAGGTCTTTGAGAGACTCATTAAAAACACCATTTGCGCCTACATTCCTGACACTTTGGACCCTCTTCAGTTTGCCTATCGTCCCAATAGATCGACTGAAGATGCCATCTCTCATGTCCTCCACTCCTCCCTCACTCACATCGACAGCAAAAGTGGGAACTACGTAAGGCTGCTATTTATTGACTATAGCTCAGCCTTTAACACCATAGTTCCCATTAAGCTAACCGCCAAACTCCTGGATCTCGGCCTGAATCCTTCTCTCTACCACTGGATTGAGGACTTCCTCACTGGCAGGCCTCAGGTGGTGAGAATAGGCCAGTTCACCTCCACCTCCTTCACCCTGAGTGTGGGAGCTCCACAGGGCTGTGTCCTGAGTCCCCTGCTCTACTCTCTCTACACACATGACTGTTTGTCCACACACAGCTCCACCTCTATCATCAAATTTGCTGATGATACTGTTGTCCTGGCCCTCATTTCCAACAACAATGAGACTGCATACTTGGACGAGGTGGAGCATCTAACATCATGGTGCCAGGACAACTGTCTCTCTCTCTGAATGTTGGCAAGACCAAAGAAATGATTGTGGACTTCAGGAAGAGACAGCAACGGACATACTCCCCTCTCATGATCAGCGGGTCACCAGTGGAGAGAGTGAGCAGCTTCAAGTACCTGGGTGTAAACATCTCCGAGGACCTGACCTGGACTGCTCACATTCAGACACAGGTGAAAAAAGCCAGGCAAAGACTGTACCACCTGCGCCAGCTGAGGAAATTCAGGGTTTCACCAGCTATCCTGAAAACTTTCTATTTAGGGGCGATAGAAAGTGTATTAACTCAGTGCATCACAGAGTGGTATGGGAACAGCACCAGTCATGACTGCAAAGCCCTGCAAAGAGTCGTGCGCTTATCTGAGCGCATCTCAGGGTCAGCTCTCCTGTCTCTGCAGGACATCTACACCAAACGCTGCAAAGGTAGAGCTACTAAGATCATCAAGGACTCTAATCACCCTGCAAACCCTCATTTCACGCTGCTGCCATCTGGTAGCGCTTTCGAAGCCTGATGGCCAAAACTGAGAGACTCAGGAGGAGCTTCTTCCCCCAGGCCATCAGACTCCTGAACTCAGTCAATTAACATCACGTGACCATCGACATACCGACATACTGATACTGACATTGCACTGCACTTTCTGTTCTCGTTGTTACTGTGTAACAACCTGTTATAAACCTGTTTGCACATTATACTCTTTGTACATTTGTTAACCACATATAAGTCTACAGTTTGTGTTTTTAACTGTGAATTTGCACTGTCCATGGAACGGACCTGTTTACATGTCACTGCCGGTTGTATATTCTGTATATAACAGTGTATGTGACAAATAAAACTCTTGAATCTTGAATCTTGGTCCCCCTTTTGCTGCCAAAACAGCCCTGACCCATCAAGGCATGGACTCCACTAGATCCCTGAAGGTGTGCTGTGGTATCTGGCACCAAGATGTTAGCAGCAGATCCTTTAAGTCCTGTATGTTCGGACTTGTTTGTTCAGCACATCCCACAGATGCTTGATTGGATTGAGATCTGGGGAATTTGGAGGACAAGCAACACCTCAAACTTGTTGTTGTGCTCCTCAAACCATTCCTGAACCATTTTTGCTTTGTGGCAGGGTGCATTATCCTGCTGAAAGAGCCACAGCCACCAGGAAATACCGTTTCCAAGGAAGGGTGTACATGGTCTGCAACAATTCTTAGGTAGGTGGTATGTGTCAAAGTAACATCCACATGGATGGCAGGACCCAAGGTTTCCCAGCAGAACTTTTGCCCAAATCATCACACTGCCTCTGCCAACTTGCCTTCTTCCCATAGTGCATCCTGGTGCCATGTGTTCCCCGGGTAAGCAATGCACACATACCCGGCCATCCACATGATGTAAACGAAAAATGTGATTCATCAGACCAGGCCACTGATGCTCACATGTCCACTGTTGGCACTTTCGATGGTGGACAGGGGTCAGCATGGGCACCCTGACTGGTCTGTGGCTATGCAGCCCCATATGCAACAAACTGCGATGCACTGTATATTCTGACACCTATCTATCAGAACCAGCATTAACTTCTTGAGCAATTTGAGCTACAGTAGCTCGTCTGTTTGATGTCTGTTTGTCAGCCTTCGCTCCCCACGTGCATCAATGAGCCTTGGCTGCCCATGACCCTGTCAGTGGTTCACCACTGTTCTTTCCTTGGACCACTTTTGATAGATAGTGACCACTGCAGACCGGGAACACCCCACAAGAACTGCAGTTTTGGAGATGTTCTGACCCAGTCTAGCAATCACAATTTGGCCCTTGTCAAACTCGCTGAAATCCTTACGCTTGCCGATTTCTCCTGCTTCAAACACATCAACTTTGAGGACAAAATGTTCACTTGCTGCCTAATATATCCCACCCACTAACAGGTGCCATGATGAAGAGATAATCAGTGTTATTCACTTGTCAGTGGTCATAATGTTATGTCTGATCAGTGTATCTGGTGTTTTCATCGTAACATGAAGTTATCGTGTTCACATCTGTCAACTGTCATTCTGACTGTCATCAGACAAATGGAGTTCCGGTCCAGAGATTTTTAAATCAGTGAAGGTACATAGATACTTTTTTTGGGATTTCTAGGCATTGTACTTTATGCTGTGTATTTATTAATTGTGATTTCTCACAACTTCGGTGCCTTTTCTAGGCGACATGGAGTGAACTGCAGCGCTAATAGAGTCTCATGAATGCACACGTTGCGTAGCCGTGAACAGAAGGCAAACAGCCAAAGGTCAGGATTTTTGTTAAAGACCCCCTGTGGTGCAAATCAAGTTTTTAATGTTGTTTGTATGTCTGTGTGGTATTTTTAATATGCTTTAAGACAAACCATGTGCAAATTAAGTCAACATCATTGCTGAATATTTTCTCCTTAAAACTCAATTGAAAAAGAGATGCAGTTTGAAATTGCAGCGTTTCTTACGTCACAAACTACCTTACTTTACGTAACCAATCACGTCAATGTGCAAGGGGGCTTTAGCGCATTAACTATGCTGAGTGTGACAGGGGAGTCCCAGTACATTTTTCTGTTGCTATGAAAAAATGGATACTTCTAGAAATATAGCAGGTGAATTGTGTGCGTTATTTATATTTATATATATATATAAAACGATGTAATGATGAACTGTATGCCTTTATCCACTGATGTTCTGAGTTGTTCCAAGTTTAAAGAATACATTACAGTTTGTTTTATACCAAATCGTATTGTATACCCCAAACCACCTGGAATATATGGCACGTGTCACATGGGATCGTCTTTTCTTTTAAAAAAAAAAGCTTGATGCTGGTCCTGTCAGGGAAGAACACCAGAATTACATCCTTAAATGTGTTCTTAATAATGGTCTTAATAACTGTAGCGGTCTCATAGCATGTGCAACAGCATAGTAAATATTCCTGAGGTAAATGAAGTAAAAAATAAAATAAAATAAAAATTGACAGCGCCACAGCTGCTTCGCAACACTTTTACTGTTTACATTGTAACAGTCGGGCTTATTGGAAGACGTTACTTCAATTAAAATGGGGTCAGATAATACTGTGTGAAATTTGAGTGTTTAAAAAGTTGAGACAAACGACAGTTGTATAGTGAAAAACCAATGGTGTATTTACAATGTTCACAAGAGACTTAAAACAACACAGTAAAACTAGGAAACCTCAGTCTGTTCAAACACCATACCCTAAAACAATCCGAATGAGTCCCAGTGTGTTGATAGTCCTTATGCCAGTGTCCAACCGTGTATATACAATCCAAGTGATCGTGAATCCAAATGCTTGTAACTGGAAAGGTGAGACAAATAAAACTCCACAGTCCAGGTTTGGTGATCACCAGCGCATTCGTTAGTTCCCCTATTGGTTTGCCATGCCTTTATGCTGGTCTACTTCCCGTTTCCTGTCATGTGAATGGTCTCATGACAGGTGGACCCATCAACATTTAAAGACATACACACATTAAAACAGATAAGAGGTCTAAAAAGGACTAAAATGACTTAGACAACATGTAAACCTATTAAAACTCTACTATGCATAAAATTATTATAATATATAGAGTGGTTAAAACATGTGTCTTGTGTGACAGTGTCACAACATATTCATACAATATGCAAATGTAACATTCATTGCCATAACCATTCATAAATATTCTAGTTTGTATAATAATAACAACAATATTTATGAGTACTCAAATGAGGTGTGTGAGGGTGAGGTGTGTGCTTTTATGCTAGTGTTGAGTGGTGTTTTAATGAGGAGCAGGTGCAGGTGGTTAGTATTCTGGTGACTGTGATTACTTTGAGGGATTGACAGTGGAGCCTGGTGAATCCAGGTCGCTATTCACTGCCATTAAACGAGTGTGAGCGGTACTTAAAAAAAAAAAAAAAAAAAAAAAAAAAAAAAAAAAAGAAAGGGCATATGGCATTAGAACAACAACAGAGTGAGTAAATTACTTAATTTTCAATTTAGGGTGAACTACCCTTTAATAAATGCTACGGCTTTATTGTGATGGTCCCCCAACAGACATTCTACTGACTCAACTTGTTCTACCAACCCTAACAGTCTTCTACAGTCTGCTAATACTTTAATGAGTCAGTTGACATGTAGTTACAAAGTTACTCATAGTTAGTAGAATGTCTAAAGTGGACCATTGAAATAAAGTGTAAACTAAAATATTTTCCAAATCAAAATTTTAGGGATTTTAATGATGATTGATTTTAAATAAGTCATATGAGAACCATTATGACCCAAATATACTTTTTGTTTTACCAATTGAAAGTAGACAAGCTGTCATATTTTTAAATCCAAACAGCCAGTTTTTTGGCCAGGCAGTGTATACTGTATATATTTCCTGCATTCCCTGGGAATCAAACCCATGGCCTTGCGGTTGCTATCACTATGCTCTAATGTTAAAGCTATGGGGGTGAATATCATTGAGGACATCTTTTGAATTAGGTCAGAAAGCATCCACCTAGCAACTCCATATAGCGACCACACACAACGTCCTAGTAACTGCAATACCCCGGCAACCTAGCATTGTTTTAGCAAGTATTGCACTGAGAATATTCAGCTTTTCTTTTCTTTTTTTTTCAGAAAAACTAAATCTTCCTATCAGTGTAATATGTGCGATGGACTGGAATTGAATTGTGGAAGGTCTCAACCGACCTGATGAGCTGTAGGGCCCAAGAGTAACTGATGATGTATTGCACAGGTGCCGCCACATTTGCCAACAGGAAACAGAAGATAGATGGTTATAAATTCTGCATATGCTTCAGCCGCATACAGCATTTCACCAGCAAAACTGATCAATCTGACGTTCTCAGTTTGCAGAGTTATGTCCCTCATTTTGGAATTTTACCTGTCTGACGGTTTGCAATATTAAATTCATCTTATTCACAGATTAAACATTTTGATCCAGGTACGTAATTTAATTTCAGTATAGCTGACATTTAAATCCTCTTGGAGCCAGTTCAGCATTTTTTTTTTTTTTTTTGGATTTAAAGTATTAATTAAAAAAAAAAAAGAAAGAAGATAAATCCCTATCTCCAACTTCTTCATTAGGTGAGAAAGTGAGTCATCCAGAAAATCACAGCTGGCCATTCCTTTTCTTCAGTACCTTTTTGAGATAAATAAATACATTTTGAGTTGTTTTGTGCCTTCTGTATTTACCAAACTTTTTTTTTTTTTTTGGTTTTGGAAAATGACTTTCTGTTTGGCTAGATAAGACTCTATTCCTTGTCTGGGATTGTGCAGCGCCTCTGAAGCCCTTGAAGCCCTTTAAAACTGCATTGATTTGGACCTTCAACCCGTTGGTTGCAATTGAAGTCCATTATGTGGAGAAAAAATCCTGGAATGTTTTCTGCAAAACTTCATTTCTTTTGACTGAAGAAAGAAAGATCTGAACATCTTGGATGAGATGGGGTGAGTAAACTATCAGGAAATTTTCATTTTTAAGTAATCTAATTCTTTAAACTGTTTCCACAGATATTAACATCATAGCAGGGTTTTCTACATTTTCAAAAAAAAAAAAAAAAAAAAAAAAAAAAAAAGTGTGTACATTTATTACACTATACTTTGTGTTAAATTACATCCTTCTCTCTTCTGACCAGAAAGGCTCCAATAGTTTTTGCTATTGGAGCAAATGGGAACGTTAAAATGAAATGTATTGTAGTTTCATCACTATAGGTTTACCCACCTATGACGACTTCTGATTCTGAGAACCCCAGAAATGTGAAACGTGTCTTTTATAAACATATTACAATATATTCAGCACCATAAGTATACAGTAGATTAAAATAGTAAAATTTAATTCATTAAACATGGCCTATTTTACCAAATATTTGTTTGTCCTTTGTTTTTGTTTTTATGCATTATTAGCTTATAGGGCTATTCACTGTTGACAAGATTTTTTTTTTTTTTTTTTGAAAATAAAAAAAAATCTCTTTTGTCACCTTTAACACCCATAATGCACTTTTGATTTTGGCACGTCCCTCTGTTGAACTAACTGTTCATGAGTGGGGATACCAAAAAAGTGTAAATTCAAACTGTAGTTTTGACAAAAGCCCTGGAGCTGTCCAAAGATGATCGGATGACACAAAACATGTCATTTTGCATCATCCAGAAGGATATGGTGCAGGTAACATGAAGGCTACGTCTGAAATCATATACCCTCTTGAGTAGGTTCTTAGTTTGAATAATTACATCATGACCGCTAAAAAAGCACATAGTATGAATGTAATCTGGACGTGCTACATTTGCCATGTTGACCTTATCACGTGACCTAAGAGCGTCAGTTGCGTCACATCACTGCCATTCAAACATCCTCTCCTGTGGCCACATGGGATAGTAATGTGTCCATCATATGCACACTTCAGGATCTCGCTGGATCAAGTAGATCATCCGAGTACTTTTTTCCTACTATTTTATGAGCACTTTGAATTCATACATACCATACTGTTTTTTCACCTACTATATAGTAGGGAAGTATACAATTTTGGATGCAGCTGTAGAAAGAATACACATTGTTCATTTACGTATATTGATAATATTGTAACAATAGAAAGCTGGTTGGAATTTGGCAAATGTACATTTAACAATAGGCTAATTGAAGATTATATTGAAATCAATTGTTATGCCTCCAAATCAGTCACTTATGAGGTTGCTTTTAAGTAATTCCAAATATGTTTGTAGGCAGTGCAGCTTACTAGGATTTGGAGCAGAGCCAATGTGTATAAAGCCAAACCTGTTTACTAAACCTAAACATATGTAGATGCACTTGATCAGGGCTTTATGTGTTGATATCTCAGCACAGGTGGTGATGCGCTGGCTTTTGTGTGTGTCGCTCTGAATGGGAAAGTAAACAGCGAAAATCAACTCAATTCGTTGGGGATTACAAATGTTGTTGCCATGACAAAGGCTCTGTTGACCTCATTAAATGCCATATACAGTGTATTTAAAATTCCTGTCGACGGCGTATTACCTGATGCACTTACAAATGAATCCGATGTGAGGCTTCCCACCAGGCTTGGCTTGACTTCAGCATTCGCAGAGCTCTGTGCTATATCCTTCCCCTGCTATGACAAAAGCCTGCGTCTCACAGGGCCGATATTATTAAGATATTTGCCACTGTGTCAGTGCGTGTTGCTTAGATTGAGTGTGCAGTACTCTGTCACTTGACAAAGGAGATTTTACAGTCCGTTTGCCAAGTGCAGCACTTTAGAAAATCCAGAAATGCTTTTCACTTCCCCCAAAAAGCACAAGGAGATCTTATCGCCGCAATTCAAAAGTTGAAAACCTGTACAGTACCACTGTACAAGTTTCTAGGAATGTATTTGTGCTTAACTTGCTGAAAGTACACTGTGCACATTTACATTGTTCACATAATGAATGGTGAGGTTTGCTCTTACTTTTCTTTGCAAAAAAATAAATTAAATAAAATAAATAAAATTATTTGACTTTATCAAAGAATAAAAATGGGCAAAAAAATTGAAGAAAGAGACAGGAAGGAAGATGGAATTTGTGCTGGTTTGCCAGTTATTAATCACCCAGGGCTGCGTTTCTCAGAAGCATCGTAAGGCC